>VZTR01003675.1:288135-313190 GCA_013400775.1 Chaetops frenatus
CCCGCCACCGCCCTGCCGCCCCCGCCCGGCCCCCCGCAGCCGCCCCTCGATCTGTGCCTCAAGAAGGGGGAGTTCTCCCTCTACCCGGCGGGGCACTACCAGACGCCCCTGGGGTACGAGCGGATAACAACGTTCGACAGCAGCGGGAATGTTGAGGAGGTGTGCCGGCCTCGCACCAGGATGCTCTGTGCCCAGAGCACCTACACCCTGCCGGGCCCCGGCAGCTCCGCCACCTTGCGCATCACAGCTGCGGAGAAGAAGATGCAGCAGCCCTGTGCCAGCGCCACCTTGAACCGGCTCACGGTCCCCCGATACTCCATCCCAACTGGGGACCCGCCGCCCTACCCTGACATTGCCAGCCAGCTGTCCCAGGGCAGAAGTATGGCACAGAGGCTGGACAGCAGTATCATTCATGCTACTCTGCGGAGGAACAGCAGAGAGGCAGCCCTGAAAATGGCTCAGCTGATGGATGGTCAGAGGGCCACCTTGCAACTTCCCCCTAAGGCCAAAAGCAACATTGTGTCGGCACAGTACCAGCAGAGAGTACCCACGGCCTTGTACACCTGCAGCCAATGCAGCAGTGGTGGCGCTGGCAGCAGCAGCAGTGCGGGCGCTGGTGGCACGGGCAACATCACGAGTGCCAATGCTGGTAGCAGCACTTCCAGTATTGGTGGCATGAGACCAGATCTGAGCACGGGGAGTGGCTCCCAACACAGCTCTGTCATTGCTCACTCTGTCAGTACTTCGCCTCTGGCCTCCCAGTCCTCCTACAGCTTGCTGAGCCCGCCTGACAATTCCCGTGACCGAGCGGATTATATCAACTCCGCCTTCACGGAGGATGAGGCCCTTTCTCAGCACTGCCCGGTGGAGAAATCAGTACGGCATGTACCGGTGTCCTTGACAGAGGCTACCCTTAGTGTAAAACGGCCCCCGCCGTACCAGTGGGATCCTATGGTGAGTGAAGAGATATGGGTTCCTCAGGAAAGGACATCTCAGAGCTCAGTGCCCAACCCTCTAAAACCTCCTCCGCTCATCATTGGTCAAGCTCAACATCTGGATATGTCTCGAGTGCCATTTGTTTCCCCCAAATCTCCAACCAGTCCCACTGCCACTTTTCAGACGAGTTATGGGGTTGGAGTACCTTACCCAGGAAGCTACAATGCCCCACCCCTTCAGGGAATGCAGGCTCCCTGCTCCCCCAAAGAAGCTCTGGCCCCAACACAGTTTGCACAGCAGGAGCCCACGGTTGTGCTTCAGCCAGGTTATCCATCCAACCTCTCCTATTGCCCTTTGCCACCCATGTACCCGGGAAGTAGCACTTGCTCTAGTTTACAGCTGCCACCGATCGCCTTGCACCCGTGGAGCTCCTACAGCACCTGCCCACCCGTACAGAACCCCCAGGGCACCTTGCCCCCCAAGCCGCTCCTTGTGGTGGAGAAGCCGGTGATGTCTCCCCCGCCAGCAGAGCTGCAGGGCCACGTGGGCACAGAGGTGATGGTGGAGACAGCAGACACTTTCCAGGAGGTGCTCTCCTTGACAGAAAGCCCTGTTCCTCAAAGGACAGACAAATTTGGCAAGAAGAGCCGGAAACGCCTGGACAGCCGAGCCGAGGAAGGAAACGTGCAGGCTATCACTGAGGGCAAGGTCAAAAAGGAGGCAAGGACACTGACTGACTTCAACTCACTGATAGCCAGCCCTCGGCTGGGGAGGGAAAAGAAGAAGGTCAAGAGCCAAAAAGATCAGCTGAAGTCCAAGAAACTAAACAAGACAAATGAGTTTCAGGACAGTTCAGAGAGTGAGCCAGAGCTTTTTATCAGCGGAGATGAACTGATGAACCAGAGCCAGGGCAGTAAAAAGGGTTGGAAAACTAAAAGGAGTCTGAGGACAGCCAGTGAGCTGGATGAATTCAAGTGCCGGAAGGCCAGTGAAAAGGAGGATGGGCGACTGGGAAGCCAAGGCTTTGTGTATGTGATGGCCAACAAGCAGCCACTGTGGAACGAGGCAACACAAGTCTACCAGCTGGACTTCGGAGGGCGGGTGACCCAGGAGTCAGCAAAAAACTTCCAGATTGAGCTGGAAGGACGACAGGTAGAAAGGGGTGGCACACACTTGCTGGAATGGGGGCCAGGGTGTGGGAAAGCCATGCCAGGAATAAGCTGTCTCTCGTGCTGCAGAGTGCCTCCTGCTTGTGTCAGCTGTTCCATGACAAAAAGCATTGCCATGTGGTTCATAAAAAACAGCTGTCAAAGGTCGAAGTTCAGCACAGAAGGTGAAGTTCAGTTGTAAAATAAATATACAGAATATGTTTGGTCTTACTGCAATCAGACATGGGAACAAGGGCCTCTGTTAGGCTGGCTGGCTCTCACTGCTGAGGGTTTTGTGATAAACACAACAGACCTCTGCAGTGGTAGCTGCACTTGCCATCAGTGACGGTTGTGGATGGCAGCTGATTGAGTGAACACTGCTCCCTTCTTGCCCTGCTTACAAAGGTTAGCCAGTTAGCAGGTAGCTAGGGCAGTTAGGTTCCCTTCATGCCAGAATTTCCACTTTCGAGCAGCTACCAGGCCCCTGAGGCTGGCTCTTAATGCTAGAGGAGGGAGGCAGTGACCCACCCCAGCACAAAGTGCTCCTGGGCCACTTTTGAACTGCATGTGGGTAGAAGGGTCAGTGGGTAGTTCAAAAAATTAAAACGTTTAATTTTGGCCAGAGTGGTATGTTGCTACTACTACACCAAACCCAGGCTTGTAAATGGTGCTAATAAGCAGGATGCTGGACTGAGACTCAGGAGACTCATTTATTTCCTTGTCCAGCTGTAAGTCACTTTTGGCTTACTAAAGATATCAAGGCTCTCAACTTTCTCTGATTTAAGTTGGGAGTTAGATGTCTTAAGTATCCAACAGGCCTGACCTGTGGTAGTCTTTTGTTTTTGCTCAAAGTAGCTCAAAGGCAGTGATCAGAGTCATTTGTACCCCTTTCTTCTTCAGTTAAATGGCTGTGGATATGTGCCTATGGGCAGCTGTGCAAAACCACCAAACCACGGATTTTGTTGCTGAGGGTAACAAAGCCTGACTTGACTTGCACAGCCAGTCCCCATTCTAGCTCAAAGATCTTCACTGTAGAGCAAATAAAATCTGGAACTCCGATGGAGTGAATGAAAAAATGGTAATAATAGGCCAGACTTCAGATATTCCCTATGGAAGAGCAATGAACAACCTGACTAGTTTTGCTTTTACATTTCAAACAGCTCTCAGTGCCCCTTTGCTAATTCATTCTCACTGTAATTATGTGCTAGTGAAGCTATTTATGCAGAGGGAAACAGAACTGCAAAGAATGAACACCTTATCAGCTATGGAGTGCTAGAGTGAGGAAGCTGGTTATTCCCCTTCCCTGAAAGCTCCTTTCTTTGAAAATAAAATCTGTTTCCGTGATGGGCTGATGATAGGATATTTCCTAGGGAGAGACATATTTTCCTGCAGGAAGCATGATGCTGGTGCACCCACATCTGCTGAAGTAATTGGTGACAAGCTACTTAAAACAATGCTGTTTGCAGTCTAGCATGTTTTATCAGTTTACTTTGTGGAGTCAAATATTGCAGTCAAATAGTCTATACAGACCAAAAGCACTGTGATCTCACTCTTCTTTGGCATCATACCCCATTCTGTCAGTAGCTCCAATCATATTAACTGAGAATGTGAGGTGTTCATACAAAGGAACAAAAATTTTTCATTCTTATTCTTCTCTGTTTCCTTTTCTGTGGTTCATTTTTTTGACCTTGTTCTCTTTTTCCTTCCTTTTCCTCTTCCCCTGCTTCCCAGGTGATGCAGTTTGGAAGAATTGATGGCAATGCTTACATTTTGGACTTTCAGTATCCATTTTCTGCAGTGCAAGCCTTTGCTGTTGCTCTGGCTAATGTGACTCAACGCCTCAAATGAAAAAGCAGACTGGAGAGAGGAAAATGTTAACCTTCTCATAAAGTCCAAACCGGAAAATGTCAGGGCAACCTGCTTTAGGTGTGCAGAGATGCCTGGGAGTAAAGAAGGCAGTAAAACTGGAAAAGTCTCTTGGTGCCCACCAGAAGGGCATTAACTCTAATCAGTGACGGGGTGGAGGGTGGGGGGCTGTTTTCTGTTTGTTTGTTTGTTTGTTAGCTTGTTTGTTTTCCGGTTTCTTTTTCTTTTTAAGCATTGTGCTGGGTCTCAGAAAGAGCGAAGGGTTGAGAACCATTCAGTGTTACGTGGAGAAGTGTGGCTTTTGGCTTGTTGTGGTGGTTCTGCTGTGTGTGCTACAATAGCTGATATAAGCTCATGGGGGGATTAAAACAGACTGCTCTTTTTGATAGACTGCCTTATCTCATGCTATTCTTTTTAAAACAGGGAACATGACTTTTTTCTGCTCCAGTTTGTACTTCTACTACTACTCTACTACTAAAACACCATTGATAGCAGTAAAAAAGTTGAAAAAAAAGAAACTATAATACTTGAAGACGTGTTTGTTCTCTTACGTCTGCTTATAAGTGAGCACCACAGGTTCCAAGGAGGCTTATGTAGGTAAACGTTTAATTTATAAACAATGATGTATTGCTCAGAAGAGAAAAAATTGTTGCCAGTGGGTGTTCGTCATGGTTTAGGAATGGTATTCTCCAATCTAGTGTTTCCACCAACCACTTCAAACCATGCACCACTTGCTCACTTCCCCCTCCCCTTTTCCCTTCCCTTCGGTGGGATGGAGAGGAAAATTGGAGGCACAAAAGGTAAGGATCACATCAAAGGTAAGGTAGAGATAAGAAAGATTTACTGCAAACAGCAGTGAAATAAGAAAAGAAACAGTAACAGCAGCAATGTTAATAACAGAGTGCAGAGAGGTGAGGGATTCACACGTCAGTGCTTACCATGGGGCAGCCCCTGCCAATTCTGACTGTGCTGCCACACTGTGTGACCCAGATGGGACCACTTCCCACTGCCCCAGAAAATAATGGGGGTGATATACAATAACCTCTGGGTCCTAGCCATGCCCTCTCTTAGCTACTGCAAAAATTAACTCTGTCCTGGCTAGAACCAGGGTTTAAAAAAAACCCACTGTATCAAAGTTGATGTCTGCGTGTTTCGTATGCTGTTATTGGGGATAAACATCCTTCAGTAGGTGACAGAGGAGCAAATAGTTACAAGCATTGCTTCTTTTGTTACTGGCATAAACATCTTTCAGTAGGTGACAGAAAACTGGAGAGGAAACAATCATGAGCATTGCTTTTTTGTTCACATTGGTCAGCAGTATTCTGTGATTTGGCCTGGGAGAGGTACAGGGTGATCAGATGTACCTCTGAGGCCATGCCTGTGCTTGCTCCTCATTTCAGTGTGTTTACACCGTGTAAACAAAATCTTTCCAGCAAATGAGTAGACCCAGTGTATTCAGTCCTCTTTAGCAATCAGTATCAATCAAGTTCTACAACAGTGCTTGAATTAGGAAGGAGACAGAAGTGTAGCAAGTCACTACAAGAAGAAATTTCATCAGGGAAGTAAATTCTTTACAGGAAACAACATCATGGCTGGCTGAAGAATAAATGAGTTAAGAGAGAAAGGAAAAACGACAGAATAGTGTCTTTTGTCACAAACCTTGCTACTTGCTCCAGCTAAGAGCAGGAAGCCAGTGCCTACATGGAGTGTGACAGAGGAAAGCTTAATAACAGTACTATGACTGTGCACTTCTCTCTCATGCACATGCAGACCTGTTGAGCGTTTCAGAAAGCTGCTTGCACAGAAGTTTCTTTGTTGTCCTTGTGTTGTGCACGTATTTATTTGCTTTTTCTGCCCTTCTTGTCAGCATTTTGCTACAGAATATGTTTTGATATGGAAGTAGTTTCACCTGTAATACACAAACCCCAAAACTATTCAAATAATTAGTTGGACATTAGATTACAAAACATCACAGCAGGTTTTTTTTTCAAAAATTGATCTTTTGAAGTTAAAGGCCCGCTGGGAAGGATTTGCTGGTTGAGATGTCGATGGCTGCTTTGTCTTTTGTCCATGGTTTAACTTCTTTACTTGAAAAACTTGGTATAACTTAGGATAAATACATGTGATTTTCTCTCTTTGTTTTTCCTGAGTCCTAGTAACAAGGCAGATGTGTGTTGCATCTGATATATTCTAGAGGAACATTTCATATAAGACCCTGCTATAGTGGAAACTACTAATATGCAGTGAGCTTCTAACTTGTGCTCTGCTGAGGCTTCCAGAGCTGTGCAGCACAGAGGAGCAATTCTAGTAGAGGAGTTTCAGAGAGTTGCCAATGGAGGTGATGGGTTAGATCAGGTAATGCCCTACAGGGTAAGTCCAGGTAAAACCACCTGTGAGATGGTTTCATTGGAGAGAGGAAGGAGAACTAGAAAGCAAGGAGTGGGCCAGTAGATGGTACCATGCCTGTATTATCCCAAAGCTTAGCAGCTTCTGCTTGTGTGTGGGAGTGGTCAGGCTCAACATTACCCTTGGCATTTATCACATTGTTTAATTAATCAGTTTTGTTCCATTAATTAGTTTTCTGGGCCCATTTGTGTTCTTTTTCACGTGCATGATTTATTCAGCAGTTAGAGTGCCTGTATGTATAATGTATGTGGAGCAGAGGAACTGAAATAGATTTGGTTCTAGTCCCTTGAAAATCAATGGCAGTGTTTCACTTGTTGGTTTTTATTGAGGAAATGCTCTTAAGCCCTTTGTCTAGATTGAGTTATATACTGTAAAAACAGTAGGTTGAATTCTTAGTCCAGTGATTCCAGTACACAAGGAGGGAAGTTGGCTGATGAGAGGCCTCACCTGCCCTGAGGTCTGTGCTAACCAGCTGTACCCTAATTAGTGTTTGACAGGCACACACTGAACACTGTAGGACAAGAAACATACCAGGGCTGGCTTGTTTGTTTGCTGAGGGAAGGGCCACTTAGTCATGTGTCAGAAATACTCAGGTGGAAGAATATTGCCAGCTGAAATTATTAGGATGTGGAAACAATGTGAATGTTCTTTTCTGAAGAAAATCTAATCTAAGGACTTTTGCTTGCATTTTATTTAACCTTCCGGAGAACAGTGTTCCTCTTCACTTCGTTCATTGCCAAATTTTTCCAGTTATCAGCAGTTTTATTCTAATGGAGAACCAAAAATTGAAACCAATAAAACAAGTGACAGTTAGTAATTTGGTTTCATTGGTCCAGGTCATGATTGCCTCCTTCTGATGGCACTCATAAAGAGCCTTGGCATAGAAAGAGTCCTGGTTTCTGGCCCAGCAAAGAACAAGGAAGAATTACCCAAAAAATGGGAAAATAAATGCTATTTCCAACATCCTTTCCATTTACTTGTCAGGAAGTTCTATGAGATAAGATAGTCTTTTATGTTTTTGAAAATAATTTAGCCAAGTCCCTTTAAGTGAGGATTTTAATGTGTAGAGAACCCCCAGTATCAGAGAGAGAAAATACTCTCAAATATATAGAATTTTAATGAAAGGAATGGTAAATACATAGTAGTCTAAGTATGCAACTGGATCCTAAATTATAAAAAGAACAAGTGAAAGTCATTTTATTTTTAGTTGAGATACAATATAGGAAACAAATTTAAGAATGCCTCCAATTAATCACCTCAATCCTGAAGACAGCTATTGCATTCAGCCAAAAGATAGGTGTTATATTTTCTATTTGTTAGTAAAACCCAGTTTTTCTGTAGACAATTTAAGTTCTTCTAGGAAGAATGTAGCAAAGTGTTCAGAAATATCTAGTTCTTTTATACATGCAGTAATTTCCACTAGTAAAGAATGTTTTTTCCAAAGCTTATTTTTTTTCAGTTGTGCAATAATTTGAAAAGTCTAGAGAGTTTGTTTTGTTTCTGTTGGGTTGGTTTTTTTGTTTTGTTTTAGTTTGGGTTTGTTTTTTCTTTAGGGAGTTTTGAGTGGTTTTTTTAAAGATAATTTAAGGCAGATTTCCTGTTAATGTCCAAAAGACAAATTTTTTTTTTTGCGTAATTAATGAGTGATTTAGGGATTATTTTTATTACTATGTATCAGTGAGTTATACAAACTTACGTATATTTAAAGAGCATCTTTGTAAGCAGTTGTTTTCTAGCAGGTATATTTTGCTGCAAGAAATTAAAAATGCCTATAGGGAGACCTGGTTTTGCTGGATAATATGCAAAAACTTCATAATGCAGGCAAAAATACATTTTTGGCAGCTAAACACAATGAGTTTGCTATGGAGAACTGTGCAGACGAAAAAGAATCTAGGTGAGTCCTTTAGACCCTGTAGAAATCTGTCCTCTATATTCCTTTCTTTGCAACTATACTTTGGTTGGGAGTGGCTTAAAAAATAGAAGGCATGGTTTGCTCTTTCTTGAGGTACAAGGTAGGGTGGCTTATGCGATAAGGGAGGGTCTGACGACAGGGGCTGTTTGTAAGGAGATCACTGTGTAGTTTAGTAGGGTTTGGAGATGGCTTAGTTCAGTGCCAGGTGGAGATACAGGCAAGCTCACTTGGAATTAGCTGAGGCACAAGGAACAGCGTAGCAGTAGAAGCGTTTTCCTCTGCTCGGCCTAACAATGCTCCTTCTTCAGCTGGGCTCAGCTGGTTCCAGCACGGCCGCAGTGCTTCTGGCAGGTGCTGCACAGAGCTGATGGAGCTGTGCCCTGACGTTGCCTGCAGCAGCTTTGCCTCTTCAAGACACTCCACAGGAGACCTGTTGGAGCAGACGTTCCCCCACTCTTCCTTCTAGGTCTGCTCCAAGAGCAGCGTGAAGCTACCATGGAGCTTGGCTGCAGCAGCTTTGGGCAGAGAAAGCCCCGATGCCAGCCAGGAGCCACAGTGTCCATCTGAAGTCAGATTCTGCTCTGCTGGAGTTGCAAAGGGATGAGACCAAAAACCTGATAATTTTGAAAAAACAATGGTGATATTCTCGAAATAGATCTTGAACAGAATCTAAAAATTTGTATTTAAAGTTTGGCAAATGGACTGGCAAATTTTAGCTTAAAACAGTAAGAATATATGTTTCTGCAACATCCTAAGAAACTATGAAAAGGTGGGGGGAAAAAAGAGGAATTATCACATTAGCAATTTTGCACTCAGTTCCAGAGACTACAATAACGTGTCATAGGCTGCCTGAATATCAGTAGATCTGCACACAGGTTCATCTCAGTTACAGAAGTTTCCTGTGATGCAGCCACAAGTAAAACTGTTTTTATGAAGATGTGTGAAGGTCTACAGGTGTCAGACATGGATATCTAACTTTGCTGAAGCCTTCAGCCTAAACTTTCCATAGGTCTAGGCTTTCCTTGATGAGTCATTTTAGTGTTCTCTAAGAAATTACAAACAGATTCTGGAGCTTGCCTTATTGTTGCCTCAGACAATTTTTGTGCTTTTGCTTTTTGCAGCCTGATGTGTGCGATCCTATGTTACCTTGGTGCCCTCTTACCTCTCAGAAACATTTTACATCCTCATATAAAAAGAGCAGCAAGTGCAAAGACTGATTTGATGAAAGGGAGAGAAGGCACAGTAAATTTTCATTAACTTTTACGAATTTGTTTCCCAGAGCAACAGTTTGGAAAGTGCACGTCTGCAGGGCCCAAATTACTTTAGATCAGTAAATCAGACTTGGAGATTAGTAGGAGATGAGACACTTGGGTGGCATGCTCACAGAGGGCCAACTTGCAGCCTCACTACATGATTACACCAAGATACATAAGAGAGCAGAATCCAACCCAAAATGTACTTCCCCATTACTGTGTGTTTATAAGGCAAAAATTACTTGTATGACCCATACATCCACTCAAGGAAATTACAGAGCATTAGCCAACGGTCACATTGACAGCTCAGTATAACCCCCCCTTGAAGAATGCTAGAAGTAAAATCCTGGCCACAGAGTAGTCATTCAGATTTTTGACTTTTTATTGGCATTTCTAGGATTTCATCACAGGACAGGAGGGCAAGCTGTTTATGTTATTTAGAGATTGACATAACTATTATAGCATTCCCAGTGTAAGAGAGGAAGTCAGCTATGCTGCTTACAGAAGTGGGAAAATCCTAGTGGAGAAATTGTTTTTTGTGTTCATGTCCCTTCCCCTTCAAGGCACAAACCTTCATTAGCAAATACCAATTTAGAGCCCTGCTGCCCTCAGGAGTAGTCTGAAGGAACGTACCACAGGTCCTCTTCACAGGATTAGAATTTACATGCACCATTCTCAAAGGAATAAAATTAATTACTACTTGTGAACAGTGGTCTATGTGAATTATTTTTTCTTTGTATTTGTTTAATTTTCTTCTTAAAAAGTCCCATGGAGATGTTTTAAGATGAAAAGACTCTGGTTTCCTTGTTGCCTGATATTGCTGAAGCTGTATCAGGAGTTTCTTTGGGCAGTTTATTGCTGCATCTAGAAAATTTTTAAGGCAAAGCAATTAATGAAATAAAAGGATGAAATAAGATTCAGTGAAGTAATTCCTTCTAAGAAAACTAAAAGCTTCACCCTTTAACTTTCAATTTTGTAACTGAATTGGTACCGAGAAATTTGTCTTTTAAGGTGAATTGATTTTTTGGGAGCACTATGCAAGTGCACTGGTTTGCTGATACAGAGCTGACTGCAGGATCAAGACAACATAATTTTGTGAGACAAAATTAAAAAAATGAAAACACCAAATGCTTACCTATCCAGAGTATTCAGTGAAAAAATTAGATAGTGTGATGTCAAAGCCTGCCAGTCTGTTCTTAATCCTTGCCCTCTGGCTTACCATATTATAAAATATGGTCTGATTCAGCAATTCTGAATTCTGACAATGGTTGTCTATTTCTGGAATTTTATCTGACTGGCCAAGTAGATGACTTAAGATACAGATAAAGATTAAAGTAATAATAGAAGAGAAACATTTTTGAACAGTGTGGAGACACCTGAGATTCAAGTATTTCACAGGAATAATGCTCGGCCAGTAATTCCTACCTATGTTGTTCGAAGCTATTCATTCTGAACTTTTCTAATTTTCCCTTTGTTTCTTTAGTTTGCTTGATACTTGTTTTGCCTTTGATTGCTTTTCATTTCTGTTTCACTATTTCTGCATTCACTGCTTCTTTTTCTGTTCATGTGTTGTGTGTGTGGGGAAGGGTATGTCTGTTCAAGACCTTGTTGTTCATTGTAGATAAAATATATGGTGTTGTGGAATAGCATGGGGATGCATTCGATTGAAAAGGCACTGTAGTGTTTCATGAAAAAGAAGGGGAGTTGCATTTTTTTTATAAATGCATTATTTTGGTACTATAACTTTGAAAGTGATCTGGGATTTTTTTTATTTTCTTTTTTTTTGTTTGTTTTGGTTTTGTTTTGTTTTGTTTTATTTTGTTTTTTAAATTTAATAAGCATAGAGTCATGCAGGTGCATGCATTCTTAAGTGAGCCAAGCCCAGCATGTTTTTCTTAAGGCTTTTGAAAATTTGGTACACCATTTGCGGACTTTACTGACCTAGACTATTTTTTAATTATATTTTTTTTAATCTCCTTTTTTTTTTCTCCTGAGTATATCATGGTATACTTGGTTTCCATTGTACTTAAAAACTACCCTGATCTGCCTCTCCTTTTATGTATCTTGTGTAATAGATTTTGCAGGCGGTGCCTAGAAAGTATTGTTGGTTTCCCTATAAAAGTGTGGTTTGTCCAGATTCTTTACTGTCTACATGATTGAGAGATGGACTGATTGCCCTATTTTTCCTTGATGATTTGGAGTTGTAAGAGTTGTCCAGCTGTTGCTTAATAAAATTTTGCAGACTAGAAAGTTGTCGATTTGTTTCTGTTGCATTCTGCATCTTGTCAAGCACCTTAAATACTTTTAAAGCAGATGACAGATCTGTGCTGGAACAACCTGAATAATAACCAGCCAGCTGCCGTTACGCTTTCTCTTTTCAGGAACCACACTCACAAGTTCCACTGAACCTGATGCGTGTGGCAGCCCCATCATACCTTGTGTCATTCATGTGGGAGGATGGATGGCAAAGATTTCTTGTTTTTATGATTTGAATGAACACAAGGGTGATTTGTGCCCACTGCTGCCTGTTGTAGAGGTTAGGATGTGCAGGCACTGAGGGAACAATATTTAATCCAGCGTTTTTATAAGACAAGCTGGTAATACAGCAACTACACATATAATTAAGTTTGCATATACAATTTAATAACTGCTGGCTAGATCATTAACTTTTTCACCAAGACAGGTTATTGCTGTTGATATCCTCTCAGCAATGACATATTCCATTTTACATTGGCATTCCTACCAAAATAACTATCAATAATAAAATAGCAATCCTTACTTACTGCTAATTTTTTCAAAAGCAGCCCAGCTTTCATTATGCAATTTTAATGGGATAGGAAGCTAAGTAATTACCTAGTTCTGAGAGAGTTGTACAAGATCAGAAAAAAAAACCCAACAACCTGAAGGACTTCATACCAATCATGATTCATCTCAAACCTTTCATCTTGCACCTATTCATTATAGATGTCTATTACATATCCTCATTTTCTGTTCTGTTTAAAACTGACAAATTTCAAATCTTTGTTTGATCAAAGGGAAATCTATTTATCTGGGGGGATGTTTTGCTTTGTTGCATTTCCTGATACTTTTATCCTTTCCAGCTGTTCCACATTTTCTTCCATTTATCACTACCCCATGGATACAGAGGAAAGTTAGGCTTGAGCTCCAGGAAGTAACATCTCTTTGTTCTCCTCCTTTCTCATGGCTCTCTGTGATGATAGTCCTCTCTCTTAAAACAAGAAGTTAGTTCTTCTCTTTGTTGCACAGTTTTTGTGAGATTAATTTCTTCCTTTTTCTTTCAAAGCCATTTAGCTATTTCTAACTTTTTTTGTAATCGGAATGTTTATTTTAGAGAAGAGTCTGTATATGGCAGTTTTAGACAAAGGAAGATGCTAAAGATGATTTAAACATCATGGAGTTTTCTAATTGTCTCATGGAGAGGCAGCCAAATGCAGAGTCTCATCTGCAGAAGTCATATAACTGATTTGACTTTTAAACGACTTCTCTGCCTCATTTATGATTTTTCTAATGAGGGAAGCATCCTTGTTTTCATCAGATCTTTGAACATACCTTAGGGTTTTTCCTTGAGCTGATGTAGCAGCTAGTGTCATCTGAGGTGGCAAACAGCACATTGTCACTTGTAGTTTGTAAATAAACTTCAAGCTTGTTGCATCATTTTAATGGGTTTTATTTGTATGGCTTAGAGAGGCTCTAAAGCCAAGATACCAGTTTTGTTCATAGACCCACTGCTAGTATTGCTATTTATATGATACTTTCAATTTTATCTGAAGTTTAAACCATACACAGGTTTTAGTAGATTTGTGTCAACAGAACACAAGTGTGAAAAGAGAGAAGACATCTTCCTAAAACACACAGCACATACATAATTCACACTGGAAGTTCTGCTATAAACTTCGAATTTCCTGATGCTGAGAATGTCTCCTCAGGCCATAAACTGAGAGAGCATCATCTGGAGAACTGCCAGAATCCACAACTAGATTCTACTTTTGGAGATTATGGAAAACTCAAGCAAGAGTAGAATGACACAGACTGAGACACTATCATCAGAAGTGCTGCAGTTTGTGCATGACAAAAAAAAGTTCTCCAAAGAGCAAGGCAAGAGAACTGAGAAAGAAGAGGTTTCTGGGAAGTCAGGGAAGATGTCGTGGGATGGAAGACCAGTAGCATATAAGACAGAATATCAAGTAAGGACAAAAAAACCTCCCAAGTGGAGGTATGAGCATAAATCACTTGTATTCAGATATATCAATGCAAAATCCACAGTGGTGGCCATCTATGACATCATCACTAGAAAGACAGTGGCTGTGGAAGCTTTTTTTTTTGGTGGAAATTTTTACTTTGTGAATATTAAATGTGAAAACAATCACACTACAGTGGTAGATGGTGAGAATGGTGGCCTCATGTCTAAGAATTCTGAAACAGAAAATGTTGCATACTAAGAGCAATTTCCATCCCATAATAAAATGCCTTTATTTATTCAAAGATAATAAAAATTAACCACCTCATAGAAAGATTGCTGGCATCTCTGAAGTTATAAGCAAGCCAATGAAGAAAAGGTCCTAGATGTGTATCTGGATAGGTCTGAAAGATTAAAACATGGAATTACTGAAGATAAATCAATACTTATCATGTGCCAAAAGCTGTTGCATTAATCTTCTATGTGGATTCCTGAGTGCAAGGCACAAAGTTGAAAACAGTTTCTTCAAAAGAACAGATGATTAAAATTATTTTGACAACTGATGATGTCATCAGTCTTTAAATTGGATCTCTATGTTCTTTTGGAAGAATCTTAGTGTGGCATGCAACTGAGAAGTAATGAGCTGAAGAAATTCAAAGAGCAAGATGTACAATGAAATTTGTTCTCAAGACTTTTAAGTTAGGCGATAATTATATGAACGAGTTAGTAATCATACAAAGCAACTGACAGCCATGATTTAACTGATTAACTTTAAAATAACTCATTATCTTAACATTGTCTTAAGACTTAGTAAATATAACTTCAAAATATAAGGTAGGTGTTAAAACTTTGCTAGAAAAGTTTGAGGGCACAGTGGTGCGCATGAGGCAGATGCTGTCAATCCATTTACTGCTCTGCCAATTTCCTCTCTGATGTTGTTGAGAAAATATTGAATTCTGTAAATTTAGGGAAGAACAACATAATGATACCAGGAGGAATTGTTTTAGACATAATTCAGCTGCACAGAAACATTATAACTAGACATCCAAGTAGAAACAGAAGATGTTTTCAAGGACCAACAGAAAGAATGGAGTTGGAAAGTGCTTGGGAAAGGACATCAGAGGAATTTCCTAGGAAAAATACAAATTGTTTTGCAACACAGATTAAGGACTGCCTGTGTATTCCCTAGGCACTGGCAACATTAGATTGTTACAAGTGTGATTCCTGCTGATATCATTGTCTCTGTAACTACAGAATGAATTTAATCCAAAGAATGAAGTGATAGCCAAGTGTCATCAGGCCATTAGTACTAACCAAATGAAGCTGCAAAATTCATGGATTGCTTGATATTTCCAAAAGATGGCAGAAAAAAAAAGAAAAGTTCAGATTGATGCAACAGAGGGTGCAAAACGTGTTCGTTTCAAGAACAGAACTGTGGAGCAATGAAAAAAAGGTTCTTAATCCCATCAGCAGCCTAATCCTCATCAAATTTGTGGCAGGAGAGAGTAAATTCGTGTGATAAATTTCCCATGTTGCGATCTCAGTAATCAGTAATTTGAAAAAAACTCAGACCTCCTAAACTCTCTTCTGAAAATCTGATGGACTTTGCATGCAGTCTGTGCTTCAAGTGATGGGTACAAAACATCCACAGTTACCACTGAAGACATATTTGTGCTTGAATTTAGCCTGTGATGCAGCAGTCTTATATCCTAGCCAGAACATCTGATGACTGAAGCACAAGCCTGGACAAGATTCACAGGCACCCATGAAGTCAAATGCTCCCCTGAGGCTGATGTTTGTGGATCTGAAACAAGCCTATGCGTCTTGTTTGGGATGTTAACACTGCTGGGAGTGAGGGAAAGTTGGGAGGCAGAAAACTTCATGCAGGTGTAGCACCGAGAACTGGAGAGTGAGGTGAAATCCTACCCTGCAGGTAGGATAGGCAGGCAACTCTTTGCCTAACAGAAGATTAAAATAAATATGAAGTAACATAATTTCATTGAGATTTGTAAACAATACAGGTAAATTATATTTGAAATAGAGTCTTACAAGTGTTTCGTAGTTTATAAATATGTTAAGGTAAAATACTGTTTTGTCCATTTAGGATGCTTTTAAACAGTAAATGTATGTAATTCTTACTGTACAACGTATCAATTTTTTACTGATAAATATGTAAAGCTTAAATGTTACAGAGGAAAAAATATGTTGCAAACAGACAGGGCACCATTTTTAAAAGCTTAATCGTTACTTTGAAGCTACCAAAGGCTGTAGGATCTGAAAAAAAAATCTGGCAACACAGATGTCTTCAAAAGCATTACTAAAGTTAGCTTCTTCAAATGACACCAAGCATCTGAGTTTTCCAACCTTGGTTCATTGACTCTGTGAGCTGAATGCTACTCCCAGGAGCTTTACACGCAGCAAGCTCACTAAGTTAGCTGGATATTTCCCCCAGGTGCTTCCTTGCAATGACTTTTCTAAGGCAGTGACACAGAGAAGCCTTATAACTACAGTTATCTGTGCTTGACTCAGAGTGATTGAATAAGCCAGCTTTCCAGCTCCACAGTGTTGCATTCTAATAGCTTCCCTTTTATTGCCTTGTTCTTTATTTCCCTGGATGTATTCATCGAGCCAATTAAAAAGAAAAAAATCAAAACAAAGCCAACTTCAACACAACACTGCCTTTCTAGCTGTGTTACACTGAGCATACCAGAGAGCCTCAAAAGAATTTGATCTATAGGTGATGGTAAGGGTGGCAGGGGCAGCAAAGGTGGACAGGAACTTTTCATGACACCACATCAAGAATGAAGAGAAAACATCCACAAAGCAAACACCAGTTCATGAGGTGCACCTGTGGTAGGAATAGGAAGGCAGGACAGTTCACCCTAATTCATTAGGCCTAGAGGAATTCACTGAGAGGGGCACTCTCCTGTGGTGCAGGTGATGAACAAAGACACAGACTGCAGCAGCAGAGACTGAACATAACCTTTGGAAAGCCAGAGATCAGAGAACTGCAGGCTGCAGCAGTGTCTTACAGTATGTCACAAAAATAAAGTGGCACAGATCCTTGCTGCAACAGAAGTCACATGGGACTGCAAAGCAGTGGGTTTCAGCAAACTAGAGGGAGGAATACTCATTGTAATTCCCTGAGGGACCAGACAGTACACCCACAGGCAGCCAGCAGAGACAGCTTGGGTCGTCAAAGAATTTTGAGTCTTGAGAGCAATGCTGAGATGTGAGAAAGCAAGCTGTTGTGCTGGATTGCTCATGGTACAGATGCAACGAGGAGTACCCAGGACCTGGATTTGGTATAAACTGGGATCCGAAGAACTGTAATTTTAATCATTCTCAGCTCTCTCTTGTGGATAGGAGTAACTGGATGGAATCCTACTATAGCTTGAAACATACTGTACAGCCCCCTAATTAAATGCTTCTAAACAAATACCTTTCTCACATAAGAAGGCAAAAAGTACAGAGGCATTAGGCAGTGTGTCAAGAGATTCAAAGTTCTGGAGACAATTCTGCAGCTTTAGCTGTAAAGAAAATCATCTCTCTCCAAAGTACAAGAGGTACAAAGTACATGAGCTAACTTTAAGAAAAAATGTGGGAGTCTACTAGCTCTACTTTGTCACCCTGAGTGATGCAAGATGGCATCACATACTACTTACTGTGGGAGAACATATTGCTAGACTTGAGCACAGTTAACACTTTCCCTCCTCTTATGTTCAAATACATGGGTGAATCAAGCACAAAATTAAGTGTCCTGCCAAACTCATTCCTCAGTACAGTTAATGACTTGCAGTAGTAACCAGAACTGATCTGGGTCAGTTCATCCTGTTTCACTCTTTCCTTGAAGGGTTGACACTGGACCGGTTTATCATCAAGAGTGGCACAGAGCAGGCTGAAGAGAATTCCAGACAGCTGGTGGACAGTTTTAATGTATTTATACAGTCTTAAAAATTCTAGGAGCCTAACAAAATGCTTAGCTAACAATATTTGGAAAAAGAAAATAGGCAGCAGGAAGAAGACCAGCCATGCAGGCAAAATAATAAAAAAGATTATACTGGAGTCAGTTAAAACTGGAACATAAGGATGTAAACCATGAGAAAGTAGTTTTAGGTGATAAATTACTCTGCAGGAAAAAAAAAAAGAGTTCTTATCCCACTGTGTCCTTTGACACTATTATTTGAGGTTATTACCTCTATTTGTAGATAAAATTTCATTCACAGGGCATTTGATAAAATAGCGCCTGGGGTTTCAATAAAGAAATTGGCAATAGCTTGTGTGAATGAGGTGGGCTTTAAATGGATTGTGAATGAACCTAGAGATCTTACAAAGTATCCTGCGATGTGGAATCCTTGCTGAGTGGAGTGTTTTTGGTGGGATTTTGTGAAGACAAGTACTAGATCTGACAGTAAAGAGGGTTTAAAAGCAGATGCAGCATGGTAGTTGATCAAATCTGTACCTGGCTTAAAACTGCGAGAAAGGCGAGTAGCACAAAGGACAAGGCAGGGAAACATTACCAACAAAATGCATTTTTAATGCAGGCAAATGCAAAGCTATACACTTAGGAGCAAGGAATGTGGCTGTGTCTTCAAAATCAGTAATTTAGCTCTTAAGAGCTGCAGGACTGATTTGGAGGCACAGGTTAGAGCAGGTATCTCAGTAGGGAATGTTAGCAGTCCTGAGATCTTCCTGCAAAAAGAGGTAGTACAATCCTCAGATTGGTAAGTAGGTCAATGGGAGGAGGGAATTTATTTCACCTGATAAAATGCTAGGTCTGCTACTGCTGGCCAGGCTTTTAAGCTTTCTTGCAAGAAGGGAGAGTGTTGAAAAACTATAAAGTTCAAAAACTGAAGAAAATGCCTCACAGCAAGAGATTTGTCTGCTTAGCTTATTTCAGAGAAAAGCATAATTAAATAATTCTCACTATCTTAAAAAACCTAACCGAATTAAAATACTGGTATCAAAAGGCACTTTAATTTAGCAGGAAAAAGCACAACAAGCAGTAATGTCTGGGGGCTGAAGCTAAGTACAAAAAGAAGCAAGACACTCTTAATGATGAAAATTATTAACATTGGAACAAGCTCAAAGAAGTTGTAGATTCTCCATTCTGTGAAGTGTTCCAAACAAGGCTGCTTCAGTTAGATGAATTTGGATAGATACAGAGGTAATTGTGTGAAACATGCAATGTCCAAAGGCAAATTGTCTCCAGAGGAATAGGCAAGGTCTTGGTTCTCCCATCAGCCAGATGATGACCTGGCTGGAGGACACTCCTGCTCTTTCACCGTCTGCATGCCCAGTTTTCTTTCTTTCCTACAAGAGAAGGAGAAGTGAGGGCCTGAGGATGAGGAGTCCCTGTCTCTTGTGGGCTCGTGATTTAGCCACACATGTTCCCAGGCCTGGGACCTCCAAAATATGCCCAAGTCCTGCAAATTAGCTGTAGTCTTAAATGGCTGAGTAGGAGACCCATTTGTTGGTCTGCACAAGAAAAAGCTAATCCATTACAGTGGGCTGCAAACACATGCTGAAAACCCTGTATTTTAAAACTTTTTCTATTACTTTGTTAGAAAAGGTCATATGCTATTTGTAACTGGGTATTCATTTGTAGTTCAAAGCAGAAATGACTGACTGGAGAAAGGAGACTCCCAAGCACAGAACAAGGCCCTCCCCTGGTGATGCTGCATGTTTCTAGTTAGATCTAGCAGTACCTAGAGGGTCTCACCATTCATTAATGTGTGACTGCATATGTAGACAATAAGCAGCTTCTAAAAGAAGAGTAGTTTTCCAAAATATCTGTCAGCCTTCACTATTTCCACGTTAATTGCTTCCCTTGAGATGTACAGACAACAATTCAGAAACAGAAGAGTAATAAATAATGGAAGAGTACCATGTAGCCTTCTATCTGAATAATGACCTACTGTATGTGGAGCAGGGGCCCAGGTGCTGGCAGGGGGAGCTGCGGGGCTGGCTTCTGTGGGAAGGGGCCAGCGCTGCCCTGCAGGATGGTTTCAGACAGCTCCAGGTTGGACCCAGCGCAGGACAGCTGAGCACAGCACGGGCACACCTGGTGGCACCTCTGGAAACATATTTAAGGTAGGGCACAGGTAGGAGGAGGGGACAAAATAGTGAGAAGCAGCAGAGGAACACCAAGGTTGGAGGAGGAGGAGGAGGAGGAGGTGCTCCATTGTGGGGCAGGCACCCCCCGCTTCCCCAAAAGTCCGTTGTTTGTTGTTACCCAAATCAGTGCCCAAACGTTTATCTCAATCAATAATAAATCAGGTTAATCTTCCTGAGTAAAGTCTAGTTTTCTCCCAACACTAGTGGGGAATTTATCTCCCTGTCTTTATCTCCACTCATGAGCTTTTTTACTCTGGCCCTTTTTATTTTCTCCCCTATCCAGCTGGTTTCAGGAAAGGTAGTAGGAGTGAGCAAGCAATTGGGTGGGAGTTTTACTGCTCATCCAGGGTCAACCCACCACACATTTTCAGTCTGAGATTATAAAATTTGCATTTATTATTCAATCCTAATTATTCTTGAGAGATAAGACTGTATCTCACAAGAGACATGAATTCCAAAAGAAGAGTAACAGGCATGTCAAAATCAAAACAAAGGTGTTCTGCCTAAAATAGGCATAGTAAAACTGGCAGAATATGTCATTATATGTATTTTCTCAAACATTATGAAACTTTTCAGAAAAATACAGCTATGTAGTTTGAACATTATGTTTAAAATGTTCTCTGAAATATGCCTACAGCAATATGCTGTGTGAGAACTGAAAAGTAAAGATGGTGATCTATTTAATGGACTAAGGTAACTATAATACAAGCTTCTGTGATTAAAAATATGCAGTTGGTCTTAAGTCTTCACTAGTTGTTATCTAGATACCACAAATTGTAGAGTTTTTATTTCTCTTAGAAGTATTCCTTTTAATACCAGTGGGATATTTAAGTTAATAAATGCCACTGGTAATTCTTATTCCAAGGATAGTTGACATTTGAAAGCCAATAATCACAGTAAAAAACCATATAAAATGTTAATTTATATATAGGACAGGCAATCTAGTTATGTTCCCAATTAGAGCATTTCATCTTCCCATTGCTCTCCACGTGGCAGTCGAGGGAAGAGCAACCCAGCCATACTAAGAGAGAGACAGAGCATGAATCAGGTGTGATCAGCGTTCCCCTTTGTCTTCCCTGAAATCACCTCACAAGACATTCTTCTTCAATTTTGATCAAAAGAGATTTTAAATCTTATTTTATTTTCTTGTCCTCACATCTCTTCAAAGCAAGTTAGATGCAGGGAAGACTCATCTCCAAAGATCCAGGGAGAGAGTGATGAGTCTTCCTTGCTGCTGCTGAGAGGGTCGGGACTGCCAGCTGCAGCCGACTGTGTAGAGCTTTATTCCTCTCAGCTATGACAGGAGCAGCTGTGGCTCCAAAGCCCCTGTCAGCTCAGAGATGATTTGTTATGGGTGATCTGTCAGGGGCTGTCCCAGCTGTGCTTCTGAGCCACCTCTTCAAATAAATGGGAAGCTTTGCATCACAGTGAACACCGCCCTCCTGCCGAGCAACGTCACCTTTCTGTCCCCAGCACGCTGCTGGGATCCTCTACCTGCACAGCCAGGGCTACCTGGCAGCAGCCGAGCCACGTCGTCGTCGTCACATCGCTGGTTAGCTGTGACAAAGCAGCTCTCTGCCAGGAGAAGGCAGTCAGGCCGTGATGGCCTGGGGCAAGGCAAGGGTTCTTCTCTTCCAGAGTTAAGGCAGCAGTGAATAACAGGCCAGGTGGACCAAACCCATGAGGTTTCTGTGGGGCTCGGCACGGTTTCTACTCTGCAGTTTGGGGATACTCACTGACAACTCCCGTGTGTGGTGGGACTCAGGGGTGTAAACGAAGCTGTGTAACACCAGCACAGGCTTTCTTATCTTGGCAGTCAGTGCAGATGTGTGCTTGTTTCTGTGTCATCTGATGTGCCCATCCTTAATTCCACTTGGAAGGAAAAAGGCAGTTGCTCCTTTCAGACAGCAGCTGCCACTACTGCCCTTGTCTGGCTCAAAACAGTTTTGAGGGAGAATGTGTTTGTTAAGCAGCTAGACTTCTCTTTGTTTGAGGGGTTTGTTCCTTTACTGGAATAAAGAAGGGGGTGAAGAAGGGGACTTGAGTTGGTGTAGTGGTTTCCGTTGGCTCCTCACATCTGCGGGAAATTGTGCCTGAAGGAAGTTGTAAAAATCTTTCCAGGAGGAAAAAAAGCTATTTTTTTTTTCCAAACCATGACACTTGGCAACATTTATTCCCTTAATTTTTCAGCACCAGCTGCTATTGCTTCTGAAAGAGTCCAGAGTAATAACCCTCATGCTTTTACATGGATTGCTAAGCTTTGTATTTAGCCACTACCACAACATAATACATGTGGCTGATGCTGCAAAATGCTCTCTACACACAGGGGGAGAACCAGGAAGAAAAATGGTAAGAGGGACTTCTGACAAGCCCCACCCTCAAAAATAAATTCTTTCCAGGTTATGTGATACGATGCACTGCAGATGCTGAGTTTGATCACATCTTAGTCTCAGATTCTTGGGGCTTTTCTTTCCCTCATGAAGTCCAGAAGCACTCAGGGGATGAATTGAGTTCCAGGTGCTCAAATTCTAACTGAGATTTGCAAGACTCTCAGTAGTACTTTAGATTGGTTTGTTTTAAGACACGTTTTGATGCTGCCTCTCTTGTATCATGTGCTGTGAAAATCAGCAAAACCAGGCTGACACAGAAGGTGCTGTGCTTGGATAGATGAGCTGGGGTACCCTGAAATGAACAGGGTAAGTCATGCCCCAGTGCAGGTTATCTGCTGGTTACTCTTGCACCTTTTTTGCAAAGCTGTCTCTGAAACCTTGGCCTCCCTTTGCTTTTACTCAAGTTGTGCTTCCTGCAGAACCAAACACGTTTCTGTGCCAGCCCAGCCTGTGCTGTGACTGCACTGGACAGGAAAAATGGACTCCTGATAATGGAAGAAGTGTGATCTGTTGGGTCTGCAGGGCTGGGGTAAGTGAGCAGCAAGCTGAAATGTTCCCTTCATCAGATATCAGATCTTCACAAAAGAAAATAGATTGGCAGTTTTAATATTCAATATTAAAAATATGTTTTAATGCTTTTCTCATTTATTAAAATAAGGAAACCTGAAATTTCTTTGATAAAAAGGTTTGGATGCAAGCTAGTTTTTTATTTTTACCTTAAACATGTTACCTAGGAATTGCACACAGCCCTGAGTATTGCTTGTTTTGTTGATATATTGAAGTGTTTTGGAGACTCAAAATGTGTTCTTGACTTTCTTAAGAGTCTTTTGAGTGTTTAATATGGACCACAATGGGAATATACTGTTGCTTGTGTCTTCCCACAAGCTTTACTATTCACAAGCCTAATTTTAATCCTGTAATATCTGGTATTTGTTGGTTGAAACACTCTGGTTTTTTGGATAGCAGAAGTTGGTGGGTTAATATGCTATGGTCAGTGCTAGCACCTTCTCTATGAATAACCTGCAGGCCTGACTGCCACCCTTCCATAGGTGGAACCCTCTCATGGCGTTTGAGGTGTAGGGAGACAAACACCATTGGAAGCCAGCCTGGATAATATTCAGCACAACAAAGAGGTAAATCCATTACACCTCTGGAATGGTGCTGCTCTAGGCCCTCAAGAAACCAACCAACCAACTAGCAAAACAACAAAAAAATGGAGGGTTTGTTGGTTGGTTGGTTGGTTTTGGGGCTTTTTTTGAGAAATAAATGCAATAGAGATCACTTAGTAGTTAGTAGATGATAATCAGCTTTTAATCTTCCATGTTTAATTACTCTTCTATGCTGAGTGCGTAATTCCCAGCAGTGAAGAAATCTTTACTCAGCTGAAGACTTTGTGTTTTATTTCTTCCTTTTGGTAAAATATGCAAAGATCCAATTGATAACTCCCACCTCTTAGCCTGAGTGCTGGAAGGAGCACATTAATCACACAAAACAAAGAATTTTAATTCTTGCTTTGGGGGAAAACATGGCTAAATCTTGATCCCTAATGAATCGTGTCCCCTGAAATAAACTGTTACAGGAAAATCCTACATGGCTACATCAGCCACATGTGTGGTAGCAAGCGGGATGCTGGCATGTTATAACAGTAACAGAAGCCCAGGGGACCTTGCTGAGCCTGTCCCAGGGTTTCAGAGCAGCTGTTCAGGAGCTGTTCAGGCTCTACCCTTGAGCTCTTTGCTCCTGAGCAACAGCCCTGATGTTGTTAGGAACCTCTGTCTCCAGCTGAAATGTGCACATGGCTTTTATCCTGCTGCTATGTCTTCTCAAGCTTAGAAATACTCATAGGTAGGAAATAGAAATTCTCAGTCAGAGATGAACCTTCCTCTGCCTTTCTCCCCCGTCTGTTGGGAAAGACGAATTGTCTGTCCTTCTCCCACTGCACCACCAGGAGTAACCTCTTGCCAGCACACATTTGTGAGAGATCAATTTAAGTAAAAAGGTATGTTCCAGTCTTACTACGTGATAAAATATAGACTAAGGGCAAGGCTGGGAAATAACCCAGCCCAGCTTCCTGAACATCAACAGGGAAGATATTTATATGAGGGGAGCAGTACAGAAGACTTCTATTTTTATACCTTCTAGACACAGTAATTGCATATCAAGATTAAGGAGATTTTTGCTTTTAATATGGTTATCATCACTGCCATTAATTAGTGGAAATTAAGGCTTCAATTGATTGAATAATTTAAGTGAATTTAAATGTCAATTTGTTTATTAAGGAAAGTTTAATATGAATGAAAATAACATGGCTCTCTACAAACTGACTAGACTTCAGTTCAGGTTTTCTAGATTTAGTGGACGTAAACAGCATCATTCTTGCTTTTGAACCATTTACAGTGTTGTGACCATGAAAAGTGGATTTAGCATAGGATTTGCTTTACATATGTGCTGCGTTGGGGGAAAGGGACAATAAAAATCAGGGCGTTTATTTTACTGAGCTCTTATGCTTTCGAGAACAAAACTGTTTTATTTTTTAANNNTTATTTTTTAAAAAAATAAAAGAGATGTTTTCAGCAGAGGTAATGCCTGCTCCTGGCTTACTCCCCGGCACCGGCCGCCCCTCTCCGTGGTGCTGAAGCGGCTCCCGCCCCCCCCGAGGGCTCCAGCCGTGCGCGGAGGGCCCGCCCTGCATCCTCCGCCCCTGCATTCCCCATTCCTGCGTCCTTCGTCCCTGCATCTCCCGCCCCTGCATCCGTGGTCCCGGCATTCTCTCCCTGTCATCCCCCTTCCCCGAATCCCCCTTCCCTGCATCCCCCGCTCCTGCATCCG
>VZTR01003677.1:12167-38227 GCA_013400775.1 Chaetops frenatus
AGATCAACATTGGGTTTTCTACTTCTGCAGAAAAGTTCTTTGAGGTTTTTCTTTTTAGGTACATCTTTATCTTCAGCAATATACAATTATCCACAATGTTACAGTGTTGTTTGAGCATAGATGCAAATATTTTTCTATGGTGGAAATATGTTGGGGGAGAAACAATGAACTAAATATTTGCTGTGTGTAACTTAGTGTTAGGAAAGTCCTTTGTGAATTTAGAGATTTGGATTCCTTTGAAGAGTGGTATGAAGGCTCATTTCCACACTGCAGGTGACCATTCTTCTGTGATTGCAGGAAGAGTGGATCTGAACTCTGCAGTAGATCTGAACTTTACACCGTGCACTATGACAATGAGGAGCCAGAAGTATTTGGACAGGATGTTGATTAGGGTTTATACTGAGGCATGTAATTTCTGTGAATCAGCCCATCTCACTTGTGCTGTTGGCAGAGGATGTCCAAGCGGCAACAAATGCATGTGGACTTGGCAGCCATCCTCGGGCTCAAACTGTCAGACATTTAGATTAATCCTGCCTTCACTGTGTTGGAGTATAACCAGCAGACAAGAAATCTATAATGAAGACAGCTCAAATCTGCACCAGTAACTGACCAGTATCTACTCTGCTCTTCAGCAGATCCTGAGAGCTGGGCTAATGACAGTGTATGATTGATAATTACATCTGTTCTTTCTCTTCTGTCTGCCTGTTCAGCAGAAAGTGTCTTGGCTCTCCGCGAAGACAGGGAGAGCTTACTTTTTACATGCAGCCACACATGTTTTCAAAGGTATCATTTCTCCTACTGGAAGGGTATAACATTCTGATGAAGTCATTGACATACAACTTGAAATATGACACCATATGGAATCTGTTCTTTAGATTTCACGCACTTGTCACAAGAATGACTTGTGACTTTGTATTAACTTCTGTTTTCAGACTTGTCAGTCTTAAAATAAAGTACCAACAGAGTGGTTTCACTACTTGCAACTGATTTAAAATGTCTCTATATTGCACCATTTGAATTATCTATTAGAAACAAAACACAGTGCTTTTTGGTCAGGTATGTTCAGATCCTTCTGTTCTACATTGTAAGACTGCAGGCTGATAGGCATTTATCACTTCAAAAGAATCTCTTGTAAATCAGGCTGAACACTGAGACCAGCCACCTAATTTATCATCAAGTACAATCAAAGATTACAGTTCATCAAATACCAAGAGCAAAGCTGTTTTTCTATAGTTTTTTCATAGCTCTCTTAAATTAAAAGAGGCTTCCTTCCCTTTGATAATATGTAAATAATAAATGTCTACTTATACTTTTCTTACTAGCTTCTGTAAAAACCCAGTGGTGATGAAAACAACTATCATCTGCTGACTTGTATAACTGGCACTGTTTTAAGAACTCTGAAACCCTCCTTCAAGGCATAACTAAATGTCAACAGAAAGACATATTTCCCACCTACACAAGTAGGCTCGTAAATTGTGATTGGAGAAATACTTGGAGTATATTTGTTGTCATTGACAAGAAATTCACAGCCTTCCTATGAATAGATCAAAAAAGAAAGAAAAAAAGTTTGAAAGATTGAGGTACATAAAGCAGGACTTGGGCTAGTGGCTGTTGTGCCTTCATCTGTGAATGAATTTTCCACCACCTGAAGACTTCTTCTCAGATGTCATTAACACCATTTTGATTGTAGTGGATGACCTCAAAGGCTGTAAGTTACATAGTTACCTAGTTATTCAATCCATGCAGAGAAGTATGATCCCTCTAATATAAGGTTGGTCACTGTTGAGGTTCCTTGAGTAGTCTCAGCTGCCCTTGATGTGCCTGATCCCGTTGTTTATTTGGACCATCTGTTCCTGAACCATCACATTTCCAGCAACACACAGCAGCCATTGCTACTGTCTCTGCAGACACAAAGACATGAACGACTTAATATGAAAAATGTGGTACTGCTACTTTGTTTTCCATAGTAATGGTCACCAACAACATCCAAAGCAGGCTTTGCCACTCTGCTTCAGAGGACTCCAAACCTCTGTCTTTCAGATGCCAAAGAAGCACTCTGCTTCTTACCTACTTAGGCTTACAAGCAGTCAGGCTGGAAGGGAAAAATAGGACATGTTCTTTTTCCCTGGCCTTATGGAAGATGTAGGATTGAGGAGAAAAAATAACCTATGCTACATAAAGAAAGCACAATAAGGATTATAAACCAGCAACTAAGGAAATAGGCAAGAGACATGTTTAATATTTTATTGATGACTGTATATTTTAACCTACTAGACCCACCTACTTTTGGAGGAGACTTCTGAGCTCAAAACTTTAAAGGACAAGGGCTCTTTCCTCCATGCTGTTGTGGGAATTTCAAACAGGCTGCCTGCACACTCAATGCAACCTTTTCTTTTTTGCTAAGCTTGGAAATCCAAATGGTCCCTTTGACATGCCAGTGTTTCTGTTCCTGAACTATCCTTCATGTCAAAAAACTCCCNACTCCCCCTCGCCCCAACCCCTCCCCCAAAAATACCCACCCCTCAAAAAAAAAAGAAAACCAAACTTAAAACAAAACACAAAAAGCTGAAAAAACACACAAGAGCTAAAAAACCCTTTTCACTTACCTGCCAAAATGTTGCTAATAGCCTAAAACATAGGTATCTAACCCTTATCACTTAACAGTTTGATGAATCAGAGCATAAACTACTTGTTCAAGGTCACACAGGAAGCCCGTGCCAGCAACTGAAGACCTCTTTTTGCATCCTTGGCCTAGTGGTTTACCTGAACCTGAATTTACTTACTGAAAGCAACAGCAGAGTTCACTTACATCACCACATCTCTGCAAAACAGTAGTGTACCACATTAGATTTGTATGCACAAGGAAGACTGTAACCATCCTTGTAGTGTATCACTAATATATGTGTCTGAGAAGGGAAAAGAATATCCACTACATTCCCCATGAATCCTGCTGAGAATCAGTTATCGTGGAGTGTGTGAAGAGGATTCTTGACTGCAGGAACTGGAAAGAAATCATAAACCTTATTTCATGAGACAACTGATGTACTCTTCCTGCTCTCCACATCTGCCAGATTGCTCTGCCCTGATACTCAAATTTACTACTGTTAGCCACCAAAGGTCATTTTTTGCTGAAGCTGGAGTTCTTGGATAATGATGTAAGAATAAATGGCTGGCAAGAATGACACAATGACAACATTCTGGTAGCCAGAATAAACACAGATGTATGAAAGAGCCTCCACCTGAAATACTTCATATTGCACTGTGAGAAAATTCTGGTTTTCATTCCAAAAACCTATGGCTTCCTCAGATGATTCAACCAAAAAGTACTAAAGAAGGCAAGGAGGATTATGAGACAAATAGTTGTGAATCATGCCTAAAATTTCATCCTTTTCAACACATGGCACAGCCATATTTGAGGAAAACCTAAACTACATAAATGGGATTTTACCTTGGACTTGTCTCTATCTTCTCAGTTCATAGGAAATCAGTTTTGGGTCATGCATTTGCATGCAGAATTTCCTGAGAGAACGTTTCATGGAAGAAGTGGCTGAGTGCAATGCACTTTTCTTTGCACTACTGTTTGAGATTTTTCATTTCTTGTTCACTTTTATGTCACAATTAAATAGTGACTGAAACAGGAGAAGGCTCCCCTGTTCAGGATTTGAACAGCGAGTTACATCTCCATCAAATGCATAAAGTTAAAGCTGTAGTATCTCTCTCTTTGCAGGGGTGTTCTGAATGCCTAACCTGCTTCTGAATGTCTTTCCTTCCTCTCATTCCGCAAAAACCATTCTTTACACATTCACTTGTTCGTTCACACAAGACAGAAGAATTACAGAGAAAATGCCATGATGGCAGTGAATTTTCAGTGACCTGAGTTTTAAGGTACTGCCTGGCCACATAGATTTTAGTCCCATCTAGAAGGGGACTTTGGGGACTTTTCTCAAAATGCCAACTGTCATTTAACCTAATCATAAACTCCTGGCTCACCCACAGCACTTCAAGACCAGGCTTCCCTTGAAAGTCCTAATGCTCAGTTACTGCAAAACTCCTTCTTGAGATGTCTTGGTAAATATCATGCATCAGTAACTAAAATTTAGAAAGATTTTTTGTCACCGTGCAAGTGATGGACATTTTGACAAGCAAATTACAATTATTTTACATTTTAACATTATATTTTGTTCTTTGGAGTATGAAAGCACCTGCTTTTTGTTCAATATTTATATGGGCACATCTCTTACTAAAGAATTAGGTGTTATTGCACAGCACATCAGAGCAGGAAAATTCTTAACTAATTGCTCCAGTTTTCCTTCCCATCTGCCTAACTGAAGCCTCTTCTACCAACAAAGTCATTCTCATCCTTCAGACTGTGTTTGGCACAGAAAGGTTGTACTAGGAAAGTTTGATTTTAAAAGCCTTTTCTTTAGTCTTACATGGGAGTGGTTCTGTTATTACTCACATATACATGCCCAAGAATACCATTTAATTTTCGCATGTAATAAGAAAATAAACCTCCTGTTTACTTTTGTTCACCACTAATTAGATATAATACTTTCCTCAACATTTGGCAAATCATAATGGCATAAAATTAAGGAAATTGAGAGAATGTTCATAAGGAGGAAAACACACAATTCAGTAGGAGTCTTTCCTCTGTCAGGTAAATAAATTCCATCCATCTACACACCCAAACCAACCTCTCTTAAAATCAGAGGAAAGGCTCCCTTTGGCCTCCGTGGCTTCTGGATCAGATCCAGCCTATTCCGATTAAAGTCAGTTCAGGACTTGAGCTATATCATGATGCAATTGAATTAATTAGCATTAAGTTATGAGAAACTACTCTCCATTACTACAAATTACTTGTAAAATAGCCAAGCTTTCCTAGCATTAATGATTTCAGCAGTGTTAGATGAAAGTTTCTTTCCATGAATATTACTAATTGCAAGTTTAGGGCCAAGTTTGGGCTTTCAAATTCTCATTCCCATTTTACATTAACAACTATACAAAAGCATGTGTGCCACCTCATTGTGTTAGCTACCAGCAGCTTGAGATGGACAGAATCAAATCCATTACCATGACTCTTCTCTTGGGCTTCATGATTTATGGTATTGGGCCACAATGAAGTTCCCACTCCTTAGGAATTTTGTACAATCTGAAAGTCCTCTGCTGTGAACTTCTAGTCTGTTTGGATTTGGTGCTCTGATTTAATATATATAAGAGGGTTTCAAGCTAGGAATTTGATGCTAGGTTTGTACTTCTGGCTCAAGCCCAGCTGTCTACATTTGGAAATGTATTTGATTTTTGGAACACAATTTTCTGGAATGGAATGTCAAGAAAATACATAATCAAGAGGGCATCATAGATAATGAGCTACAAAAACCTGTTTGTCACCCTCCTCCCACAATGGTGAAGAGCCTTCTACAGCTGCTAATTAGAAAATTAGAACACCACAAATAGATTATATTTTACTGGCAGCACAGCGTCTTCCCCCCAGTGTTTTGAAGTACTTTTTGAATTGTTTGCTGTCAGCAAAACAAGTGTGCTACCTGCGATCCTATAGACAACAAAGCCCAGCAGCAGGATTTCAGTCAGGTGATGTCACCCAGGTAAAATTGTACTGACAAGCTTTTAATTAAAGTTTTCCCACACATCTTTCTGCTGGTCCCCAGGAGCTATTATTCATTATGTGCCGACTGTCAGCCAATTGTGAGTCGGGAGGGAAGTGTTTTATTTTCAAAGCCCTTGCTGACAGCTAGAGAACACTTTGTTATACAATCTGTTTACTTTTTTCACACACACAATCTTGCTAAAGGGGAAATGGTCATGCAGTAGTGTTTACAGTTTATGGCAATAATTAAATGCATCTGGCAAAGCAGTAGCTGAAAGGAGGTCGGTGTGGGTGTGGGTGAAAAGCCATAAAATTCCTCCTATAAACAGTTACCTTCACCTTGCAGAGCCCCTAGCATTTTAAGACAAAGTTTCTTTGGGAAAGGGCAGGTCTAAACAGGTGCACATATTCTGAAATGGGAATACATGGATCTAGCCATGTTGTACCTGATGCTAAGAAACATTGTCCGGGAATCACAGTAGCACTGCTCTCATCAATGATTAGAACAGTTTGAACTTGTTATAAAACAGCTGCTTGTCCTTTATGATGCTAAAACCCAAAGTACTTACCTCTGTAACAAGAAATGCACAAAGAGAAACAACTTGCCACTAGATAAAGGCAGAAGGTAGTGTGGAGTCCTATTTCACCATAGGGACAGTATTTGACACTTAATATCTACAGAGAAACTGTTCTTTCAAAATTTTTCATAGCTTAAAATAAAATTCTTTTTATCTTTTAAGGCTGCTGATGATAAATATTTATTTAGAGTTATGAACAACTTTTAAATAATGGTAAAATGTTGTAAACAATAATCACTGCATCACCTGAAGTATTTAATGCTTCTGTTTATTAGGAATAATAGGAAGTCAACAACTATGATTAAAATGTTAGTAGACTAATTAAAGCCAGTGCAACATCCACATACAGAGGTAAAAAAGAAATTGCAGGCCACTCACTGCCAGACTGTTGGGAATTCTGTGGAAATAACTTCCACTGTAAAGCAAAGAGACTGGAAAATAAATTAATTGGTCAAAACTTAAATACCATCTTTTACTGATATTATCATAATTATGTAAATTATTGAATGGATACACAGTTCCATTGTTAATAAATGAAAATTTTTAGTTGCTGTTAAATGTCTTTAAATAACTATATTATTAGAAAATAGTTTTCTGAGATTAAAAAAAAAAAAATAAGGAAATTAACAAACCAGTCCTTTGAAATGGGCTGTTCGTGTGGTTATCAACATTAAACAATGAGCCTTAGTTGTCTCTGGACAGGAATGGGTGGCTGTTGTTGTAAACAATGCAGTATGCCCACTTTAAGAGGCTTTTCTGTTTGGATACCATAAAATGTCTTTAACACACCAGCATATAAGCACATCCATGCAGATTTCATTAATGGAAAGGTACATGCTAAAAATTTTTTTGCAAATTTCAGTCACAGGTTTCACTTTGTAGATTGTGCTTTCTCACTATTCCTGTATTTTCTTTTTTTTCTCCTAAAAAAGTTATTTAATTATTTTTGAATTTTACTTCAGCAAAGTAAAGTAAGATTTTTTTTTTCTGTCAGAGACAGCAAATAAATTCTGAGAAGGTACACAGTTAAATTCAAATTAACATATTTGTGATCATACTGTTTTCATCTTCCATACTAAGCAGTCAGTAAGAAGTTTATATTAATCTTTAACATCAATGTTATAAGGCAGTATTATTGTTTTAAATTCAACATTATAAGCACTAACAGCAAGATTTATTAGAGATTTCAGAAATCAAGCATAGAGATTAGGTGATTCTGCCTGAGATTTATGGGGTAGAAAAAGTGAGGAATATTTTGCTTCAAGGTTCAAAGCTGCCCATAGATTTTAGTCAGTGACCATGGCAGCCAAAGTGCATGGGGTACAATCCTAGGCTTCTAGCTGATAAGGAGAAAAGGCCTCATCAGCCAGTGTGACCATTTCACTCTCCTCTCCCACAGGCCTTCCACCCCAAATAACTTGGGGGAACTGCAAGACAAAGGCGCCAAATATCTTCAGAGAGAGCAGGTACTTGAATCCGGCAGGGATGGTCCCTTCAGGCACAGTGTTGTGCTGATGTGATTGCACATCTTCCTGCTGCAGCTAGTCCACACCTTGGTGATCTGAAATGGTAGGAAGCAACTCTCTGCAGCTGGCTTCCCAGCTCCCCCCCTTCCTTTGTGATCCTGTACTCAGGGCTCTCATCTAACAAACAAAAGGAATACCACTGGCTCATCAACTTTCTTGAGCAAAAGGAAATTATCAGTTAAAAAACCACTGTAAAAGATGACTTGGAGAGACGCTTACTATCTGATATATGATGAAGTTACCAGGAAGTCGGAGTGAATTCATTTTAGGAAAAGAGAATATTCAAATAAATCTAACATGGATTCTTTAGGGGGAAAAAAAAATCAGGTCTATCTGCCAAGGTGTGATCTTACTATGCAGACACAAGTGAGTGGACTTCTATCAGGATTGAACACCATCTAACCTAGGTTTTTAACAGTTTGCTGAAAGGATCTATTTTTTCCCCCAGTGCAAACTGATATTATCGTTAAGTTCCGAAAGGAAGTTAATATAAGAGTAGTGCAAAATGACATGGACTTGTATAAATTCTAAAGACTAGTCAGTTATGCAATACCATTGTATTTCAAGTTAAGAAACATAATGGACATTTTCTCTTGAAACAAAATTATTGTATTTTAATAATAAGCATGAACCACCCTCCTTCTTCCAGAATACTCCATCATTTAAATATTCTTCAAGTTGCCTGCCATCATACACATTTTCTTCTTTCCAATCCTGGCCCTTATTTTCTAAGCCATGTTTAAATTGAGGGAAGAAACTTAAAAAATCTCTAGACATATTTCATTGAATATTTTTCACACATTACAAACACAAAAACCAACACAACCCACAAGACAGGCAAACAGCTTTGACAGTTTTGCCTACCTTCTCTAGTGTCATCTCTCACCTTTCATTTCCAGATAAGATCTGAATAGCCACCAGAGAAACCAATCATGCTTCTCTTTCCAAAGTGATAACCCCTCGGGCTATGTAACTTATGTCTGGCCTAATAAAGGGAGAACTACTTATGTCTTGAGTATACCCAAATCAGACATGGAATGTTTTAATCTTTAGCTGCTCAAAAATAGTGGGTTTTGTCAGAGTTAGTATATCAATTTGGTATAGCTGTATAAAATAAAATTACTTAGCATAACAGAGATCATAGCTGGACAATGAACTACAGTTTGGATTTCTGCCATCTTTTGGACCACTATTTGTTGTCTAAGAAAGTAAATAATAACTCTTATCTTTTCCTATCGGTGTCTCCTTGACAAAAAAAAAAAAAAAAAAAAAATTAAATACACCTCCCATTCATTTCTTGCCTTTCTTATGGGCTGGCACATCCTCTTCCTTCTGTAACACCATTTAGCTGATTTGGAGTTACCAAGAATCTTCTTTTAACTTTTAAAATGAGATTTCCAAAAAGGTCCCTTTAGAAACTGACAGTGCCCTGGAGGGCTCTTGCTCCAGGCAGCTGAGAAAGCTCATGAAGGTACTGTAAAATCTTCCATTTGAACAATTCTTTTTCCTCACCTTCAGCCAGGTTATTTGCCAAGTAAACTGCACTTTAAAGTGGCAGCTATCTTTCCTGTCTTTCTCTCCCTTTGGTTTTTTTTAGTCTCCATATTTTTCATAAACCGATGAATCTCCAAACACGGCCACTATATTTTATTTCACATTAGTCAGTGCAGAAAATAGCTCTAGTTGTGGTCTCTCATTCACATTTCTCTCTTCAGGTACTACAATAGGAATTTGTCTTCATTTCCAAGTTGTTACAGAGAAATACCTGTTCTAAACTGTTGTGTATGTATGTGTTGAAGATTTTTATAGCAGAGAAGAAACAAAGATATAGCAGGTATCTTTCAGTAGCACGCACCATTCTTGTCCCTCTTCCTTTACTGCTTTTACAACACTATGAATGAAATAAGGGATAAGAGGCAAGCTGCAAGCTGAAACCCACAGAGAATTATGCTGACAGCCTGAAGAGGTGCACTGTAACTCATTGTTCATGACTGCCCACATACGCTGGGGCTGTGAGTTCACTCCTGGTTCGTGTCTCAGCAATGCAGTGCGAAGGGCAGTTAGCTCCCGAGATAGCATTTCTCTTCTCGCACTCAGCAGTGTGGGTCTCCCTAGCCTCAGCTCCCCATAAAGCAGGCTTTCTGCTGCTTCCTCACTCTCCCTGTGCCTCCTCCTCTTCATGTTAACAGTGGGAATGGAAAGCAAAACTAGCACAGATACCAGGTTGACTCAACAATAAGCTGACACATGGAATCTTATGGCAAGCCAGACTTCACATGGCTCAACCTCTCCCCTTGAACACAGAATAAACCCAAACCTCACACCTGAGCTATCCCACCCATTTTTCTGGTGTCTTTGAGGGACAGTGTCCTATGAACCATGGGCTTCTGAGCAGCCTGGATCTGGAAGGAAAGGAACAGGTGGAAAAACTGGAGCAGAAACACCTTATCAGTCTAAAGACCCCTGTAATCTTTTCTCTGACAACACCTTTCAGAAGATATCCCTGGAACAGTTAGGAAACAGGAAAATCTCATGCTGATGTATCTGCTGAAAGATCTTCTGAGCCAGAAACAGTATTTTCATATTTATAAGTTTTCTTTCATTATTTTTTTCAATCACTTTTTATCTCAGATAAATTTTTACCATTAAAAACTTCCTTTTGGCAGGGAACTCCACAACAAACCACACATTATATGAAGAACTGCCTTCCTTGTTTGGGACTTATCAATGACTTGCTTCATTTGATGACTTTTATATTATTGCAGCAGAGATGATGGTGAAGAAGAAGATGGTATTCTAGTCTTCCCATCATGAACATACAGACCTGTGTCACATCTCTCCTGTAACATCTCCTTTACAAAAAGTCCCTGCCATATGAGATATTTACCTGCATGGAAACCATTCCATACCCCTGATTGTCCCTGCTTTGACTTTGACAGGTCCTGTGCTCCTTTTGAAGTTGAGATACCAATTCTACATTCCATATTCGTGATGCAGATGGAGGATTTAAGCAGAACATTAACATCTTCGATTTTGAGCAACATTTGTCATCATATTTCATAATATTTTATTTCTGTTTTTAGCTAACATTGAGCATAGTTTTCATTGAACTACAAAATGAGGAGTGTTCCCCTAATACATGTCACCTCAAACACACCTAACTCAAATTTTATGTGCTATTTGGTGTGTGGCTCTTGCCTCATCATGATGTCCCTCTGCAGTATTTTGCAGCTCTCTCTCATTTTTAGAAATTTGATTAACTCATTAAAGCCTACAATTTTTTTGACCTCATTACTCACTTCTTAAACCATTCATTGGGATGATAAACAGCACATATATCATAGAATTATAAAATGGCCTGGGTTGTAAGGGAGCTTAAAGACCAACTAGTTCCAAGCCCCCTACCAAAGGCAGGTCCACCTTCCACTAGACCCATGTAAGTCTTCACTAGTGATCTCCTTCCACTGTGAAAATTTATTTCTACATTATTTTTCTCATGCCAATTTTTTTCTCCATATGGGAAGATTTTCTCTTATCTCAAAACAAGTCAGTTCAAGAATTTTTGGAAAAGAAACTCCAAACATAAATGTTTTCAGAAAACCAAATGGCTACATCAACAGACTTTTCTTACTTACATACATGTTGACTTCTTTAAAGTAGTCATAGAACTTTCATTGATTGGAATTCTTATTGTAACAACTCATTGATTCTTTCCTGATATGTTTTGATGATTCATTCCTCATATGTCAATAGTCCTTATACTATTTATCCCTAATATGCTTATTCATGTTTTATCTAATTCTTTATGGTAATTTTTATAGATTTTCTGGGTACATGTATACCCTAGAGATTTAAAAGAGCTCCTGAATGAGCTAAAAAACTGCATCTTCATTCTATGTTACAAGAGGAATTATATGTTACAGTTGATATTTCATGCAAGTGAACTTACAGAATTTGAGAGGAAGATTTTTTAAAATTGTTTAAGTTCAATTTACTGATTTTTTCCTTAACTGCCTATTTATATCTTAATTTTGAGATAGATATCATGAGTTTCATCCATAAATATAAATTATTCTGTTTCAAATTTTCAAGTCTTCTTATGAAAAAATAAAAAAATTATTTTGTCACTATAAAATTCTCTTTTCTGAAGCCCTTTCAAATTTCCTGGTAAGCTTCCTACTCCAGAAAAATGGTTAGTACTTTTATGCCTTGTGTAAATTGTTTCTTAGGCTCTTTCTTGACTTTTGTTATATGTTCAAATCAATTATTATAAAAAAATTCTCTTTTGATTTCTCTCTTTGTGTAGGAATCAAGCTTTGGCTCTGCTATACTGAGGAGGCACAGCAGCCTGTGCAAACATAGAGAGATTTAAATTCCTGGATACTCATTGGGAATGCAAACTGAAAGATGAGGACTGTGGATTTCTTGAGGTCTTTTAAGAGTGGTGGCTTAAATGTGAAAGATACCAATGAACAAGTTTGGCATGAATTTGTACTTCATAAGTCTGAAAAGTGGAAGTATATATAAAAATGCTCCAGTATATAAGAAATAATATAGCTTGAGCAGAGAAAGGGTATTCAGACCTCCAAATTTAAGCTGACTGACATTTGTTCTACATACACAGCCTCTGTTTCATCAAACATTTAAGTTAAACTGTGTTGACATGTAAACAACCACGTATACCAACAGATTTCAGTCACTGACAGAAAATAGGCTGCACACTCTGTTCATAGGGTTTTTGCTTTTCAGATTATATGAATGCTTAAAACATGTAGAGGCTCTGCAGTTTGCCCATAATACTCCAGAGGACTGTTTCAGAGAGTAAAAAGTTAAACACTTTCTTCTAAAATACCAGGTTTCTGGGACTGTTCATGCTGCTGGGAAGGAACTATGGAACCCAGTGGATGCATGAGTGACTTATTTTCAAAAATCATTTTAAGAAAGTCCTAAAACTCAATGCAGAAGTTGGTAATTTTAGAGAAAATTGGGAACTCCTTAGCTAAAGGACCCTGGGTCTTAGCCTAGCAAAGTAATTTTACAGAAAAAACTCATAAGGTATTTTTACTTCACTAAAACAAAACCAAAGAAGAAAAAAGAAAACCAACAACAAACCAAAACACACGAAAATAAAACACATAAATTGAGATTACCTGAGATACCTCAGACACAAATAAATATTTCTGTAGTTGCTACATAGACACAGCAACAAATGAACACAGAATCTCTTCCACTGCAATTGGTGAAGGGAAAAATAATTTTTCTATTCCATAAAGAGTGGTTTGCTTCTTTCATCTGTCCAGATAAGCTATTAAGGAAAACGTGAAATGAACTGAGGATGTGATGCGAGCTTGCCAGAGGCTGCCCGAAGCCTCAGCTCGATGCACGAGGGGGCTGGCTCCTCACCGGGTGAGGGGCGCAGCTTATCCAAGGCCGTGGGTGCTGCAAAAGCCAGCTCAGCTGTGATGGCAAATCCAGGAGGTGAGGAAGAGGCAAAGGAGGCGAGGGGGCTCCAGAGACTGAGTTCCAGCAAGGTGTTTATTGTGGAGATTTCGAAGCTCCGGTGCCCAGAGCATGAGCAGACAGCCTTTTTTATAGAAAGTGGGAGCGGGGGGAATAACATTCAATGAAGGGAAAAGGGAGGATTCAGGATAGGGAGATGGGCGCAGAACTCAGCCATTGAGGGGTGTTGAGGGGAGGGGAGTCTTTTGAACAGACCAACCCAGGATCCGACTGCCAAGAACTCTCTGGAAGGGGAGGAGGGGGCTGAGGGTGATGGATGTGGGAGAGAGAGGAGTCAGGGAGGACTCCCGAGGGAGGAGAATAGGGACTGACAGGGCTGTTTCGGGAAACTGGGAGGGGAAAACCCGGGGAATACCAACCAGGGAGCAATGAAGTAGTAAGGGGTAAACCACTATAAATGAGGGAAACCATTACAAAATTTAAGAAATATCAAAAATGTCCTGCAACAAGGGTGTTTCACATTAAAACATTCTTCACCTTCTTGAGACTCACCACTGTACAAGGAGCACGTTTTAATTTTCCAGAAAAATTATTTCTTCCAACAAATGTTTAGATTTACTTCATATAATTAAGTTCATATCAAAAGTAGAACAATAATCAAAATTAATACTCGTATGGTGTTTAATTATTTAAAAGTCAGTTTGGTTGATCATTCTGTTCCATACAGAATAACCTACTGGAATAGCAAGTGCAGCAGTCAGTGAAATGCTTTATGGAGACCAAAATATAACCACTTTGTTTCATTGGAGAATTGCCATAATCTTGTGATGGTCATACTATAAATTATGGGTAAAGAGACAAGACAGTGCATTAGATTAATATTTTGCCTTTTTAATCTATTAATATACTATTCTGGGAACATGATTTTAAATCCACTGCATAGCAAAGTGACTGAAAATCATTCCATCTTGACAGCTTTAAAAGATCACATGTGAAACATGTTAAGAGAGTCTCAACCCAGTTGATACTGAACAGAAGTACTGAACAGTCATCTCACAAGACATCCAGCATTGGTCCTCTTTCAGCATTCTCACCAAAACAGATACCTTCATTACAGAGAGAAGTATTTCATACTAAGCTGGTTATAATATGATTGAAATACATCCTAAAGCAGTCCAGGATAAGTGCACTACAGGGTCCCTGTCAAAGCATATTTAATATCTGCCAGTCATGTATAAAAAGCTGGGAAAACTTTTTACTTACCGATGCTGCTATGAAAAGTGGGGAAAGATAAGTTGTAAAAGCAATGCTTTTTATTGTTTCTTAAATTTTTAGGATGGATAAAAGTATGACAAAATAATCTAAAATCAGAAGGAAGCTAAACAAACTGTTTTATAGCATTATTACAGTATTTTAAAATATACCTCAATAGAAAAATTTTCTAATGCTCCTGCAGTCAGAAACACTATAGTAAGTTTGTTTTAAAGCATTTTTTTCAAATATGAAAAAATATTCCAGCTACTGCTGTGGTTTCTTTTCTATTGCTAATAAGTGTGAATAAAGACAAATAACAGCTTTAGTACTTTTCCCGCTGGTGAATTCCTAATTAAATAGTTCATTAGTAGATTATCTAACCTTCATTTAATGAGGCCCTCCAGATGTTGTGTCTTAAGTGAAGCAAAAAGGAAAGCAGCTGAATGCTGAAAGCACAACATAATTGGATATGGTCAAGTTGGAAGAAGTGAATACTCATGTTACCGTTACTATAATAACATATGATTTTTTCTAGAAATTGTCAATGAGTGATGACCTAGAGTAAATCCTTTAACTATCTCCAGATATAATGTTAAATATACTTGGCTGTATTTACTTAACTTCTATTTGACATTAGTCTTCTTCCCACTAGTTATATGCAGCTGTCTCTAACACTTAAAGATGCCAGCTTTCATTTTTTCTGGGTTTTCTTCTGACACTTCCTTTTTTATAATGAAGTTTCTTCTATTTGGTCCTGCTAGGAAACCCTGTCCAGTATAGATTCATATTTCCTTTCCTTAATTGTTACACAGAAAAATAATCCCAAATTATCCTATACAGAGTTTCTCATGGGATAATGATTGACCAGAAATAAAACACTTAGTATTTAAGTAGAACTAACAGAATTTTCATACAGGATAGGAAACAACCTGATAGTATAGCTGACGATCCAAAAGTTTAAATTTAAGACAATGCCTGCATAAGCATGATGAGAAGCTTTTAAAACAAAATGTAACAATTGTTTTTCAGTAAATATATTGAAACTTATTGAAGATGTATTACATTTTCTTCTACACAAACGTGGTGACTATTCTTTTACTTTTTCAGCTTTTATTAGGATTTTTCAGTTCTTATTAAAACTATTAATTTAGTCATGTGGCACTTCTTTGCAGAGTTCAACAACAGAATATAGATATGGAAACCGAGGGCAGGAAGAGATGGTCGGTTCTTATGATGGAAGGAAGTTTTTTTCTTCTTAATTGTGAATGGTCAGCCTAGGATTCATTCTTCTCATGTCCCTGGAAGTAGGATAATCAGGTGATAAATTTTCTGATGACACTACTAGAGATAGTAAAATCATGGCCAATTCTTAAGAACATCAAAAGAATCTTATGTGATTAAGGACCTTGGCAATAAATAATAATAATAACAACAATAGTAACAATAATAACAATAACAACAATAATGACAATAACAATAATAATTTACTTTTGATAAATTTGGACTGATGTCGATAGTAAAATAAATCCTATCTCTCCATTTAAAAATATGGTCCCTGAGATGACCACTGTCAGTAAAGTATGAGGTCTTGGGATTATGATGGAAAAATCTATGAAAACATCAACTTGACACACACTGTCAATCAAAAAGGCAAATCACCCATTAGGAATTAGAAGGAAAAAATATCTATTACTATGCACCTCAGTAAACAGATATCTAATTCTCATCTTGAATGGTAAAAGGTCCCTCCTTCTTGCCCCTCTTTTTTGTGGAGGAGATCATTGAACTGGGAAGGGTTCAGAGCAAGGCAAGAACAGCCACGAATATGGATCACTAAGGAAGTAATTCCATTTCTTTAATGTAGAAAATAAATAACAATTAAAACAAACAAACAAAAAACTATAGCAGGTATGATAAAATCATGTTTGGATTGGGAAGGGTTGGCAGGAGTGTCCAATTTGCTGTCACCTGAACAGTAGTAACCAGGAGCTAAAAAGTGAAGATTCAAAGAGAAGAAGACAATCTTTCCAAAAGCAATGTAGTTAAAAGTGGGATGCCTTGTAGCAAAATTATATAAATACAAGGAAATTATTAAATATTCAGGAATCACAATTGAGTGAGGAACTCTCAGATGACTAGATGGAGGTGAAGCACCCTTTCCTTTTCTTTTGGAAAAGATTTCTTCCTTTTACAAGAACATAAAATAAGAAAGTTTATTTTAAAACTCCTTTGAGAGTATTTTCCCTGTTTAATTTCTATAATTCTGTATTTTTTCTCTTTTTCAAATTTCATGAAGATACATATAATATTGTAAATTTTTATTATTCCTTTGCCTATCAGCAAATTTTCTGACCTTAAGGAAGTTACACAGTGGAAAATAGGAAAAGCAATATAGACATTTGAAAATAAATAATTCCATGCTTTTTGTTTTCATATTTGTGGTCAAAATAGGATAACAATGAAGTAGAAATTAGAATGTGGATTTCAGGCAGTACACTTTTCCAAAGAAAAATGGTAAGTTTGGAAATTCTAAATAAATTAGGAACATGTTAATTTCTAACTTCCATAAAAATGTTCAAGTGCAATAAAAGTAATTTTTTCTCATATACATTTTTTTCTAAATTGACATAAGTTTATTAGTAAGATATGCTTGTATTTGATGTGTCAGCAGTTGAATCAAAATCTCAGAAAACTGAGCATTTCTCCATTTTTCTATTAAGTGTTTACTGTATATATACATATTAAAGTTTATATATTTTTACCTATTTTACCTGGCTTTTAAACACTGACATAATTGGATCTAATATTATTTTTTAAGTTTTTATAACCTTTATACACACATTCTTTGAATAAACCTATTTTGAAAATATCATTCAAATGTATAATGAAATGTAAGATAGTTCTGTTATTGTTACATAATTTGTGAAAAAAAGAAAATTAAAAAGGCGAAAAGCCAATCCTGCAGTCATTTAAAACTGACATCATGGACAAATACCTGCTAGGGTCTGCTGGACCATGGGGACATGAGGAGGGGACAGTGAGGGAAACAGTTTGATACCTACATTTCTTTCCAAGAACTATGCTCAAAATGTAAGCAAGCAGAATACAAAGGCGAAACCTTAACTCATTCCAATCTTTTGCATTATCTAGTTGCACTTGTTCCTTTGATCATCAGCTTTGCTGATCTCAGGCTAAAGCTGTCTGGTTTCCATCCAGGTGTTTATTTCTCCTGATAGTAATAGTGTAGGTAAACGCTAGTAAACAGTGTTTTATTTTAAAAGGGGATGTTATGTTTAACTAGGTAGTCTAAAATCTTGTGTTAGCTTGTGTAAGACTTGACTGTCTCACACGATCTTCAGACAGTTTAACGTGACGCTACATAATCCCAACAAACTACTCAGAACTGTTCTCCATGGTGAAAGACACCTGTACCTTGCCACTTTCAGAGCATTCTCAAAGAGTGAGCCGTCTGCAAGGAGGTAACCATGACTGACTGGTTTGTTATCTGGCATTTCTTGGTGGATATTTGTGTTGATGTATGTGATCTAAGAGTTGTGTTGAGACTGAGTGATGGGATACTCATAACAACCATTTCTCTCTTTCTTACTAACAGTTAGTGAGAAGTCACCACACTCCAAGGTCTTGTTTCTGTACTCTGACTGGATCATCTAATCTTGCTAGATTCTATCTCCACTAAAATAAAACTGAGTTTTCTTTAATAAATTAATTTCTTCTCTAATTATAGTGAGCTCTTAAATGAATGCATCTTAGCTCAAAGTGGCAGTCATGCAGAGCAAATATGTGAGATACAAGTGCATCAAATTCAACCTGCCATTTGATTTTTTTTTACATAATTGTGAATATTTTTCTTACTATGTCAGTTAATAAGAGTATGGATGATTTCCATCAATAAAGAACAGAATAGTCTATCTGAAGAATGAGGATGGAGGAGCTATTTGGGAGTTAGTACATGGAAAATACTTATCCAAGCTTTTACAGACCTGATTTTGCAATGACTGTACTTCAGCTCCAGGACCCCTAGGAAACAGATCAATCAGACTAAGTGGGACTCTATTCTTAAAGGAAATGTATGAACAGAGGTGAAATTATTTATCATTTGGACTAACTACTGTCAAAGTCTGAATCCACAACAATCCAGTGTGTGTTTGAAAACTGCACCGTAAAATCCAATGGATATCAGGGTGTTTACTGGGTCTTGGCCAATGGCTTAGAAATGTGTTCTCCAGGTAAGTACAAGTATTCCCAGGACAAAGACCCCTTACAAAACCAGAACTCAGCTTGAGGCCAGTATTTTTTCTGGGGTTTTTTTTGTTTTGTTTTGTTTTTTTCTCTAAAGATAATCGCTGAGGGGTGTTAAGGAGTTCTGATACAGCTGACTGGTCTTCTTTGAAATCAAATATTATTTGAGCAATTTTCTGCCTGCATCAGAGTTTGCAAGAACACATCATGTTTACTTCATTTGACATTTCCATGAGTTATTTGAGATGACAGAATGGTGAAATATGAAAAGGTGACAGAAAATTTCTGTGCTAGGTGTCCGTAATATAAATTAGACCTATTTGTACTTCCACAACTTACTTACTTGAGTCAATTTAAATGGCACACTTCTGTTCTAAAGTGTAAGTAAATACTAATGAACTGCTCCAAGGAATATGCATAGTAGAAATGCTTGCTTTGCACAGAAATGTAGTAATGACCAACACTGAACTACAGTCAAATCTCACACCATCCTGCAGGAAACCGTGTGGGAAAAGCTAAGCTCTTCAACATGACTCAAACACTAATACCTGCAGGTAAACCAAGTTAAAAAGCAAATCCAGTGTAAAAAGCCATGGACAGAGACTGCTGTTCTACTCTGCTTCTTTCAGGTCAAACCTGGAGCCTTACACTGCCCTTTGCATCAGGGGCACAGAGGAGCTGATGGTGAAACACTGGTCTCGCAAACCACATTTAATACAAGATTCAACACCATGGCACAAAATCCTGTGGAGATTGCATCTCGGTGTGACAAAGGGATGGCTTACTGTATCAGGGTCTGCATCTGAGAGAGAGAGTTGCAATCTTCTGAGAAAGCACAAAGACCTAAAGACCTTTGGAAATCAAATTAGTCCACTTATTTGACTTGTGGAGTAATGGGCCTTTTCTACATGACAAAAAACACTCAAATTTAGTAGGAAATGTGATTATTTTAATTATGTTATATGCAAATTTTCTGCAGCATGTACTATGAAAGTAATGAGGCTGTTATTACAAGTTACCTATCATAGCTCTCTGCAATTAAGTCATTCTACTACTTTTGTGTAGATCACAATCCAGCAAGCAGTAGAACGCACTTAAAATATTACAGCTCTCCTAAAAAATAAATAGTGTGCAGAGGGTACAGCAGCCTTTATTCCAGCAGCCTGATTATAGAGAAGCGTGATGTGCAACAAACCACCAGCAGGAAGGAATACTTGGAACAGAACAAACTATTATTTTATCAGTCATTTCTTTTAAAAACATTGAGTAGTGTACTAGAATCACATTTTAAGTATGTGTGTACTGAGTAAATTCCTGTTTAAAATATTGTGGTTTAGTTCGAGCATAGTATTTGATGGAGACACACAGTTTGACTACTTATAAAAACAAAATACCAGAAAATAGCACGAGGAAAATCTCTTTCAAACTGAGATTCATATGACTATTTTATTTTGTACCTATGGAGGATCTCAGCTGACTTATATTTTAACACATTTAAAAGAAAAACACCAAGAACAAGTACTAAAGAAAAGCAAGAATGTTAAGTTGAAAGTCATACATTAACTGTGACAGAATCTAAGCCTAATAGCCTAATATTAAAAATTTCTCTCATGAACCAAATATTTTGTCTGTGAGAACAAAAAACAAAGACAAAGGTCAGGAAATGGGATATTTCTTGCTTTGGTTTGCAAACCACAGGTTGCCTATAAAAACTTGGCAAACACCAGAGGCTCTTCATACCAAAACTTAATGCTGAAAGTAATGGCAGCAAATTCTAAGGAAATTTTTATTTGAAAGTATACGTTTGGATTTTCATTATAGTTTAGTACCATAACCTTTAACCTTCCATCAGGTGCAAGCTTCTAGCAGGACTTTAAAATTATCTTCACAACCAGAAGTTTCAGAAGCTTTGTGGTAAAACTGCAAGCACCTGTAAAAGACCAAAAGGTCTTATAAAATTAGGAGTTGCATTTACACATAATTTTTATTTTTTGCCTTTAAACACAAGGAATAGTTACATTAGGACAGATGACAACCACCATTTTAGAACAGATAAAATTCAAACTGCCAAAGACAATTTAGAATTACACATCCTTACAAACCCCTAACACAAATGCACATCAGTGATGTCCTCTAGACTCAGCTCCAGTATGTTGCCTTTGGAAATCTGCTGAAGTAGTGCTCTGACTCCTTCAGCAGGCTTTTCTTGTGCCTCCTGCAAGGCCTTGCTCTCTGTGTGCTCCCTGCCCTTCCCAGTTGGGGACAAACTCCTTGCTGTCTTCCAAATGCTCAGCTGTTCAGCTGACAGTGTGGTCCTGTTCATAGTTCTCCAGGAAAAGGGCTGCTCCCAGGTCCAGTCACTCCTTCTTGAAGGAAATGTGCCACAGTAAGATCCACAAGTAAAGGAAATACTATCAGTCATAGTGAGCCATAAAAAAACCCCCAAACAAACAAACAAAACAAGAAAAAACACCACAAATAAAACAAAACAAAAAGCCAACCAAAAAAAGCAACCAAACCCCACACTTTTCTGGTAGGATCCACTTGCAGTAAAATTGCCCATTGCATAAAATTTCCCAAATGGTAAAAAATCCCTGTTACTTCATTTAGCTTCCAGTGTTTTGTCTGAACTTGATATCATCCTGCTGCTTTGCCAAAACACAAAGCTGTCCCATCTGAAGTACAGCAAACCAGTTCTCATCTAAAACAAAGCACTAAGTAACTGTGAAAAATGTATACATACATACATATCCAAAAAAGAGGTGTGAGTGAGATATCATGCTTGTTCTGAAAAGAAAGCTATAAACACCCATGATTTTCTGCTTTTTAATTTTAAAACATATGGTTCCTCTTAATCAGACAGAATAACATCAGACTTTCATGTATAAGCCATTAAAGATGAAATATTAACCTAGAATTTCAGTACAGTCTTAGACTATTCAGCGTATAAGAAATTGGCTGGATGGACACACTCAGAGAGTTGTGGTCAATGGCTCTATTTCCAGGTGAGAGCCAGTGGCAAGTGGTGTTCCTCACTCATCAGAGTGAGATCAGAGCTCTGGGGTCTGTCTTGGGACTGGTAGAATTTAATACCTTTATCAAAGACACAGACAGTGAGATCAAGGGCACCCTCAGCAAGTGTGGAGGTAACAAAAAGCTGAGAGGAGAAAAAGACACAACAAAATCTAGGAATGTCATCCAGAAGGACCTGGCTGCACCTGGGTAGGGGCAGCACCAGACATGAGCACAGACTGGGAGAATAACACTGGGAGAATAACACAGTCCTGTGGAGGAGAACTGCAGGTTGTAGTGGGTGAAAAGCTGGGCATGAAGCAGCAGCGTGTGCCCACAGCCCAGGCCTGGGCTGCACCAAAAGAGGAGTGACCAGTAGGTCAAGGGAGGTGATTCTTCCCCTTGACTCTGCCCTCATGAGAACTCACCTGGAGTGCTGCTCCCAGGTCTGGAGTTCTCAGCACCAGAAAGAAATAGACCTGTTAGAGTGAGAACAGAGAAAGGCCATGGAAATGTTGAGAGGGATGGAGCTAAATGATTTGGGACCATTCAGTCTGGAGAAGAGAAGGCTTCAGGGAAACCTTATAACAGCTTTCCAGTAGCAATAGGGGACCTACAAGAAAGCAGGAGAGGAACTTTTTGCAAAGGCATGTAATGATATGACAAGGGTGAATGATCTTAAGCTGAAGGAGGGAGGGTAGATTTAGATTAGATGACAGGAGAAATTTCTTTATTCAGAGAGTAGTGAACCACTGGAACAGGTTTCTACATCCCGGGAAGTATTTGAGGCCAGGTTGAGGCCAGGCTGGATGGGGCTTTGAGCAACCTGGTCTAGTGGAAGGTGTCCCTGCCCACGGCAGGGTGGTTGAAACTAGATGATCTTTAAGATCCCTTGCAACCCAATTATATGATTGATGCTATGATTCTATGACTCTAGAACTATTCCTTGCATTAAGCACAGATGTCCTTAAATTTGTATTAAATTCCTTTTAAATACCATCAAACAAAGAGGAATGAAGTAGTATATTATTAATAGATTTGTTTAAATTGTAACAGTAAGTTCTATTTCCCCACTGTGAGATAAGGCAATGTGGACTTTTTAGTTGTTGCATAGAAATTTTGCACCCTGTGCAATTTTCATGGAAAGGTTTTACTTTATATACAGTTCACGTTATATGTTCGTAGGTATTAAGGAATTCTCAGAAACTGATTTGAATATATCTCTGGTTATTTCTCTGCTATTCATATCGTGCTGCTGTACTACTCAATTGCATAATTATGAATGAGCTTTTTGTTGTTTAATATAGAGAACATCAGAAGTGAAAAATTAATAGGAGATAATTAATTAACTTCTCTGTATCCAAAAAAAAAAAAAANTGGAACCCCAAGATTCTAATTCCAAAATAATTAAACTGATCTGTTGAAAATTTACTCAAACCAGCTTACCAACTACTCTACTCTCTTCCCAAAATTAAAATCAATGTAGCAACTGGCCTTATCTCTCCATGCCTAATGTAGACTTTATGGCATTCAGTCTGAGAATATTTTGACATGGTTATTATGTTTTCCACTAATCAAAACAAGAATGTCTTTCCTTCAGACATATCTCCTCGCAGATATCTCTATAAGCTTGTACAACAGCTTCCTATTACAAGGTACTAGCCCCTCATAAACTTTCATGCCTGAAGTTAGGCTCCTAAATCCATAGTAAGGAACATATTTGTGTGTTTTATTTTATTTTTTAAGGAACATATTTGTGGCTGCATCTGAACTCACACTGCAATCAATGCAATCTCACCTTCTTACGAATATTTTTATTTTATCCATGTGCTTGTATACGGATTAAGAATTTTTTTTTAGGAGACATGGTTCGGTCACTTTGGATTATTATTTTGTTTGATCCTTCTTAATCATAAGAACATGATTTCTGCAATATGGAACAGTTTGCTCAACATACTTTAAACTTCCTCCAGTAGATTCAGATTTCAGTTTCAAATTATTCTTTGAACGCTTGAACATCTGCAAGAAATACTTACAAATTGCAAGAGAAAATTGAAAAGATTTCTTTTGATTTTTTTCCTTTCTTTGGTTATAAAAGACAAACTTATTGTGGAATTAGACCATTTTAAAATCAGAATGCTGTAAAAAGCAGTCATCTGCTTCCTCAAAGTGGTTGTGATATGGTGTTGCATGTTCAAATATTGTAGTTGCATGCTCTTAGTTTTTACATCTCATGTGCAAATATTTCACATGGGAAAAAACTCTGATAACATTGTTTCATGTCTTTTAAATGGCCAAGTTGTAATTTTTTGATGAAAGAAAGATGCAGAAGAAGTGTCTCTGATTTGTAATTATCATTCTTAATTTGGGGTTTCCTTTCTTCATGTGGCTTACAGCACTGAGACTTCTATCAGTGTTTTGTAATCCAAGAACAATGTTGCTTCAAAAAGACCTTGGAACTCCTGTTGGGTTATTATAATTACTTATACCAAATCTTCAAGTAGATTCTTCATAACATGATGTTGTCTTGTGTATTATTTAAAACAGAAGAGACCAAGCCAAATGCTTTGAGTTTATTTGTCGTTAAGGAATTCTTGAATATTTTGTTGGCAAGGAAATGCATGTAAAGAGTTATTATATCAGCTGCTCTTTAGCTGAGCTGTAGTCCAAACTCTACAGAACTGCAAGTAGTTCTTGAAACTTGTGCCAATGTGGAAATAAAAAACCTCAAATATTTAAGCATACAAACCACAACCCACTGATCCATTTCTTCTTCCAAATTCATTGATCAAATTCTATTAGATACATAGATGTAAAGCTGAATTAATTCAATGATGAATCTGGTATTGTGTAAGCATATTTATTATGAAAAATTGGCAACACAGAGATTAATACTACAGAGGCTTAGCAAAGTCTTTGGTCTTAAGGTATACACATGTAACTGAACTCGAAAAAAGTCAAACTATAAGTCACTCTGCTCTTATATCACAACATGATTTAATCTATATTTTTATAAATATTTTATGCTCAGTACTTAAACATCTTCTTTGGGAGAATATTTCTGAGAGGCTGTCCCTCCAGAACTGAATCTCCCTTTAATTTTACTTAAGTGTGTTTGGAGTGCAACTTCTTGCTCATGCAGTGCTTTGACTGTTGTGGTGTAATTTCATTCACCTCTTTCCTAAGAGCCATGGTGAGAGGCTTTTCTTTAGTTTTTAACCTCAACTTCCTCCCCCTTGTGTTCATTGTCCATTTATACCACCCACATCCATCTCTTTGAACTGATTCTCCTTTTCTTTCCTTCCTCTTCTGCCTTTATTTTTCTATTTAGACCATATGCCATTCAGACCCTCCCTGAAAGTCTCTTATTTTGTTTTTGTAAATCACTGGGTACAAAATGGACTGCTATTCTCTGTTCTCCTTGATGCATTTAATTGAGAAAATGTTATTTTATTCAGAGGAGACAGGTATAACAAATGCAACCTCAGGCTATATATCAGGACTCACTTTTGAGCTGCAGGAGGACTGCATACCAAACAGAAGCCACCAAATAGAGCACACAAAAATGCTGGTATGCACATCATTGCACAGTGATGGCTTACACCAGCCAAAGACTTCAGTTTTCTAAACAAACAAATGTGGTACTTCCAAGGCAAACAAGAAAAAATCAGACTAATCATAAATTTGAGAAAAACCGAGATAATCTGTCAATCAACATCGAGAAGAATACACTGTCCCTTTCACTAAACACAGTGAGACTGAACTCTGTTTCATGTGGGTTCACCCACATTCAAATTGTGCTGAATGACTCCAATGTTCATGGAGAGGTAGTTTCCTGCATTCATAGAATTAGGGGAATTTTCTGCTGGGTTTACTAAGTGAATATGGAATCAGTGTCAGACCAGACTGGAAATACGGACTAGAATTTTAAAAGGCTGCTGTGTTAACAGAGGCAGGATTTTGATATAGTATAGAAAGCACATCTGCCAGCTGGAGAAGTTCCACCAGAGGCACCTATGTGTCTTACTCTGAGTCAGATGCTACACCAAACTGACCAGTGATAAATTTCTGCAACATATCCACATGGAAAGCCCAGGTGTAATGGGCTGGACATATGGCTTGAATCAATGGTGTACATATGTTCAAGCACCTCCTATGAAGGGAACTGGAGTGTGGAAAGAGGAAGCAATGGTGATCCAAGAAAGCAGTTCTAGGACACCCTAAAGGCAGGATTGATTGAGTGCAACCTTCTGGCAAAATCTTTTGAGTTCTTTGCCAGAAAGATACAGCAACGGATCATCAAGGTGAGGGAAGGCATAGGCCTCTTTGAACAAAAACAGATGCTGTTGGGCAGGACAAGCATGG
>VZTR01003677.1:38256-54233 GCA_013400775.1 Chaetops frenatus
TCAGCAACAGCAGCAGCAATAGATAATTCCATGCAGATAGTGAGTGGCATGGTGACAAGCTTGGTAAAAGGTAGTTATCTTTCACAGGCCTCTACAAGCTTTAATTGCACCCAGAGTTTGACTCACCCATCAGCTGAATAGGACCACCTTCCTTTTCTTGGAGGGACAAACTGTGATTGATTCAACAGTTTCACACAAAAAAATATCTGGGGTGAGATATTTTGGTGGGTTTTTCTCCTTTGACTTTGATATTGAAGCCATATTCAAAGGAATCATAAAACAAAGTGAACTCAGAAAAGCAAACCTTTCTTTATTCTAATAAATTAATCATGAAAATGCAAAGACTTTATCTGTGTAAGTCCTATTATTTTTTTTTAATTTTGCTAACTTTTTCAAGGCCTCTGATCTCTGTTATTCTAATAGTCTTCTAATTGTTAAATCTGACATCTGTCAGGTCTTATGCAGCCTGGGTATATCAACCAGTTGCTGATTTTAACTACATTCACATCTTTGGTCCTGGAAACTTTATTCCAGGTGGAAAACTTCCCAGAAACCATGGAACAAATGAAAAGGGATGTCAACCCACCTCACAGACCCTTGCAGCTCAGGACAGAAGTAGTCTGGAGAGATTACATAACTTGGTCTGTTCTTGCATCTTCTGAGGGTCTGACTAGAGCCCAGCTCTGTAAAACAATGTACCTGCCCTCAGCACTTCCCTGTGCATCTAGGAAACTGCAAGCACCTAAGTCCTCTGGCTTTTAGCTAAGGCTCTAGAGACATAGTTTGTCCCACTACTGACTATAGAAAAAGCTCAGGGTGATTATCTCAGACTTTAATGTCTGCCAGTCAGATATCAAATGTAGAACAAAAAGCTGTGGGGATCTGAACATCCTGAAATGGAGCTTCCTAGACTTCCACAGTCCCGCTGTACACACCAAAAGCTGTCTCCTCCTTGTCAAGACACAATGCTTAGTCAGAGGTCATAAATTCAGCAAAGAATTACTGGAAGTTTCACAGGTACCACTTACCTTCTCAATATGCATTTTGCAAAATACAGAGTGGCATCTCTCCCCATCTGTTCTTGGAAGGCATGGCTCAGTTGATGATGACAACATGTGCTCAGCATTGCAGTTCCACATTTGCTGTTGACTGTCACAGATGACAGAGTGCTCAGCAGAGCACATACCTGCACAAGATAAAAGACTCTTTTCTCTTTTACGTGTTCCAGGACAGTTTTTTTGATCTGCTCAGTGGCTGTGGTTAGAATCAAGCTAAGGAGACTAACTATCCCGCTCATATCATACAAAAAATTTAGCACCTGAATAAAGGCTGTTAAACCTCCTTCAAGACCTTCAGGGATCCATCAGCAAAACTAGCTTCTTTTTCCTTTCAATCTTTACCATTCATATTGCTTGAGAAGTTCTCTTCAGAGAAGAAGAAAGATCTAAAGAGGAAAGACATATTCAAAATTTCTGCATTTTTATCTGTCCTGTTGGGAAAGTAAGGCACTGTTCTGTTCTGAGAACATCTAGGCTTTAGCAAACTGCAGGTGTCAGTTTTGCAGTTTTCTGGCTCATCTATGCAGTCAGCAAGACTTCTAGCTTTGTATCCTTATACCATCTGATCCTTGTAAGCCCTCATATCTCTCTTCAGGGCTTGAAAGCCCATTGAGATGAAACTACTGATTAAATGAACAGAAGCAATAGGCAAAACTACAATGTTACAATGAGATTTGAAGAAAAAAAGAAACCTTGAGCAAATACTGTTGCATTTACCTGTGATGCTTATCTTTGCTGCAATTAGGTAAGTACAAACTCAGTAACTACAACAGAGAAACAAAGGTTTATGCAGTAGTTTCAGACTGCTATTATTGCCACCTACCTACTTTTCCTCTTTGTTAGTCTTATTTACAAATTTCCACAAAAGCATTGGGTTACAATTTCCATCTCCACCATATAACAGTGAAAAAAAAATAACTGTGAATATTATTTGAAAAATAGGAAACCTTTCTCAAAACCCATATCGTCAAGAGCAAAGCAACCCCATGAATTATATACAGGAAGCTAAAGAGCAGATGAGACCACAAAACTTACGAAGTGCATTGGGAGGAAATCAGTACATTACCTACTAAGATCCTTACCTAAAGCTCTAGCTGGACACACTCACAAAGTTGAGTAAAGTGTCCTTTTTCAAAGGCAACATTTAAGATTTATGCTTAATTTATAAGTACATGGTGAAGACCTCTTGAGGTGAGATGTTTAAAGAAGAAAGCTCATTAAGAACACAACACCTAAGCAGAGTTTAAGCTAAATTTAAGTCCAAAATTAGTACTCAAAGATTTTCCTTGGCTGGTGCCTGGCTCTGAAGGCAATGTGAACTTTACAGTGTTTGGATTTGCTCTAGTTCAAGCTAGGATAAGGAGCTGGGCACCTTGCTTACTAACCTGGTAGGAATCCCAAATTAGTCCTGACTCCCCTGGGGGATTCTGCAGTAATTGCTTAGCATTTCTTGCCCCTTGAATGAGTCCCTACTGGCTGAGATGCCTGACTCAGATCACAACCCACAGAGTATGCCCAGGAAGCACTAATAAAATCAAGCTGCCGGCAGCATCACGAGAACCTGTGCTTCGATTTTAAAACCCCAGGGCAAGGCAAAATAAATGCACTTCTTCCCATTAATTAGACTATATAGTAGGAGTAGAGTCTACAGCCCAGGACATCCCACTCCCCTGGTTCAAGGGCTTGAGGATGCTGAACTGGGACAGGAGCTACACAGAGAAGAAAAGGAAATTTGCAAAAATTTGCTGGCTCTGCAGCTGTTAGGCTCTAAGCAGATGATTTCTTTTATTGAAAAACTGCATCCTGCTTATTCTTCCACAGAAAATCAGCAACAGCCTTATACTGGAGAGAAGACACAAATATGCAGTGCACAAGTGGCCACAAATGCCTGGGCTGGGCTGCTTGCACCCCAGGGACAGGCAGAATTTCACACAGCCCTGTTCAACGTTTCCTGGGCTGGTAGATAGGTTTTGATCCTGTCCTGACATGCCTAATCTTCTCCATGGGCTGCACAGAATGCTAAGTTCTGTTTCCAGGGAGAGTTCTCTTGAATTATGATCAAATTGGATAGCTTTGTCATTTTTGCAGCACCCTATAGCCAGACCCAGCTGTATAAATAAGCACAGCTTAGCAGAAGTCCGTATAACTTCACTGATCTATGGTTGTTTAGATTTTGGCCTTAGAATATTGATTTATTATTTGGTATCTTAGCACTTATTTTCATGGGCAACAGGCCTGATTGCTCATACAATCAAATGGATATTTTTAAAGTCACTCTTCAGTTGTNAGTACAGTCATCTTGATCTTTGATGAAGAGTTCCTAATGTTCCAGAATTTTGTATATGAACCAGAACAGGAAACAGTTTTCCAGGAAAAGAGAAAATGACTAATCCATCATTTTTATATAGAAATATTATATTAATTATATCTCCCTCTTCAATCTATTTGACTACTTTAACTTCAAGTTATTAAAAAAAAAAAAAAGCATAGTTGACAAAAAAAAGAATTTGTCTAAGTTGATTACTAAAATCTGTGGAATTTTTTGTGTGCACAACATGAATTTAACATTGTCAGAATTTAAGCCCATAATTCATAGAACCTCCCTTGGATTCAGATTCTAGTTTAGGAATAAAATTATGAAAGTATAATTATGTGGCAGAATTATGCTGAACAGAACCAAGAGTTACCAAGGATTGAATTGCTTGTCTTTCTCCACCTTGTCCTCAGCCAAGTGGCAGGAAACAGCTGGCAAGAATTTTTTAGTGTCTTTAATGAAGTGAATACTTAGTTGTTAGGATTTGGTGATTAAATGAACTACGACTAATATTCCTGTATGGATTTCCTGAAATATGATTGTCCTGAAAAGAAGGGAAATCTCTTGTGAGATTTAGCAAGGGAGCAAACTTATTCAAAAGTCTAAATTATGGGAAAAATTCTTAGGATGTTCTATTTCTCAGTGTTATTAACAGTGTTGCAGGACTCCTTAAAGATACTGAACCAAGGCACAAATTAACTGCTTTATTTTGATGTCTCACCTCAACCAAGTACATACAAATTCCTAAAATAAGTAAATAAGATAAGTGATTTTTTTCTGCTGTCGGGACCCTCTTAACGTTCTATTATAATGTAAAGTTCAGGGAGTTATTTCAGAGCGGTGGTAGAGTAAATAAAGTTCTTCAGAACAAAATCCCAAAGCTGCACAATATAAAATTGTCAATATACAGGAAACTCATCCTGATGTTGGTAGTTTAGGTATAACAACAGGCATCAAAAAGTGACCAAAAATATTATGTTGGACGTTTTGCATCTGTTTATGTTTTACTAGAGGGGTCATAAGACATTCCAGATTTACTTTCATCATTTGGTACTTACAGTTGATCTATATTCCAGATTGGCCTAACAAGAAATATTCACTTTGTGAGAATTCACCCTCCCTCTTAACTACAGTTATAATAATTTCATATGTAAGGCATGAACTAAATATTTTTTGTCAAATGATCAAACTAGACTTGCCATTCTTTTGCAGGGGAAAAAAAAAGAGAGAGGAAAAATAAAGCAAACAAGCAAACAAATGAGCAACAACCAAAAAAAAAACCCAGGGTAAACTGAGTTCAACTAAAACACCAAAATGTTGTCAAGTCACTTTGATATCCAGTCATATAGTTCTGATAGGAATTTCATTCTATAAAACAATATATTGAATAGTCACATTTATGTTCAGGTTATTGTTTAAAGGCACTAGTAAAGCTATTTAATAAGCAATCTCAACAAATAATAGCATGCATAAACATCTTTATCTGTCACTGACAAGTAAAAGAAGTTAATTTGATTTGCTATATTGTCCCCCTGAACAGTTTAAACGCTCACGGCATTAACCACTTCCCCTTCTAAAGCCAAGAAAGGGTTTGAAATGTCACAACTCAAATTCTTTTTATCGGGCCTTTTTAAATATGAAAAAATACCTCTGCTTACAATTTCATCCACATCTCAGTTAAATAAAAGAGAGATTTTCTGACAATTACAGTGAACTTTTAGTAAGGTCTGTAAACTGGCACAACCCACTTGACTTTACTCTGTTGACAGAAGTCCAAAGTGTCACATCTAGCTACTGCATGTTATGCCTCAGATTTGGTAGGGGTTTACTGCTTAACCTGAAATAGTAAAGAACTCAATTCTATCAGTAGACTGTAATAAAGTAATTAAAAATAATAGTGTCAACAAATTCCAGGGGGAAAGCACAAAATACTGGATCTGACTGGTCTTATTTTTTCCTTTTTGCATTTCTCAAGGCTTCCTATATTCTGATGATATTTAAGAAACTTTCTAACAGTATTTGAATTTTTGTACGCATTGCTCAGCTCCTGGGGTTTTTTTTTCATTTTTGCCTATGAATGGATATTGTAACAGCATAACCTAAATGCCCACAATACTTGCTCTGATCTTTGAAAACCTGATGTTTAAAACACTAATTATGTCTACAAAGAGGAACCTCTAAAATCTAGTGGTATTTAAGCAAAATACTATAGTGGACACTTATAAGACATTATCTATTATTTAAATAATTTTCCATCTTTTTTCTTTTTTTTTTTTTTTTTAAGACTGACAAAGGCAACAAAAACAGCTGCCTGAGGCAGGGGATTGTTAAAGGAATGCACTGGGGAGGGTGAAAGTGAAACCGAGAACACTGCTGTAAATGATGCAGTCCCAATCGTCCCATCCCTCTGGATGGAGCAGGTTTTGGATGCTTGCTTTCTAAGAGCTGGACCCCAGTTCCCCTTGTCAGGCATGAGCTCCTTAGACTTGGCAAACCAAAACTGATTTCCCCCTGGACCTTAGTCAGACCAAGTGAACATTCTTGAGCATCTTGAAGAAATCCTCCAAATTTCTGCTGTGAATTCCTGCGTATTTTAGACCTCTGTGCCCTTTTACATTTGTTATTAGTGCTACCAAACACAGCACTGCCCGCTTAGAGTCCAACCCTCTTTCAGGAGCAGGGGATTTGCTCAGCCCAAGACTGCTCTTTTCCTGTGACTTCAGTAGAAAGAAAGACATCTCCAAGCAGGAGTATCCAGCTTTACCCCTGGATGCTACATCCCTCAGTCCCTCTCTGAGACAGTCATAGAGGGCATAAGCAGCAGAGCTCATTGTCCCATGAGGCACAATCAGGCACTCAATAGCTCAGACAAATATCTCTAAAGTTGTCTTGCTTGTTATCTCAATCTTTCCTACACCCAGACAACCCTTTTTTAAAATATATGAAACCTTATTATACAGTGTCAAAAAAATCCAATACATGGCTATTGGCAAGACAGAAGCATATCAAAATAAGAACTTTTTAACTGTAAAGTCACAGACCCTAATAGACTCAGGCCTGTTCAAGTGCATTTCAATTTCCTTTCTAAAATTGGCATAATTTTTAGACAGTGGTACTATCCTGATTTGATACATAAATTATAGAGATTAATGGGTTTTATATGGTATAATAGACTTCTTTTTAGTGTTGTTGGTTGAGTATTTTAAAAATGCTTTGATATAATTATTTTGGTACTATAAATACTAACCTAAAATTACCAAACATTCTGAAACACAGCATCTGAGGTTGAAATGTGCTGGGAATTTGCATAAGAATCAATCCCCATTATGCTAGAGGGAAGTGTCTGCACACATGTGTGTCAGCATTTGTGTAAAACACCAGGAGAAACAGGGATATATGTATACATGCAAGAAAAAACAGAGATCTGAATCCTTGCCAGTGTAACAACTGATCAGCATAGTTGTGAACTGCAAGTTCCATAAAAATTTTACTTCCTATGATTTCCTATTATCCGATTCCCTTCTTCGATCTCGTGAAGTGTTAGATGTTTGTTAGTTCATATACATAATGTCATGTCTTATTTCTCTGCAGTAGCTGACAGGAAAGAAGAGAAAAATATATTTTTCTCTAACACATACCCTTTCTGCTGCAAAGTTCTTAGGCTGGTTTTCCTTTCTAGGAGTAATTTTTTGGGGGAAAGAAACACTGACTGACTGACCAGCTGACACAAGAAAAGCATTAGATACACTATGAATGCTTTGGCAGGACTAACACATTTGTCACTTTAGCCCTGACTTGTCCATATCCCTTTCACATTTAGGAAGACGACAAATAAACCAAGGCGCAAATCCTATAAATATTAATGTAAATCAGTAACTTTAAACTTACAAATGGCTCGGTGCCTACAATGACACCAGCCATCTTCATACATTCTTGGATAGATATGGAACTCTCTATGTGTAAATTTAGCATGGAGCCTTGCTGCAATCAGTTAGTTACAGCATATTGCAGCACCAACAGTTGGAAGAAACAGAAAGTCTCCAAGTAACTACAGCCAGTAGTTGCAATCCTAGAAACTCTCACATCTGAATAACATCAATGTCACAAATTCTCATGCTGGATTTGGCAGTTCTTGCTCAAATAAGGTAAATTACTTCACCAACACAACTGCTTATAGGATTATGTAATTCCCTGCTATACTTCTTTCCATCTTCAATCCACAAAAAAGACATCTGAAAACAGAGAACACGTATGTGTGTGTGTGTGTGTGTGTGTGTGTGTGTGTATGTGTGTGTGTATAGCACATACATGTGTACATTCCCACATACACAGACATATATACACTTAAACAATCATAGTATGGATGAGTGACAAAAAGCCTTTTGTATCATTTTTTCCCAGTGCTTGCTGCTTGATCCAAGAATTTAAACAAAACATTGATGCTATAAGGCTAAACATTAAAACGTTAGGAAATCCACTAGAGAAGGCTAATTTTTGAAACATTGCCTCATTCTGAGAGACCTATCAATTCAGCAGACAATCAGTGTACTGGGATGATGCAAGGCCTAGGGAAGAAAAAAAAAAAATCTCTTCTTTATTTTCAGTCTGACAAAAATGTTAATCATATGAAATCTTTCCAATTCTCACATTGTGAACTGCAGCATTGGAATCTGAAATCCAGCAGAAGTATTTTCACCTGAAACTAGGGAATAATCAGCAGTGATTTTGGTCCCACTGACACAGGGAATAAGAGATATACACAGCCAGTGACATCCCAACTGTTTAGTAAGTAGAAGAGGAACTCTGATAAACAGAAATCCTGGGTCCAAGCCCAAGTCCTGAAAGATGATGTGTTTTGGTGGCCATAGACATTTCACTGTCTTTTCTAACCTGCCATATTCCACCTTTATCTTTTCCTTTGGACAAGATGTTCTCACCCCTCTACCTATTCTTTTAATTGTTTCTACTGCTTGACCTTGTCTATAACCTCTTCTAGAGCAAGTTGCCTCCTCTTTCAGATTCCAAGTCCTGCAGATATCTGGCCCTGTCCCAGCTCTGCTCCCCAAACAGACTTTGATTCAAGGCTGATTAAGCTGTCCTTCTTCAGACTACCCTGAACTGGTGTGGATGGCAATGAAGGAAGAATAAAAGCAGGAAAAGAGACAGTATTCTTGCCCTCACTTCTAGAATTACCGAGGCACATAAGAGAAACAATTATAAGGAATGACATGCTTAGCTCTGCTCTGAGATTTCCAGCCTTGAACACACACACTAGAGATGAAATCTACAAATAATTAAACTCTAAGCTATTATATCAAGTATACCCAATGATAACTCTGCCAAATGGGTGTGTATTTTTACAGGGAAAGGAAAAAATGCACCTCCTTTTGGCCTCAAGATACCTCCTTCTTAAATTTAGATCATTTACTGTAAAGAAGTTTATTCAGTAAGGTCACACACATTTTTAACATTAGCAAACCAAACAATTTCTCCCTATCCTTCCTGGAAACAGTTAAACTGTTTTGTTGAAGCTTTTGCGTTATATAAAAGCAAGACATGCAATGCAAAGCTGACATCAGTCATAAAAAATTCTAGGCCGAAGGATTAAAACAATAAGAACCACACCAGTATCATATAAGAAAATGTTATCCATCTTTAAATAGGGATCTTATTTTTGGCTCCATCTGCAGCATACATATACGCATAAGTGTTCAGTGAACATTATCTATTTTTAACAATCTGCTAGTATCATTATTTTGAATGCATTTCAAAGTTTTTTTCTGTTTACCTGCATTTGCATGTAATGACGTCAAATCCATGATTTGTTTCTCTTGTTTAATTCACATAAAACTCACCAGGCCAAAATATCTGAACAAATTTACCAGTCTCTTTTGAGTAACATGCGTGACTATTTTAAACCAAGGTATGCTTTATACTCTAGTAAAAATGTAAATGTTCTTAAGAGTTCTGAGATGGAAATTACTTGAACACCTTACCGTGCTCCAAGTTCCTCTTCAAGGTCGTATATTGAACGGACTTTTTGAAATCCTGCTGCACATAGTTACTTACAATGGCCAAGCCTGACTTCTTGACAGTTTAAGAAGAAAGAAAAAAACTCCACCTTATTTAAAAGAACTTTTTCTCAAATTACTACAAAGTCTGTCTCGTCCTCTTTATACATTACAATAAAGCCTGAATAATTGGATAGACAATATCTTAATTTTTTTATCTTCATTTTTTGGTTTCCTTACACTGGATTCATGTAGGAGAACCTTACAGAGTGTAACAAATCTTGCAGGCACAAATCTTAAATGAATTGATGGAAAGCCTAACCTCATTATGGTTTATCTGTTATATCTCTAAATGTGTTTACATTCTTAGATAAAGGCAACTGCATTCCCTTAAAGTCAACTCATAGATCCTCCTGTATTGATTCATGTATTATTAGCATATTTGAAGAGATTAATATGTTTAAAACGTAACCATGTAGAGCTACAGTAATATGATGTCACATTTTCATGTAAAAAATATTTTACAAATATATAGTTTTCCTTTAACTTGGGCATTGCAAATGTTATGTTACAAGTTGATAGTTCTGTCCCAGCAAGTAGACAAATCCTGGCTGAACATTACAAAACCCTAAGTTTGGTAAAACTGTGGTTTCACCCTCCACTCTCATGTATATAAATAAACCACATTTCTCTTGAGAGTGTTCTCAGTATTAGAGGGAAAGTAAAGGAAGGCCACAAAAATTGCCATTCTTTACTTCCCACATCAAATAATTGCTATGATGACTAAGACTGTCTAACAAGGAACAAGAGGTCTATCTCTGCCACTGGTAGATGCTGTTCCAGAAATAGCTGGTGGTTTCAATAGATGAAGTGAAAAGAAAGCGGTCAGGAAAAACTCCCAACAGTCAGCACAGGCCCAGATCCTCACACCTCACACTACCTAATGTATCAGCCATTCAGTTCAGTTGATGATGTGTATACACAAAATAATGGATTCTTACTGAGGATGATAGGTGATAAGAGTTAGTTACAGCACAACTTATTTTTACCTTTTTAAAAAGGTGGAAATAGCATACGTGAGGAAATATCAGATCTGACATATTTCATACCATTTGATTCCCAAAATATTGCCCTTTAACAGTGCCTGTGCCTCACACATTTGCAAGGCAGTGATTTCTTTCTCTCTTTTTCTCCCCCCACCCATCTCCTTCTCTCTTACATATGGGTCTTACATATGACCCCCACACATCAAATGCAACTGCCTGACCTGATCTGTGATGTACTAACCAGCTGTGTCTGGAATCACAGTCTGAGAAAGAAGCTATAACAATAAGACATGGAGATGGAAGAGTGCACCACAGCAGATTTCTTCCAGAAAATCCCAGAAGACTCACAGATGCAGATCAGGACAATAGCCTTCCTTGTCACATGCCCAGTGTGCCTGGGAGGCATGATCATCACAGTCTTGGGCTCCAGAGGTAGCTGGAGTTTGGACACTGCATGACCCAGTTCGGGGAATCCTATATATTACAGTACCAAAAAACAGACAACTAGGAAAACTCATTTAACTTATTTATTCTTTCAATTCAAGTAGTTGGTAGTGTGGATACCACATAAGTAATGGCTGTGGCATCTTGCTTTTATCTTCCTATCCATCTGTTTTACAATAAAGTAATTATTTCTATGACCACACAGGGTTTATTTTGTTGGACTTCTTTTTCATTCTGTACAGAGGTGGATATCCATGGTAGCAATTTTCCACCAGAAAGATGTTATTTTCTGTTTAATTTTTAGGCTAGTATCCAATCATGCATTTTAGATTTTGAATTTTAGAACTGGCATACACTTCTATTACCCTTAAATGCAAAAATAGTTAATTATATTGGAAATTAATATTAGAAACTGTTTTCCCAGTGTTGATTGATGAGTGATTTTACATATTTTAAAAGAGCCTTCTTCCCACATCTGATTTTTACAGCGTATCAAATATATACTTTTATTATAATATTCTAATGACACTGAAACAATGGAAGAAGAAAACTGAGGTTGTATTATCCACTGAGTCACACAAGCACCTAATACATTCATATTTAATATTCCCAGGAATTATAGAAGGGATTAGAATAAAAGAAAGAAAAAGGAAAAAAAAAAAAAAAAGGGAGACAAAATATAGACTTGTGTTGTCCAATCCTTTCATTAGCTTGAAAACAAGTTTACTATGGATTTACACTGACTTATTATCTTCAGAATCACAAATCTAATCCTAATCCATTAACAAAAATAATATTATATACATGCTACATTAAAATAACTTAAGGATTAATTGTTCAACTATACCAGGTTTTTTTAAGACTGGATACAATAATAGAAATTGGACTCAGCTGCATGGATTTTTCAAGGATATTATGGACCATATTTCCACGGACATTTTTATTGTTTCTAGTCCTCTAAAACATCCCAAAACACACGCTTTTAACTGAGTAGTTTCTTCTGTTTATTAGTTTCTGTAACATTTTTTCCTAATACATCAATTGCAGGACTATAATTTCATTCTTGCTATTACAGATAACAAAAATTTCCTTTTGATTCTACTTCTTGAGTATTTAACTCCCACTGAAGTTAGCTGAAGTAGAATTATGTATGTTTGTAATTCAGAAGGGGTTTTTCACAATGGCGGTTTGGAGGATTCCACTATATTGTTCTTTGTAACTTTTGTAAAAAACAACTAAAACAATTTTTTTTCATATGACAAACTTTCCATATTCAGATAGGAAAGATAAATTATACATTCTTACTTGTTCAGCTATAATATTCTCCAATTCAAATTATTTACTATGAAAATAATTCAATTAAGTTAGATAATTATTCCTCTATAAGCACATGTTGCAGCTCTAACAAGAATTTAAAAACAATGTGTGGGCTAATGAAGAGGGAAGATCTAGCTACAGACATTAATACCAACTAAACATGGAGAAGTAGAAATGTAATTATGCAGCTGCTTTGCTAACAATAATAATATTTTTAAGTCAAATGAGATTTCAGTGTTTTAAAGGAAATCCCATGCTCAGTTTTTTTGGGGAGTTTTTCCACTTCTAAGCCTCAGATTGTGGAATTGAGTAATGAGGTAAGTATTCCACATTTCATGATTTTATAAATTAATACCTCTCTCCCAAACTTACAGTGTAAAATTAAGTGTGAAAGAAGTTTAAAAACCAGAAGACAAATGAAAACCCCCAAAAAAGAGAGGGGGGAAAAAATAAAAGTCTCATCATCTGTAGAAAGAAACAGATCTGAACACAGCACTGGAGGTTTTGGGTTTGGAGTGGTTTTTTTTTTCCAGGAGAAACATGTGCTGAGAATAAGATTCTTCTCATGCAGCAGAAGAGCAAGCATGAAGAGAAAGACAGGCGCTAAATCCCACAGCTTTCCCCTCACACTCCCTCTTACAGCCCCATCAGTGGGACTGGGCCTCACCTGCATTTCAGCAGCTGCCCTGGAGCAGCCCTCTCCCTGAACACGAAGCCACCTCCTCTGTGTGCAGATATCCCATATGAAGGACAAAAAGCAGCAAAATGTGGCTTAAATCTGCTCCCGTCACAGGCACGCACAACTCCAAGCTCAGGGAAGATAATGTCCATATGCTGGAGCTTGCCTTTCCAGGGAAATCTCTGTGCCCCCCGTCTCACAGAGAGGTAAAGAAGGGGGAAGGGGCCTGCTCTCTCCCCCTCTCCTAATGGGGCTGTGCAGAGAAAGGCACAGCTCTAGAGCACGCAGATTTGACTGCATGGCTGGGAACTTAAGTCACATTTTCTATCCCAGCTTCAGAGGTTTTTTGCTGGGTTTGTGCTGTGCTCTCACCAGCAGGAGCAACCCCATTCCATGCTGGAAAAGGCAAAGGTGACCACCCTCCAGCAAGGGATTGGGGCTTTAGGCCTGCTTGGAGGGGGTACACCAGCTGAGCCCTTCAAGGACTAGGGGTCAGCATGCTGGGGTCAGCATCCCAAACATGGTTAGGCATAATCTTCTCACCTCTGGTAGTGCTGAAGCCTTTCTGGAAATAAGGGAAGACAGCACCTGTTTTCTTGGATGAGTTTAAGGTTAAAAAATAATTCAATCCTGAAGCCAAGTGTTCTCAAAGATAAGAAGCCAAGTAAGACCTTTCTATCCCATTTACACCATGTCTCCTTCTTGAACACAGCCTTAAGCCACTTTACAAGCAGCAAAGGGAGGTCCTGATGCCTGGAGGCCTGTCCTTTATGATGATAGTTTTTTGAGGTTTGTTTTCCCAAAGAGCAACAAAAAACCAAGGACTACACTGAAGCCCACGTGGTTTACAATGTGAATCCAGAACATATGGGGAAAAAAACCCACTCAAGGACCGGGTCCTAAAGTTCATCCAGACCTATGGTAAACACACACAATCCAGAGGCTTGATAACAGATTTGCATATCTCTTGATACTCACATTAAAGTTCTGTTTCTTTAAGGCACATTGCAAATGCACAAACTACCAGGTACATCTCTACAGGCAGGGGGAAATGTCATAACTGAAGTAGAAAAAAACCCCATATTGAAAGGTATGAAAATGCCTTCCGCTTCCTTAAAATGTGTGAGAGAAATGCTGCAAGACATTGTTGCCCCTTCTCTTGCAGAACCAGACCTGACCGATTTCCCCCAGCACAGCACCAGTGAACGGCTTGTCAGGAGGAGAGCAGAACATTCCTGGCCAAATCAGTGGGTAGCTCTGTGCCAGATCAATGGCCTGATGCAGCATGTGGCTGGCAGCGGGCAGCAACCATCTCCGTGTGAGTCACCTACGAGACTGCAGGTGCTGGAGGCCTATGGAAAGTTGAATCCTAGCCACTAACAGCAATGTAATCATGTTGCTTGCTCAGATCTCCTGCTGATAAATGCACCCAGTTACTCCTAACTGTCTCCCGTACAAAATAACACCTTCCAGAACACCTAAACTCTTCAATAGATTTTAACCACACTGCAGCTGCACAAGAAAATCCATTCATCAATTATAAATCAATTGAGGAAGAGAAATCTGCAGCTCGCCTGATTGCCCTTGCTGTCCCTGCTACTCACTGATCCAGCCTGCCAGGTATTATTATTATTATTATTATTATTATTATTACTACTGTTGTTACTATTACTGTTGTTTCAGAGGCAGGATGAATTGAACAGATCATTCCTTTCTTTATTGATAATAACTGCAAGATTGATTGTTTAGCAGAGTGATCTTCCCTCTGGTGGGAAAGGGAAAGAGAAGGAAGACCAAAAAGGAGAAAAAGAGAGAAAGAGTCTGTGTTGCACAAAAGGCCATGGAAGTAGGGTGGGCCAGATGCAAACGCAGTCCCTGGCTACAGCCCTCCCTCTTTGACTGCGGGACACTACTTTAAATAGGTAACTATTCCCTGAGAAGGAGCTCTGCTCCTCCTCTCCTGTTTATGCTGCCGGTTCCCAGCCCTCTCATTCCAGGAAAAGAAGATTTGCATTATGCGAGGCTGCTTTTAACAAGTAACGCGTTTGTAAAAGTTTACTTCAGAGGGAAGGATTAGAGGGGCTTGTTGCCCGATGACAAAAAAACGTAACTGGATAAGGAGAAGCAAAGGCAAGCTGGAAATGCTAAAAACACTGGAAAGGACTCCAGGAAGTTTTATACATTCTCTGATAAATATAGCTGCCTTAGCAATCGTTGGGAATGGAGAGGGTGGAATGCTATATCAAAGTCTGAAAAAAAATTAAAATAAAATAATAATAATCCGAGAGTGGTGGGGATTTTTTTATCCTTCCCTGCTGAAGCAGTCTTGTGGATTTTTCTATTGTATTAAATTAATCACTCTAAATATGACAGTATGGTAATATTTCTGGAACTAAACGAGTAGCAGGACAACTGGATATTTTACTTTTTTTTTTTTTTTTTGGTGTTGAGTGTTCCGAGGTGACTAAATTTGCCTTGTTGAGCCTTGTAAAATCCTGACTTAATCATGTAAACTTCTGTGTAAGCAAAATAGACGAAACTTCAAAGGGTCAAAAACCCTTTAGGGATTTGTGAGGAGACGCCAGCAATAGATCCTAATCTGCCTCCAGAATCCTGGCTGTATTTGTCCAAGAAACTGGTACCAGCAAACTCTCGAAGGCAGAGATAGTGGGTTGATTCAGCCTTTATCCCCTTAGAGAGTATTGGCTTTGTGAGGCTCTAGGCAGCGCTTCAACGCCAGGGGATCTTGCCCAAACCCTCTAAAAATGAAGTACAGGAGTAATTTGAGATAATGACTTTGTAACAGGCTTGGGCAGACCTTGGACAGAAGAAGTGAGAGATGTTATCACCCCAGCATTCCTCTTAAAATGCAGTTTTTCCCCCCTGCTTATTCCCAGTTAGTCAAAGCTACATTAACATTCCATCCAGGGCTGCTAAACAGAATCTTAATTAGTCCTGATACTCTTGTGCAAGGGGTTTATTCATTGCACTCTTAACTAATGGTTGCTGTCAGAGTATTTTTTTTCTTCTTTGGGTTCTTTGGGGATATCGTGTTCTTCTGCAAAGCATGACAGAAATGTAATGTGCATTAAAAAAAAAAAAAAAAAA
>VZTR01003677.1:66950-89372 GCA_013400775.1 Chaetops frenatus
TCTGTGCAGTTATGTAGAGAATCAGAATTATTATAGGCTCTCCCCCATGCGCACCCGATCAGAATAAAAACAAGCAGGAGGAAAAAAAAAAAAAAAACCCCCCAAATGGAAAATTAGTAGGAAAGGTCAGAAATCTATCCAGGAGGGGAAGGGCATCTGGGGAAGACGGAAGCGGAGAGGGTTAATAAAAAAAAAAGGAGGAGAAAAGGAAAGAAGTAGAACGAGAGAGGAGGACAGACAGGGGGGAGAGGGAGAAGCGAGCCCCCGGAATCAGAAAAGTGGCTGCTGCATATGGAGTTCTCCCAGTCAGCCAGCCAGCTCCCCCAGCGCCTGCGAGCCTGTATTTTGGGGGAAGTATAGAGTCTGGAGTGAAGAGTTCAGGGAAGCAGCACTCGAGTTTCTGAGGGACATTGGAAAACAGAGCTGTCTGTCACCGCCGCTCATCTGCATAGCCCGGCGGGCCCGCCCCCTCCCGCTCCGGCCCCGGCCCCAGCTCCGTCTCCTCCCGCGGCCGGCAGGCAGGCAAGGCAGACAGTGAAGGCAGGCAGGGAAGGCAGGCTTTGTAATGCAAGGCAGTCTCTCCGACTGCAAGCATGCTGCTGAAGCCAAACGATGATATTGTTCATCGGCTCCTCTCCGGACTCGCGAAGCCATAAATACTCCTTCTCAAACTCTCCATTGCACACCCTCTCTCCCTCTTTCTATATCCACAGGGGCATCCGGGAAGAATGTGTATAATAGATATTTGCATCCCCTCCCGCACGCACTCTCCGAAGCGCTGCAGGCGCGCACACGCGTGTGATGTGAGCATTCGCACGCGTGTGTGCGCGCAGGGCCGGGCGCGGCGGAGCCGGGCAGCGCGCAAGGGGAGAGCGAGCACTTGGTAAAAGTACTGCCCTATATGGTAGGGAGAAGAGCAACTGCTCGAATCAGCAGATCCAGGATCGCACTGTTCCTGGCAGCGTGAACTTTACAGTTTTATAAGTTGCCACAAACAGTCAAGATCTAGTCATGCAACGCGTTTGCACATGAAGGGAAAAAAAATCCCCCCATTTTCCTTTCGGTTCTATCCTTCCTTCGCTGGTGCGTGGGGAAGAGGCCTGGGTGACTCCTTCAGGGGGGCTATCTGCCTTATCCCCCCACCCCTTCCTCCTTTTGGCAGATCAGATACATCTCCTGGAATATAGTTGCTATGTAATTAATCTCTTCTGCCCTCTCCCTTCGGTCCCGGGCACTTTCAGCTTCCAGCCAGTGCCAGCGCTGCTCCGGCCCGGACGCAGGAGGACGAGGCGGAGGCACCGTTCCTGTCTCCTCAATGCAAGCTTAAATACACACAACTATGTGCACGTACATTTCTTTAATGGTTAGTGCAGAAGGTCCCTCCAGAAGCTGCCCGCACTCAAGCTCTGCCCTGTGCCTCCCGGGACGAGGCGCGGTGCCGGCGGTCCCCTGTGTCGGTGTCCCCATAGCCGCGGTGAGCCGGGGCTTCCCTCCCCTGGCACTTCTCCGGTCCGAGGGCTCCGGGGCACGGCGCTGGGCCCTGCCCGTCCCACCAAGCCGCTGCAGGGGGCTGAGGCGTGCTAGGCCGCTCAGCACATCCTGGTCCGCACCTGCGTCCCGCAACGCCGCCGCCGTCCGTGCGGAGCAGGATTAGGGTCAGTCCGGCAGGTAGGGACTGGGCTGGAGGTCTGCAAGCCACCGCGCTTCCCACAAGCCCTTCACCTGCAACCTTCAGCAAGTTACCAGCTCGGAACGGCCTCAGTGAGATTGTTTAGGTGCTCGGGGAAAAAAAAAAAAAAGTTAATGAAACTGCTTTTTATTTTCAACATATATGAGTGCGCACTTATTCCATACTTAAATGAAGCTGCTTGACATTTATGGTCGAGTTCTTCATGAAGTACCTCAAGTAGTTTCAGTCAGGTAGGATGCAGATGACTCTGGGGAATCGGCTGGCCACTAGCAGGAGGGGAGATGGCAGTAGCTGAAAAATTGCGGGTGTGCAGAGCAGCCTATTGTTAATCAATTAAACATGCAGCTGATTNTAATGAAAAAAAAAAAGAAAAGAAAAAAGAAAAAATACACTTGGAGAAGCTGTTTCAATAGCTTGGCGCCCACAGCGGGGAAAATGCCGTGCTGGAACTACAGTCAAGCCTCGGGATGTGTAAAGTGTCTGAAGCAATCCGAGCTTTCCGCTTCCCTTTTCTATCTCAGTTTTTATTTCTCTCCTTTCCTCTTCTTTTCTGTGGAGCCCACATACCAGTTTACCCCTGCCGCTACAAGCAGCGGCAGAGATCTGGCCACCAGACATACCGGATTAATTCCTATCCAGATCTATCAGCTGGCCTGTAGAAAAGGCAATCCTTAAAAAAGCAGGTGAGGGGGAGGAGGTTAACAACAACAGGTATTTCTTGTCATTAACTCCCGACTTTCTGATAAAAGAGTGATAAACAACTAGTAAACTCAGTGCAACAGATTACAGAAAAGACATTTGCTTCACTGCTTGATGATTAATGCGCATATATTAAATAAAAATAGAAACTCTAAAAACAAGGGCTTTATATAAAACACAGTCATATTTCAGTATTTCTATGGAATAATCGATATCATGAGACTACATCTGAATAGTCAATTGCTGTGTTCCGCAGACCGATTTCTAAGTATATGAGCTCTGCTTCTGAAAGGAGCAGCAGCTGGAGAGCCGAGAATGCAAAATTAATTATAACATTATAAAGTCATACATGAATCTCTCTAAGCCAACCTGCATGCCTTGCAAAATGTGCTATACTCTCTGCATTTTTATTTGGGAAGCTGTTCTTTTTCCAGGAGAAGTGATGTTTATTTTCGTGAATTGATTGCTTTTAGTTCCTCCTCTTTAATAATTAGTGGAACAATACAGATTGGGAATACAATGGCCGTTGTGTTTACATTATAACAGGGGATTAATGCTATTAAGTGAGTGTTACAGTTATGACCTGGGAAGAGTACTTAAATAAATACGGTGATCCCAGGAGAATTGATGTAATTCAGTGCGGAGTGTGTGTAGATACGCACAGACACACAGGCACACACGAGAGATACAACTGTCCATACGTGTCTACACGCATAGACATATGCTACACAGGTTAGGTCTACGTGGCCATCCGTGTAAAATGTAGGTGCTGGTTTCGCCGCCATCTGCATGCCTTTCGTCTATGAGAATATATTTTTGTGATTTTGCTGTGAGGAATGTTTAAATCAGGAACATCACTCCCCTTCCTCCAGACACATAGAGCAACAGATTATATTTCTGATGTTTTAATTTGTGCAGTCCAAAAATATTGTTTCATATACAGAAACGGGGTTAATTTCGCAATCAGAGATTAATGGAGTAAAATATTATCATTTCAAAGACAAGTTCTTGCGTTGATTTGATTTGCATAATTTTTGTGTGGCTTCAGAAAGGAATGGATTTAGCCACTGCAAGGAGCCGGTATGCATTTTATTACAAGTACACCACTAATTTGACTCTGCACAATGTGGAGAACTAATAACTAGTGCGGTCATTTGAATATAGCTGGCGAAGGCTTTATAACACACAAACCAGAAAACTGTCAATAACGTTTCTAAACAGCGATCACTGTACGTGTCTGTATTTAACTTCTTCTCGGAGTTATCTCTGTTTAATTTGAATGCCTTTCGCAGCGAAGAGGTTTTTCACTTGCTTGGCTCCACCGCCGAAATCTAATTTTCCCACTGTACTACCCGTTGCTAATACAAAGCCGTCTAACTTGAGCTGTTAAACACCAGAATAGTATTACATGCACTTTTTATTGGTAATAACTGTGGCAAATTAACATGCCTACTCAGAGACATTAAGACTTTCCACACTGTGTTTTTAATTTTAATAATCTATTCATTAGGTCAGCGTTTACCTTCCCAGATTTTAAACTGCGACCTAGCCTTGCCTTCTTTAATTCGGTTTGCTCCAGCAGAACTGAGAAGGTAGATGAGAGCTCCCCCCACCACGCCCTGTTATCGCTCATTGCTGTCCTGGGAGTCAGGTTTTGCGTTTTGTCATTTATTAGCTACATCTCCTTGCACTAGTGACAGAGGCTGAAGTTTTCGGGCGGGTGAAGTTGAAAGCCCCGTCTGTGGGGATGTGGCTCCTGCTGCCTCTGCCCGACATTCGGCCGTCTGCCCGGGGGGCACTCACTCTGGACCCCACTCCCCTCGGCTTTACACAAGTGAAAGAGGAAGAAAGAATACAAAACCACAAGCCTCGTTGGGGTGAAGGAGAGGTTTCCCTCCCCGGGAGGGCTCCCTGCGGCCCGGAGAGGCGCATACGCCTGTCACCCGCACAATGCCAATTACCCAATTGTCGTGACACCGGTCACAGCAACTTTTCAAGCAAAGAGAAGTGGAACTTGGTGGGGTTTGAAGATGTAACACAATGCGCAGCTGAAACAGTTTCCTGTGACATAACCACACAATGGTCTGGGAATTCTTTCTCCTTTCGCTCATGAAATGGGGGACCGCCACCATCTCCCGGAGACAACGACGTTAAATAATAGACTATTGTATTTTAAAATAACAAATGACACACGCATTCTGTGCAAGCGGAGTTGTCCGGTTTTCTAGCAAAAGGAGCCCAGTTTATAGGGCTCTTTCCGAGAGAGGTGCGTTGCGGGAGCGACCTGTGCGAACGCGGGGAGACGGGGTGAGCTGGGCGAGCCGTTCGTGGAGCTGTTCACAGGGTTAAAGCCAAGAGCGGCGAAAACGGCAAGTGAAAAAGGGAGAGAAAGAACTTTTCTTTGGCCGTCTTCGGGATGAGATCGTTAGTTCAAGCCGCGTGTGGGAGGGGGCGCTGTGGCAATGGATTCTCCAGCGCTCCCGAGCACTTGCAGCGAAATTGTTCATGGAAGCTCCTTCCCTGAGATTTTCTTTAATATTTCTGTAATTACTTTTATTAAAACTGTTATCTAAATTCGTCCCGTAATACCTGCACTGAAAGGAGGACGGTTCGCGTGAGTTATGGTCACTTGTTTTCCCCTTAGCCCAATTTTTTTTTCTCCAGTTCAGGAAGAGTGCAACAGTGTATTTCATTTTTAAAATACAATGCAAGAAGGGTCTGCCCAGGGTAGCGCCGAGAATTTACACGACTCTCTATAACATGAATTAACCCCTATGAAACACACCCCTTGTTTGCAGCTTCTTATTAAAAAAANGGGCATCTGTGGCTTCGATAATTTGCACTAATAACGGGCCACGTCTTTTCCAGGATTTACCTCCCTCCTTTTGAGACGTTACTGGGGGGAATGCTTACAAATAAAGAAGTAAATAAATAAAAAACAATAACCAAACCAAAGCAGATCTCTAAAAAACAGCTCTGAGGCTTAGGAAAGTTGCTTCCCGTATGTCACACTGATATTAAGATTGTTAGTAATTTTCCGCCTAGGGAAATATAAGCAAATATGTATCCGTAGGTATAAAGATATAAGATAAAAGACCTCAAAAACTTTCCTGGAGCCTGCTATTTTCACCTGAAAGGCAGGCAGCGTTTCTCAGGGAGAAAACAAGTGTACAATCCACAGGTGGGATAGTTCATCATTCTTAAGGGGGAGATGAGACCAAAAAAAAAAAGGAAGAAAAAGAAAAAGAGAAAAAGAGAAAAAGAAAGAAAGAAAGAAAGAAAGAAAGAAAGAAAGAAAGAAAGAAAGAAAGAAAGAAAGAAAGAAAGAAAGAAAGAAAGAAAGAAAGAAAGAAAGAAAGAAAGAAAGTCAAAGAAAGTCACACTATTTGGTTTTTGAACGCGCCGCGAACAATCCAGGCGGCGAGCGCAGAGGCGCGGAGGTCCCGCCGCTGCCCAGCGGAGCCCCCCCGAGCCGCCCGGGCCGGCTGCCGCCTCCTGCGCGGAGCCGCGGCCGCTCCTTGTAGCACCTCGGTGTGTTCCGATGCCGGGCTGAGCTGGACGACCTGCCTCCACCGGCGGGAGGGAAGGGAGTGAGGGCGGGCGCCCTCCGGAGCTGCGGGCAGGGCCGGCGAGGCGGTGAAGAGCTGGCTCGGGCGCCCAGGCGAGGGCTCGGAGGCCCCGCTTGGCCAGCCTGCCGCAGGGGGAAGGAGCGCTCCCCATCCCCCATTCTCCATCCCCGGCCCCGCGGGAGGTAGGCAGGCAGTGCCACGTCTTCGCCTCTGCTTTTCCTACTGGGCCAGCGCGCCTCGGCAAGGCTGCTCCGGCGCCAGCGGGGGGCTGAGTGCCTTCAGCGGCTGCTGCACTTGCCAAGTGGGTGATGGACAGAGTACAGGAAAAGTGGGCCGGTTTCAGTGGGACAGTCGGTTTATTTTAAGGGCTTATGTTAAAATGGATTCTTCGGCACAGGGATAGTCAACAAGTAGGTTTGGGCACTCTGGTGGATAGGCTCCTGGTAGTGCTTCACCCGGAGTAGTTGCGTATAAACAGAGTTCTACTAGCTCTTCCTTATACTTGCGTCAGAGTTAAAATTGTTTTCGGCAATTTTGAAGTCAGCCCGCCTTTCCCACTCCTGTTGCCATCATCTGTTTGATCACTGCTTTTAACACTAGAGAGCACCTGCTCACCTGCTTTGTGCTTTTCTCTCATTCATTCATACGTACATACGTTCACCTCCATGTGTGTACTCCTCTATGTGCATCCTTCATTTGTAGACCCACAAACACATTTCTAGATCAAGCCTACCCACACTCCCAAACCAGAAAGTCTTACTCTCCTCTTTAAATAGCCTTCCTGAACAATGAGACCTCTTTGTATCCATTTAAAACTAGGTAGTTTCCTTTCTCAGAACAATCAATTATCCTCATTGTATGTTAAAGCATTTTGAGGTTGATGGAGCATTTCCAAAACTAGACAGAAAGAAAGGACAGAAAACCTGTCATCACAGTCAGAAAAACTATTACATCTTCATGTACTTAGCAATACCATGATATATTAAAATAAAATCTATTTTAAACTAATACATAATTAAACATACAGGTAGATTTATGGTAATTTTGATTTTTTTTTCCTATTAATGGGTAGAGTCAAGGGCAATTGAAGTATTTATTTTCAAAAAATTTAAATTGATATTTTCTTTAAGTCAATATTGAACTCCCAGTGTTCCTTGCATTTATTTAAGGAATAGCTTGAAAAATTTTTTTTCTTTTTTTTCCTTTTCCTTCTTCTTTACTTTCAAACTTTACTCTGAGTTAGAATCTTTGAATTTGGTGTGGAATGTTCTCCATAATATTAGTCCCTAGATATAAAAGTTAAATGAGAAACCCCCCAAATATTGTTTTGAATATTGTAACAAGAAAAAAACCATGTATTGCCATTTCTAATTCATTAAAAAAGGCTATCTACACTTACTCATGTGGTCTCACTGCTTTTCTTGGCTTTGTAGCAATATTGGAGTAGACTGCCAGTTGAACGAAGTTTACAGCCTTTCCTTACATCACGTAAGGGAGAGGCAGACAGACCATCTGGCCCCTAGCTTTTCAACCTAGAACTGTGCAGATTTTAAGTTACTTTTGTCTCAGAAAGGCTGGCCACGATTTTATCAGTGAGAAGTCTAAGCTTATACACATTTTCTTTCATATATATGACCCATTTCCATCATAAGGGGCACAGAATTAAAATTCACAAAAAAAATTGTGCTTTCATTCCTTCTGATATCAAAATGACTTAAGAATGACAGGAGCTGTTGACTTAGCTGTGTGTTTGACTATGCTCAGCACAAGAGTGGGACCTTGTAGCTAAAACACTACGTACAGGCTGAATCTTCACTCTAGGGAAGGTTTGGAGAGACTGGATTTTTTTGTTTCTAGTAAAACAGCTAGGAAAAAAAAAATCTTGACTGAAGATGTTAAACTAATGCCAGCACAAATTAACCAGGAGATATTCTTCAGTTTTCAGAAAGACATTTTATTTTTAAAGTACAGGTTCTAGAAATTAAGAGAACAAATCTCTTCATGCTTATCAAGAGGCAATGAATTCTGCTTTCTGCAGCCTAGCCTTGTAACAATGCATCGCTAAAAGGGAAATAGTAAAATGATCCTTTTTTCTTTGCTTGGATGTTTCCCAGTTGTGAAGTTTTATAAGGTTGTGCCTCCTCTGCACTTTTGAATATGGACTTTTGAATTTTTTTGTGAATTATGTGACGTCATTACCTTAAACACCAGAGGTGCACAAAGTTAAAACTTTATTTTGCACGTAAATATACCACCAGATTTTTTCATCTGGGGTCCATTTAGTGGAGTCCATGTACATGAAAGATAAGAAATGATAAGGATGGGAAGAAAGAAACCCAAAGAATTACCCAGCAGCTTCCACTATGACATATTTTCTCAAATAATTCTGTCCTGGGACCATCATGATGATTGTGTTCTGGTCTTTCAGTTTCTTAAAGCTGTCGGAATTCAAAACGAAAATAACCCAAAAGCTTTTCCCTTTCTCTCATGCTTTCCTTCCCCTGCAGCGACTCCTTCACCATCACTTAGTTGAGATTTTCTAGAAAGTAATGTGCTGGATGCATCATGACTTGGCAATGGTGGACTTGTCTTTGTGACCTTCAAAAGGAATAATCTCACCGGAAGAGCTTTATGAGTGGTTTCTTGTTGTTTGAACTCCAGTCAATAGTCAGACATGTAAAACATCCTTCACTATAGGTTGGCGAGATTTCCTTTTAAACTAGCAAATTGTAATCCTGCAAATATGCTGCTTTAAGAAATTGTTCAGCACTGTTCTTTTAAGAATGTATAATAGGTCTTTGGCTTTGCACAAAACAATTAATATCTCATATGCATTTGCAAATCTGTTAATTTATTTTTCATTTTGTTTTGGTTTGTTCCTGACACCTCTTGTACTCCAGTTGAATTTATGAACCCTATCAGATTTATGACCTCTATCTACTAAAAATATTTCCATGAACTTGATTAAAAATTATGTATAAAGGGAAGAAACATTAATTCTAATCCTTGTCAAAATTATGGGATATAAAGGATTTTTTTTCCCTTTAAATAGGCCTGTTTTCATTATACAAATGAAAGAAGAAACAGTACACTTAATATGCTGTGCTCTTTTTATTATTGACTTGCTCTGGTTTTACCTCATTAATTAAATGATCTCTTTCAGCTCTCTTAAAATAAGAGATGCTGCTTAAAGATTGCTTACAATAATTGTTAGTCCACTAACACTTGAAACTGATCTATGACTTTTACTCCCAATTAGTCTTTTACTAGTCTTTTTCTTCCTCCCTTTTCCACTTTAGTTGGCCATGTTTTGTCTACCAGAATTACTTTTTAAAAAATCATTGCTTAGTGTTTTGGTCAAAGGAACATGTAAGCCATGGTTGCTGCTTAGTTTTCAGACTCACAATAACATTAATAGAAAACTCAGTGAAGTTTTTTGTTTGTTTGTTTGTTTTGGTTTTGGTTTTTTTTTTTTAAGAAGTAATGTTTTTGTTGATATTTAAGATTAGTCTTTAATATTATGTATGAAATAAAGAGATTTCATACTGCCAGATGCAGCACAAATGCACAGTTAAAAGGACAACTCTTAACCTTCACAGCAAATAGGACACATATATACAAATACCAGTGAGGAAGTATTAATGCTAACAGACTTTTACAAATCTGTTAGTAAATTCAGAAATATAAATTATGTTTTTCAACTGAAGGTTTTCAGTTAGGTCATAAAAACGATGACAGGCATGGAAGAATCAAACAAAATGTTAAGAGGTGAAAGGCTGTGGAAGCAATTGACTTTTCCAGCCAAGAGGCAGGACCAAGTGCACAGCAGGACTAATACAGGTGACCACGGAGTGCACACACAATGAGAAACTTTACACAGAATGAGCCATCAGAAAAAGCAAATTAGAGACCTCTCCAAAATCCACTGTACCTGCATCTGGTGTTATTACTCTTGCTGGCAGTTTGCTGTTCCCTCTCAAAGAGGCAGAAAGAGTTCTCATTGGCAGGGGTAGAGATTCACTCTTCCTACTAAAGGAGGACAGGGTACTAACTACTTGACTGTAGGATGTCATCAAGTAGACACTGTCACTGTAATTACACTCAGACCTGACTTCCTCATCATTTAGCCTGGTAGGAGAAGAAAATTCAGTAAAGCACATGAAAGCATCAACATTAAGGCTGTTCTCTTCATTACTTTTATTAAAAAATGGATTAAGAATTACTTCCTTCACACAGCACTTGTTTTTCAGTTTTTTATTACATTTTTAATATTCAATTATTGATATTTATGGCAAAACTCACAAAAATTATTTATTTAGGGTACTTTGGAGCTGATCACTTGATCTTTCTTGGTTCTTTGAAACATGCCTGGGGGGCAACAGGAGAGGAAAATCAGCTGGGGGACCAAAGGTGGGATGACACACCAAGAGAATCATAGAATGGTTTGGGTTGAAAGGGACCTTAAAGATCATCTAGTTCCAAGCCCTCTGCCATAGTGAGGGACACCTTCCACTAAACCAGTTTGCTCAAAGCCCCATCGAACCTGGCCTTGAGCACTTACAGTGATGGGACATCCACAGCTTCGAGAGGGTAGATGGTTACTTTGGCTCATACACTTGAAAATTCTATATTTTAAACATTATGTTCTTATTGAGTTCCACAATTAAAAATTCCTTTTCTATAATTCAAGTTATTCTGTGTGATATATAAGTTCTAGATTTCATCAGACTAATACAAAAAAGTTTCTGTCAAATAAGATATATATAACAATAAATGGTTTCAAGCATTAGTGCCCTCCCTGTTTCATCCTGTATATAGGAGCTGTATATAAAATGTAAAATTCACATAGAACTTTGAGATAAAGCTCAGAACCAGTATACAAGCAGAGCACACTTTACAAATCAGGAATGTGTGCTTTCTGGACCAGTAAGAGGGATTGCAGGTAAGCTTACCAAGACAAAATCTGTCTCAGCTCACACCCCCTTCATTTCCATTTGACTACATTAAATTCTTGTGGGAGTATGAAGGCAACTGTGATGATCACCACCCAGCCTAGACAAGCAAGGGTCCAAGGCTGTAGGCTGCACTGTGGAGAGCACTTCCTCCACTGTCTAGACCCAAGTGCTGTGTAGGGATCTGGGCCATGGGCATGGGTCTGATGGACGTGCTGCCCATGGACACGTACAGGGCATCACAGGACTGCCATTTGAATCAGCTGGCTGGGGAAGCTGGTATGATGACAGGCCTGAAACAAAATACTACAAGGGGTAAATTCCTGTGGTTTTAAGATCTGTCTGAAGAAGCTGCACCAGCAGCTTGGCCTTGATTTTAGGGAGTATTTTGGCATTGCTTCAAGAGGACTTCTGGACCTCAAAGACATTTTCAAAGTTGTTTCAAATCGTTGCTCTCTCAGAGAATAGCTATATTGCAAAGGGTGTTTTACTGTAAAGGTTATTCTGGGAAATCCAGGGCTGAGTACTATTACTTTAGCACCAAGAAAATTGGTCAAAATGATAATTAAAAACAGAATTATAAAAGACCTAGCTGAAAATAATATGATGGTGACAGATCACCACGGCTGCTATAAAAGAAATCTGTGCCTCTGTAAGATATTCACATTCTTTGTTCACATTAATTATTGAGTGTGATAACAAGAGAGTGAATGCAAGAAGATTGGAAGACATGATTTATTTGGACTTTCACAAAAAATGACTAAGTCCATCCTGTAAATCTCATGAAATAGCTAGGTTCAGTAAATAGACATGGACTTTCTTATCAACAGGTTTATCCCGTCATGAATTCTTGCTGTTTGCAGTGTGGCAAGAACTAAGAAACTCAGAAAAATTTTCAAAACCCACTTCACATTTGTGATGGTACCTTAGCCAACAGAGCAAAGTATTCCATATAAAGGTGCAACACCAATTTACACAGCAACATAGTAATTGTGCTACTGTTATTAGTACCTAATTTCTAGTGCTTTAATAAGTCTGATTGTTTTTCTGAACAAAAATTACCTAGTTTTTTTTTTTTCCTAAACAGTTTCTATCTCTTCAATCTGTCATCGTACAAGCTTTTCAGTGTCTAGAATAATTTTGTTCATCTGCCTCTGCTTTTGTTAGCAACTTCAGCAACTAATTACAATTTTGGGCAAAGAAAGTCTTTGTTCAAGATCCTCATTCTTTATACAGCAGGGCCAGAACACCCAGAACAGAAGACTTCCCAGAGCTCCTCCAGGAAAAAAAAATTACAAACATGGTATTCTTATGATGTTAAAAAGCCTTCGAAAGGTCAAAATGAGAAAGAGAAGGAGAGAAAGAGAGAGGAAGAGAAGGAGGAAAAGGAAGAGAAGAGAAGAGAAGAGAAGAGAAGAGAAGAGAAGAGAAGAGAAGAGAAGAGAAGAGAAGAGAAGAGAAGAGGAGAGGAGACCTTTCCAGTGAATTATGTTTTTCAGATTAAAAAAAAAATAAAATAGGAAGATAATATTGATTTAACAAAAAGAATATTTGTCCTCCAGAGAAACACTAGAAAAACAGAAATCTCCCATATGAATTCATCAGCACCAGATGACTCAGCCAATTAGGAACAGAGCAGATACCTTTAATCTCAGGGACATCAAACTGATTTAACCTGCTTTCTCTTCCAGCATCCTGGTATCTGCTGTGATCCATATTCATCCAACATTACTAAATAGGGACAGCATAAACCTAACCCATGTTGACACACTCCCACAGCGTTTTTCCCTGTGACCTAGAATTGTGCTTACCTGGTACTTTGGGAGCCTGTGTAGATTCAAAAGCAAAGTAACTTTGTCCCTGAGGTGTGATACCAGAACTAATAAACACAGCTGAGAGTTGAAGATGGGGCATCTGTATAGCACAGCAGCAGGACATATGGCTCAGCATTTTGGGTCAGCATTAGCTCAAGGCACTCTTCCTCCAGAACAGTTTGAGGGGCTTGTACATTTCTGGGACATCTGGGAATGTGTGAAAATATCCTGTAGGTTCTGTTTTTCTTAAAGACCGTGAGTTTTCCCTTTCTGCTTAACTTCTCAGATCTTCTGATTCAGGAGAGTCCTTAGTTTGCAAAGGGAGTGTTGCATGTTCTTCACCTTGCCTTCAAAATAATGATGCCTCTTTAATACTTGAAATTCACTAGTGATGATGTCTCTGGCTTTGTTTCCTCTCTAAATTCCAAAGAGGAAGCCTTCATCATGCCTGTGAAAATCTACGGAATAAAAACTGCTGAAATACGTTGAGGGTCCCTGTAAAACAAGCCTTTAAAATCACTGTAAGTGAAGTGACCAGGTGAGATCCCCAGCTAACAGGATCAAATTTATGAGTAGGGAGACAGTTTCTGCCAGCAGAGACTTTGACCCATAGTTGCTCTGGGGAGGTATTTGTCTGGAGATCACAGGATATTTTGTCCTGGAGTGTCTGGTACACAGGCATCTAAGGACTGGGCAAAAAGAGGAGAGAAGGAATGTAAAAGAAAATGTGAAATAATAAAAGGCAACAAAAGCCATTCATGACATATCTGTTTCCAATTTTATTATTAACAGATCTAGATTTCTGGTAGGCTCTTCTGGTTATGACTAAACAAACTCTTTGGGAGCACTTCTGATCTGTATGGCCAGAAAACGTTCAGTGCTCACATGTCTTTTGGATCTTAAACTTTGCTTGTTTGTGAAATATTTCAACTTTTTTTTTTTTTTTTTCCAACGGAAGCATAGATATACCAAAAAATTTTTGAAAAATTCTGTTAATTATGTTGAGTGTTTCACTTTGAAAAGAGCCTTGTAATTTTTTTAAAGAATCAAATATTTCCTTTTAACATTATTTTAAGTCAAGCATTTCAATTATTTAATTTGAAATAACATTCCATTTTGAAATTTCCTCTCATTTTTTTTGAGAACAACAGTTTTAAAAGGTTTTTGAAGCCACATAAAATATTTTGAGTTGCATCACTTTTGTAATGTTTCACGAAACTATAAAACAGAAAATAGTTTTCAATTTGATCAAAAAGGAACACATTCCTTTTTTGCTCATTTTTTTCCCCCTGAACTACCAATGAACTAAAATCTGCTTTTCTACCTATCTGACCTATCAAAACTAAAAGAAGAATTATCAAGATATTAACCAATATATTTTTCCCATTTTTTCATACACCTTTTAGAGGCTGTTTAATGTCACAGATGAAATTCAATAATTGTTTCACAGTATTTCTATCATTCACCTATGTCTGGTGCTGAGGAGCAAGACTGGGGTGGGTCACTTTGGGTTCCACATCTTGTGAGAAGACAGACAGAGCTTTGATGATGATCTAGACCTTTTTTCCTTCCTGTAAGCAATCTGAAGAGACCAAAGTGTCTTTTAAATACACAAAGACAATTTGTACAGAATAGAAATGAGAACATCTAACTTTATAAATAAAAAACCATTTTCTCTCTCTGTGAGGACTAAATATACAAATATATAAAAAAAGAAATGTTTATAAACAGCTTCAGTCTTCTCTCCCTGCCTTATGTTAGGTAGGTACTTGTTTCCAGGTTTGGTTTTGGTCAATTTAGTAACTTTCTGGGTTGCAGCAAGCTCTGTGCAGTTTTCTCTGATCCCTAGGAAGTTTTTTTCCTGTAGCCAAGAGAGCCTGGCTGTGCATATGTTCCCCTCTCCTTTCATGAAACTCTCCTGAACAGCAGGCTCCCATCTCCTCACTAGGGCTCTCATTCTCTTCTCTTTTCTTCTCCCCACTAGATCCTGAAGAAGCCTGGGAGCTTCCTCCCACCCAGTCCTCAAGCATGCTCATCTGCTCTCCAGGGAAAGGAGGAATCTCTGTTCCCTCCAGGGGGTCCATCTGACCTAGTCTCTCCCTAAGGAACGAAGAACAAAAAGTAAAACAGATGCTGTCCAAAATAAACCTTTTCACATGCCAGAAGAGAAAATCAGCACATCTCCCAGTCTTGGTTCTCTCAAACCCTCATCATGTGAATGCTTAGGCCTTCCAGCTGTTTGTTTCCTGCGTATGGAGCAATGAGACCCTGTTATGGTAACTTCTGCACAAACTGGCCAGGATCCATTGGAATTTTTTGATCCAAAGCTTTTACCCATTTCCAGATTGCAATTTGCTCATTGCATTTTACACAAGACATGAAAGCAGAGAGAGTTAATCCGAGACTGTTTGTTTCTGTTTCAGGCTAATGAAAATAGCAAGGGCTGTGTGGCCATCATTGTCTAACATGGTGTGCCTGTGGGCTGCCTAAAAATCCTACTTTAGCACAGTTGTGCTACTGTGCAGGGCCTTTGATAACCATGCTGGACATTTTTGTGTACAACCATCTCTTTCTTATCCTCCCTCCAAAATGTGCCACTACCTTGGTAGCAAGTCCAAGTTGAAGTCCTCTGCAGCAGCCTGAGAGTGTCTCAGTGTCAGTATGGACTTGGGCCAGTAATTTATGGCAGAATTAGAGAGAGAGCAGGGTGAAGCTGAGAAACATTTTCAACATTTTTACTGCTGTATCTCACTGTCTTGCTATGTTCAGGTGTCTTATTTTCCTTCATGGAAGATTAATGGAACTGACTGATGATGGTTTCATGTGGTTTAGGGCCAGAAAGGATTACGAGATCATCTTAGCCTGACATCCCATGCATTACAGCCCATAAAAGGTATATGCACATGACACGGTGCAGTGCCGTGCAGAGATACACACTCTGCCTCTGAACAAATTAGCTCAGCTACAGGAAGCAATAAAGCTGCATTAGACTGGGAGCAGTGCTGAAAGAGCTACAGCTAACGGAGTCCAGGCGAGGCAGCTCCCGGCTCTGCTCTCTCCAGGACCCAAACTGTCAAAGCCAGACATGGCTCAGATGCCTCTAATAAATTCCCTCCACCAGGCAAACTGTTTAGATTTAAACTTTACCGGTTTTAGGGGTGCTAATCTGCGTTTCAGAGGAGAGATGAAGACCATGGCACCACTGATTGGAGGGGATCTCTCCACCATGCTCCTCACACTATCACAACAAGGAAAACAAAACATCATTAAATTTCTGCCCGGTCAGAGGCTGGCATGGGATGACCCACAGCAGCACAGCTCATCCTTGTGTATTGGGTGACCCCTGTCACAGACTGTCTCTACCCACAAACTGTGTGGAGGGACCTGGCAGCCCAGATTTTGGCTTAGATTCCTGTTTGACTAGTCTCACAGCCAGTGCTTAACAGCTAAAGCAGGGTGTGGAGCCAAGACCACCTCTCTGCTTCCACTCAATTACTCTTGTTTTATAAGACTGCAGATCATTTCAAGTATATTTTTATTTTTGTCCGTACACATGAGCTGGTAGCTGAGGTGGTTAACCCACATTATCTTTAAATTTATCCTTCTGCAGTCATTTTCTAAAGCAGAACCACTCAGTGTGCAGGCACAATTTTCATTCTTGATTCCCTAGTATACTATGAGGTAACATATTAATATTAAAAAACAAATTGGGGGCGGGGAGGTGGCATCTTAAGCAGATTATTTGGATCCTTCTTGATGATCATTTCTGTTATCTATCTCACTAATCTTTGAATTATCTGCAAAACTGATTAACAAAGATATTTTTACCATCTTTTAGATTACTGGCCCATGTATAAAATAATATGGCTAAAAAAATTCCCTAAAGAACAGAAATGTCTAGTCTGAGATCTTTCTGTGAGCTAATTTTAGCCTGATTTGTGTAGTGTCTGTCAATTTTAAAGTGCCCTGCGTTTTGGAGAAATCCAGATTTATTAGGTTAGCACACATTGGTTAAACTTGTAGTCTTCACAAAAATGGTTGTTTGGTCACAATATTTTACCCAAGCTAATCTGTAAATAGAATCCTAAATTTAGAATCTTTTAATTAAATGAAGTTGAGTGATCTTCTGTCAGAATTTTATTGGCACAGGAAATGTTTTAATAACTTGAAAATTCTCCATTTTTCATGATTTACAAAACAGAATGGTGGTTGCTCAAAGGTATGATTAGTTTCTATACAGCTTTTGCCTGTAAAATATTTTTGTAAGCTATGTTAGTTTAAAATGATACCATCTTAGCACATATTTCCTCATGCCACCCTCTGAAGGTGATAAACTCAGTCCTTGGCACTTTACTGAATGTGATTGGTGTAATGTTTTGTTAAAATGACACTCCCCAAAATTTTCTATGGAAAATACACACCCAGCTACGGCTTGAAATTTAGAGTAAGCATACATAACCTAGAGATTTTCTTGGTCCTCTATGTTTAAATTCCTTTTGTTAATTTGTATTGCTGTAGTCATGGTTATCTGAAGATACATTTGGTGCAAATTTTGCAAGGAAAGGGGATGTTTTTACTAAATTAACAGAAGAAACTGGAAAAAACAGACAAGCTTTTGGACATGAAGCCCTTTCTTCAGGCTGAGTATATTTCAACTTGTGGTTTATAATGCTTTGTTATTTACTCAGGTTTTATATTAATATTTTATATTCTATTTTGTTTTCAATCTCCTTTTAACTAGGATATCTTCTTGCTCTATAAAATCTGTTTTACTTATGAACCAGATTGAGGGTATCCAGTTTAGTTTTTGACAGGTCTTATATTTTGAAAATACATACCACTTTAAATATGTAGTTTCAATGACTGTTTCATTGCAAAATATACAAAAAATATCCAACAAAACCTATATATATGTATATATGTATGTATATATGTGTGTATAGATGTATACATAAGCAAATAATTTGGTCATATATTCAGTCTGCACAAGGCAAATACAATCAGATCATGATATCTATACTAAGAAACAGTTTGTTTTATGCTAGTATTTAACTCCTAGTTAATTTAAGTAAGATACAAAACTGAGTTATCTTTTTTGATCTCAGAAGTTTCTGCAAAATATATTAGCATTTATTATTTTTAGAAATGCTGGAAATTTTTTTGATGTATGAGATGATGAGCAAACTTCTTCCAGGATGAAGTCATCCCTATTGAAATTTTTAACTTTTTTACACATTAAGGACAGATGTTAAAGAACAGTACAGGCTGTTATCTACCAGGAGTAGCTTTTGTATTGTGGATTGTACAGACTGGCCAGTAGCTTTTTCTTTCAGTTCTTTTTTTTTCCATGTAGATATTTCATGCATAACATTTGCCTCCTATTCCGACCTTTCAGAAACAACTAAGAATGTCTTTGATGTGAAGACCCTGTCTGTGCCTTTTTTCCCCATTTTATACTTACGGAAGAAGCTGGAAGTTTGAAAAGCTATTTTAGTCATGACAACTATCTTACCATATTTCCAGTACCAAATGCAGAATATTTCTCAGGAAAGAGCATGTCTGGCTTCTGTTTTTATTATCTAGGCTTCACTGACTAATACACAAATGGTTAAAAATGTGTTACTTATCTGACCTCTTTTGCTTACATTATTTTGCAGAGGATACCATAAAACTGGTTTCAACACTTGAGGATATCTACTAGGATTATCCTGTTACCACCCTCTGCCTTCATGGTTACATTAACAGCAACCTAATATGTTACCTAAAGATTATCTCATCCACTACTGAGATGGTATCCATTAAAATCATGCAATCTGTCTCTGCCCATAGTTTTTGTGCACTCCACTGAGCACACGCTCTATCTCTTTAGACTACTGGTAAAGTTATTTACAAAGAGAAGAAGATGTATTGGTATGAAGAGACCTTAAACTTAAGAAAGCGTAGTTTTCAGGTTCCTGGGAAAAGGAAGAAGAATTGCCACAAGAAATGGAGAAAAAGGAGAAACTTAATGATATAGACCAATAAATAATTGCTACCACATTTTCCCATCAAAATGTATTTAATTGAGTTAATAGAACTACAAGGGAATAATTAGGTAAAAAAAATCTCAGGGTTCATAATGGCACAAAAAGCTTTATAATCATGAAGTAAAACTGTCTCATCATTACAGAAGCACATGTATAATCATATATTAAAGCTGTTTCACTTTTCTGAAGGTATACCTAATTTCAGAAACAGAAAATATGAAAGTTTTACATTTTAGGAAATAGTTAAAAACTGTGATATTTTATTGATGTCCTTACATACATGATACAAATAAATAATACCACTGGGGAAAAAAAAATAGCAGATATGTGTTTGTTCTCTCAGCTATGCAATGGCACAGATGTGCCTTAAAAGCCTGTAGGATAAATGTCCAAGGATGGTGGCTGAAGCGAAAGCCCTGCAACAAATATACAGATAAAAAATTCAGATATTATAGATAATTAGGTAGTGCTGAACTACTGAATTTTAGCCAAATCTAGCTGTCTTTGACATGTTAAAGGGTGTGTGAAACACTCGCCTGTCTGTTGAGTACCAGGTTTGGAATAGTGATGGTTCTGAAAAAAAAAAAAAAGAAAATACTCATGTTGGTCCTTACCTTCCTCCTCCATCTTTGAAGTCTGCATTTCTACTCAGTGCCTGTTGCAACTCTCTTCAGTTTCACTAGACTATGCTCTAATTTTCTCTCCCATATCTGTGCCATCCACACAAGGAACAGTTATAGTCAGGATGTCACACTTGGGGAGTGTAGCAGCTGTGCGGATCTACCATTTCTTTTAGCATCAGCAAGAGGCAGAGCACAGGGAATGGGGTGGACTGCCTGTGCTGGCAAACACCTCTCAGGACACAGCAGCTGTCTCAGTTCTGAGCTCGATGTGTATCATGATGCCACTCTAAATTCCTGCACGGATAGGGTAGTTTTTCTTCAGCCCCCAACACTGAGTTGCAGTTATAGGCCACGGTTTTGCTCTAAACAAGTAACCTTTACATTCCTTTTCTTCTGCAAACAATCAACAGAAATCTAAACATGTGCATAGCAGAATATGGTAAGAACAGAGCTCTAAATTTAGAAGTCGTGCATTTGGGATTTCAAAGCTGCTTCAAGTGCTGTTAGTACTTTTGGCAGCCCAGATTTATGTTAATTACATGAGGGTTGCTGGAGATGTCTCTTAGTGTCTCGACAGTTTTGCTTGTACTCTGTCTGTCTTGGTTTCCTGCCTGCTGCAGTCTTCAACCGAATGTCAAATTTTTGTTGCAGCACTGAAATAGTAATTCCACACAAATTCTAAGGGGCTGGAGAGAGCCATATTTCATAGCTTAGGTTTCTGCAGCAGTATGGACTCAGTATTAAAAACCCTTTAAAATGTGACTACTGCTAAAGGAAGGAGGCACAGCTGGCAGCTGCGTGGATGAGCAAGCACATTGAATGAGGNCCTGCATGCTGCAGTCTTCAACCGAATGTCAAATTTTTGTTGCAGCACTGAAATAGTAATTCCACACAAATTCTAAGGGGCTGGAGAGAGCCATATTTCATAGCTTAGGTTTCTGCAGCAGTATGGACTCAGTATTAAAAACCCTTTAAAATGTGACTACTGCTAAAGGAAGGAGGCACAGCTGGCAGCTGCGTGGATGAGCAAGCACATTGAATGAGGACATTTTTCAAGCACTGGTTGGGGAGAGGGAAAAATATGCAAATAATTTCTTTGGCAGTGTTTATTTATTTATTTTGGAACTCACCCCATTGTTTATTTATCATCATGATAGTTTTTGACGGATCATGTGTTGTGGTTACTTTGTATTTCAGAGGCGGATGTTCTGATATAAGGGATTTTGCCCACCCCACTTATTAATAGCAAGGGGTAATAAACTTCCATAGCTGCACAGTTTATCATATCATATGTTACGCCTTGTCTAGGGTGAATATTTTCATCCCTGAAAAGACAGATGATAAATAGACAATAACTTACCATAATTTGTGACAGCCAGAATGTCTTTGCCAAGAAATGTGATGACGAAGCTGGGCAGACCACTTGGACTGCCATCCCAAGCCACCTGATTACTGAATGTGTTTGACCAAGAGTTTGCAAATGCCCAGTCAGTGCAGTCATTCTCCCCCTGTAATGAAATGTGGCAAATGAGAAGTCCATTGCATTTCTATGCAAACCTTCTCCTTCCTGTCCCAGGTGTTTTACTTCACTCAGTCACATATGGCATCAAGGACAGCTGATCAAAGAGATGTAGCAAAAAAACTTCTTCAGTCACAGCATCAGCCTTGTAAAAAATCTTGCATATATTCATGGAAGATTCTGCTTCCAGAAGAATTTAATGGGAGAAGGTCTGTGGATCCTGGCCTTTTTCACACTACCATTCCCTTTAGGTCTGTGGGGACAGCAGTCAACCACTGGCACAGAGAAAAGCAGTCTCAGGGCAGGATTCAGGGTAGCAAAATAGCATTGCCGTATTATGAGTCCAAAGAGGGAGGATATTAGTGTCCGGTTAGTAGAGCTTGGTTAACAGAAGGCATGAAAGCAAGAAGGAAAACTCTTGTCTGGCGAGGAGCTGGCTCAGAGATTCTCGATGGCTGCAGAGAAAACTTAATAAGTTGTCTCCTTTGGGCAAACTGCTTCTACGGCAAGGAATGCCTTACTTGCACATGAAATACCATCTCTCCACAGTACAGGCTCACCAGGAGAGGGGAAAGTAGAGAGAATGCCCAGGACTACTTGCTGCCTCCAGGAACTGCCTACTTGGCCATGTTTACAGCTGACCCTGTTACCCTGTGGGGAGTTGTTACCATATCATACCTATACAAAGCGCTGCTTTCTACTGATGACATGCCTTCTTTAATTTAACCTGGCAGAACTAACTGTCTTAAAATTCTTCTGGCTGCAAAAAATACTGTCTGTGGCTGTCTGTGGCAGCTGATTGGAATATTCTCTTTACTCTTTAAGTACTACCCAGGGTATTGGAAGCAGATCTGAAAGAGCTAGTGCCAGTAACCCCAGCAGATGCCTGAAGCACAGCAAATTCATAAGCTCAAGTTGCCCTTCCGCTAGTTCATGTGCACACCTGGAAAGGGGCATATTTTCCAGCAGGGGAACTCCCATCTGCTCTGCCCTTCAGGTCCCATTTCTCTGAGGCAGCTAAGGAAATCACTTCCGAGGAATAATACATTAGCATGTGTTTTTAACCTGTAACAGATCTAGACCTGCTAGTAGGCATATTATGAAACTCATGTGTGTGTGTATGCAGTTCTCTGGATGTAATTTGTACAGGCAAAGCCATGGCTTGATTCTTCAGTTATGAGCCTTTGGTTCTTGGACTAAAGCTGGACAGGATGAATTTATAGAGGTGGCTGAGCCCACCCTCTTTCATTAACACTGCCCCTTGCAGTGAGTAATCCTGCCCTCATGGTGCCAGAACTGGGCTACACCCTGCCCTTCATCTCATTCCCCTTATAATCAGGCCTCTGTTTGCTCCATACTTATTTGTATGAGACCTCATTGTTTAGTGATTTCCAAAATATGGTCTAGAGACTTGTAAAAATACCAGGTACATTTATTTATACACAAAACCCTTTGCAAAACAGAGGATTAAGAACCATATCACTAGCTCTCATTAAAAGTGAAATCCAGCTACCACTCAACTAATTAACA
>VZTR01003678.1:8259-23567 GCA_013400775.1 Chaetops frenatus
CATGACAAGGCCTTTTATTATTAGCCATTATCTAATAAGACAGATCTTGACCAAATAACCTGAAAAAGAGGTGAGCTAAAATTTGCCTAAGGAGTACCCATAAATTCAGCTGTGTTAATAATGTGGGTGGACACGGATGCTATTTAAAACAGAACATTGCAGAAGTAAAATTGGTTGCAGATCTTCCTTATCCATTTTGAGAAATTCTCTGCTGAGGTTGTTTTAACTTGTGTTCTGTTCCTTTTCACTTCTGAAGCATAGTGTTATCCCAAAATTAGCAAAGGCTGCATTTTCTCTCTTCCTTTAGCCTTTTCAGGCTGAAAGCATGTCTATGTATCCCTACATCATTATGTGTGATATATGAATATAAATGTTATATATAGCATAAAAGAGATTGCGCCTGACAGATTGATTTTTTTTAACAGTGTTTTACTAATGTGCCATTCTGAAAAATGAAAGGTAACTGCTGAAGTATTAAAATACTATTACTTTAAAAAAGAATATCCTTTAACATAAGGCTACATAAGATAAGCTATCTCATCACTATGTTATAATAGGATAAACTGGGTCAGAAAAAGAACCACAGAATGGTTTGGGTTGGGAGGGACCTTAAAGATAATTTAGTTCCAACCCCTCTGCCATCAGCAGGGCCATCTGCCAGTAGATCAGGTTGCTCAAACCAACCTGGCTTTGAAAGCTTCTAGGGATGGGGAAACACCACTACTTTTGTGTTACAAAACTTCTTTTGGAATGGCTGGTTTAGACACACACACACATCATTTCCCCACGCTTGTGGCAGTCGCAGACACAGGCAGCAGACTTTCTCTCTAATATTGGCAGTAACTTCCTTAGTAAAGACTTTCCTCCACAGTTTTAGAAATGTCAGATTCCCATTAATATCTAAGCAATGTCTTACAGACATGAAGCAGTTACCTTGAAAAGTTGCATTTAGTCCAGGACTGTTTGACTGTGGTGATGGTGGTGAAAGTAAAAATACAGGTATTTTTATGAACAGTGCCCTTTCCTTTGAAGTGGGATTAGTAGGTGTGTGTACATCTGTTTGTGAGAGAAGTGTTTATGGAAATGGGGGAATAAAAGGCACTGGGGAGGTTTCACCTTACAGATGTCATAGCACCATGTCCTTGTTTTCCATTAGATTTAGCTGTGGCTGTAAAAGTGAGAATAAATTGCATTTGCACTTTGTGCCTGGCATGTATCCATCCCCAAATACTTCAACTATGCTTGAAGTAAAAAAAAGTAGTTAACTTTTGTATAGTTGTTTAAGTCAAAGTGTTGTAGACACTACAGATGCAGAAAAAGCAGCTTAAGAACACAAAATATACCTGGAATGGGAGAAAAACATGCATGAACATTATTGTATGTGCATGCACAGGTATCTACTGTTAGTGGAAGTTAATTTACCTTAGATCAGTATTAATTTTTTTTCAGTAATAATTTTAGTTAAGGATCTAGCTGAAGGTTTCCAAGTGTGTTAAATTCACTGAAATCAAGAGCAATTCTACCCTGACTTCATAACAAATGGATTGAGTGGTGCTCAGAAGTTACTGAAAGATCCTTCTCTTAATGTTTTTATGGTCATTGGGGGAATGTGGTGTTTTTTCAGAAATTCCCATATGGCTGAAGTAATGTTCCCTTCCATGTTGCAGCTGGACACTCAGTTCTTCAGTGTTTCTTGTAATGCTCTGTGTGCTCTGTTGTGCCCTCTGTGGAGATCTAAAGAAGTCTTCCCTTTCCTCACGCTAACTTAAGGCCATGGAGGAATCATGATGAGAAGACAGCAGGGTGCATAATAGAGATAAATGGATTGGCTGGAGTCTCAAAATGGATTTCAACCAATCTGAGTTTTAATCTGCTGGAGTGTGGGAAGAAGAAATCTATACTTCAGTTTTGACTTGGTTGTTGGTTTGAGCTTTTTATTATCTAAGTAGGTGCTGGTTTCTTCCATTCCTGTTGTCAGGCTCACCTACATGCGCATGGTAAAGCTGTAGTAAATGAGCTGCCATGGAGTGAGACACAAATATGAATGGGCTGGTATTTATCTCAATGATGAATTTGTGGTTTGTGTCTTAATGTATATTACCATGCTAAATGACCTTGAAGATCCCAACTCTGACCAGTGGATAAGTGGCCTCAAACATTTGCATAGAATTGGTGGATTTCTGTGTTCATTAGAGGCTTAGTCTATGAGCCATTAGAAAAATGGAATTATTTCTCCACTTTATAAAAAATTTTCTACAGATCATTATTGAGGTCAGTGGCTTGAACGTTTGAAAAAGTATCTGCAGGGTTATTTGAAAGATCTATTTCTCTAAGGGACAATTAAGTTAGTTATTTTTAAAATTTTTATGTAACTGTCACTAATGAAACTGGATGGTTATAAAAGGGAATTCAGTGACTGAACACGAAGTTGGAGGAAAGACTATGTTTGTTTTTGAGATAGACATGAGAAAGAAGCAATAGTGAGTAAAAGCCTTGCATTCCCCTCATTCCCCAATACATTATAACCATAAGATTCATGGTATCATCTAGAAGCAGTTCTGGCACTTCTACTCAATTAATGAATATACTACTGTCCCTTTGTGCATTTGAACATGTCCAAGAGTTGAGTGAGTATTCAGAATAAAATTGCTTTTCTCTGTGAGGCGGCAGAAAATGGAGGTGATTTTTCACATTAGCACATTTGTGTGCTCCCTGGTGGTAATCTAGGAGTTGGGGATTACATAAAAACCTGATTCCTTAGTGCTATCCTGTCTTTTTTTTTTCCTAAAAGAAAAGCTGTTGGAGTTTTATTTTTTAAAGTGAAGGGGGAAAAAAGTCACCTCACTTAAGCAGACAGTGGTGCTGACCCAGCACAGCAGTGTGGTTCATTAACAGAGGCTCAAAGCACTCCCATTTTCATATCAGTTCTCAGTAATATATGGGAACCTGCAAAAGCTGATAAGATTTATTATTTAATAATATGACCTTATACTTTGCAGTGGCATATAAAAGATATTTGACAAAGCCTTGTTCAGTGTTGACTTTTTCCTGTATGCATAAAAAGCAAACTGAAGTTTTAGCTGCATGGAGTAACTTCTTGATATAAAGAATTGTTTGGTGGGGAGGGTGAAGATGCTTCTGTGATCACAGATTTTTTTTCTCTATGAAATCTACCTGTATTTTGAATTATAATTAGTTATTAATGAGCCACATGCAGACTACAATTACTATGTAGACTGCAGTGCAGTGCTCTCTATAATTCATGAATATTTTTCATGTAATCACAGAAGACCTGAGTTTGGACAGGGCCTCTGGAGATCTGGAGATCTTTTCTACTTTCTCTGCTCAAAGCATGGCCACTGGTAGCAGTTTGCTAAGCATAATGTTCCATTGGGGTATGAATATCTTGAAAGATGGGCACCCCATGACCTTGCTGGCCAAAATGTTTCGTGTTTGATCAGCTTCTCAGTTAGTGTTGTTATAGAGGGTAACCAGTGAAATTTTATGCAAAGTTTACATTTTTGGGAAGGGTTAATTTAAGGTGGGAAGATGACACAGATTTATTAAACAAAAAGAAGAGATGTTTATAAATAACTCTTAAGAGCTGAGTAACATCTCCACTGTAATAATTTACTCAAAGGTACCTCCAGATGAAATCAGTAAAAATCCCACAGTCAGCTTTGATGGGCTCTAGGGTGAGATGAGAAGACTGGAGCTTGTGAAGGTACCTATGTCACTGTAATCTTTTGAGGACATCAATCAGGACATCTACTTCAGCAAGGAGTCATTTAATTTCAAATGTAGGTTTTTTCCTCTCAACTGAGGAGGCTGATTCATTTTGTTTGTCAAAGTTGCATTGAAAGGAGAAAACATGAAATGAGTTGTCCCTGAGAAACTTTCATTTTGTTTGAGCAACCCACATCTTCCTTTTCAAGCCTGTGTCAGTGTGTTACAGATACTGTTTTGGATGGAATGATCAATGGTGAGTTATTTTGTCATGGAACGAGTTAACTGGTTTTTGCTGCAAAGCTTATGAGAACTGAAGACTACCAGGAATCATTTCTGTTTATTAGAATGAATCCTTGAGGTCATTCTCAGGATATCAAAGTAAAGATCTTAATTAGGATAAGTTCCAGGTCTTAAAAAAAATTGATTGTGATAGCTTAGGAAATTGGAAAAGATCTGAAGTGTGCTGTTCTTAGCATTGTCAGAGCTGAAATTTTTGATTGAATTAGAAAAAGAGTTTTAATGGCTTTTTTTTTCNACAGAGAAGTGCACATAATTAAAATAACTCCTGCATTCCTCATTTGCATCAATCCAAGGCTTTCCAGTTACTGTGGAGCTATAAATCCACATATATATATATGGATTTTTATGTATTAATAGGTTTGTGTTACATATTTTTGTAGAATTGCAGTGAGACTTGTGCAATACGCAGAAATAACCTAGTTCAGGTTGCTGCTTTACATTTAAAATTGTTGCATATAATGATTTTGTTAGTTTGCTCCCATTAGCAATTTAGCCTAATTTCAATCCTCAGGGAGAGAGAGGGGATCAAGCTGCCAAATGATATATATTGCTGCCAGGTTTTTCACAAACTTTAGGTTAGTTGTTAGTGTTTCACTACAAGAAAGTAAATCTTCTGATCAGAAGAGGAGATTAATTTGGCAGTGTCAGCCTTAAGCCGCATTTGTCGATGTTGCAGAACCACCACCCAGTTTGACACTTTTGCTTGCCTGATTTGAGAGGAATTTAGAGCTGAAATAATAGGTGTACTTAAGATGAAGCAAGCAATGCTCTACAAAAGAGGTTGCTTATAGCTGCTGGCACTCTGCCTGGGGCTGGGTAGGAATTGCCCTCACAGATCAGAGAGAGGAGTCCATCCAATTCAGGTTTGCTGTCCAACAGCTGCTTCAGAAGAGCAAATTAAGAAGCCTGTGGCACACAGTTAAGGGATATCCTGTCCCTGACCTACTTTTTAGCAGGTGTAGCTTCAACTCTCATGCAAGAAGACATTGCATCTCTTCCAGAATGCTTATAAATGTATTCAAATTTATTAGCTGCTATTTTTGCATACTGTTTATTTGCTGTGTAAAAACCAAACAAGCACCAATTTCATTCATTTTCTATTTCATGCATTGCCACTTTGATCTCTGAGAGGGACTAGAAATTCCTAGTACATATTCCTCATGCGATTTATTCTTGCATCATCTTGTGGTTTGCGTGCCTTCCTCTCTCTCAGTGCCTCCTGTGCTGTCCAGCAGGATAGAGATCAGAGAGGGGTCATGCCAGGTTGGAGCAGGGAAAGTGATTCCTGCTTTGGCATGCAGCTTATGTCATGCATGCAAGTCAAAAACAACAGCAGGAGTTACTTGCAGGCAGATCTCTAAGGCAGGAGAATGCTTGTGCTTTATTCACTTCCATTAAAGCAGACCATTCTGCCTGTTCCCTACATTACATTTTGTTTGCTGCTTTTGAGGTGCAAAACATACAAACTCCTCCTGCATAGTACCACTTCCCATGAATCAACATGGAACAACAATATCACATGTATTTTCTAGTTGTAGACCAGATTGTAGAATAGATGGTGGGCCTGATAGGTTGATTTTTCTTTTAAGTGGTATCTTTCTCATGAACAGTGTATTACAAAATGATTACTATTGGCAAGAGAAAATAAAAGAAGATTGATGAGTGTATAGAATTCCTGTTACTGTGACAAAAGTACAGTTAGTCACTTGCTGTAATTACTTCATACTATAAAGCACCTATTCTGTCTAGCTTCACAGTGATTTTCTTATAGCTCAGTTTGATTTATGGTACATATGGAGTCCTCTTGGAATGCTGCTATGCGTTAATATGAGCATAGATCTTTTATTTTCTCTTTTAATTTGATATTTTTGCTTACTCCAACTTGCTGCTATTAAATTCTACTATATCCTTTGCATGTATTTTCCAGGAGTCAAGCCCATGGTGACCACCTATGTTTTGTTCTCATTATAGGTGTTAAAATGATGAAAGACCCTATTCTTGAGCTCTGCTGCCCTGGGTGAATCTCAGCACTTGATTGTGTAATGCTTCTCTGGGCCTTTTAGTCCCTATAAAAATGAGAGGAAATGATACATGGAAATGAATAGGGAACAATTTGGTGAGGTTTGGTATTCTTTTTTTAGAACTGTTTCTCCTGCCTATGCTGCATTTGAGCAGTGATGCAGTAAAGGTGAAGGGTAACCTGGAAAACATGAACGCTTTAAAAATAGTTGGAGAGGGAAAACCTTTGGCATCTGGAGCAGAAAAGGGCAGACTTAACAGACACATTTCCAGCTTCCTAATCAGCAGTAACAGCAAGCTGCTGCTAAACCAGCTTGGTTCTTTATTATTTATGGTATACAAGCTATTTTAAAAGAGCCTCATAATGACAGTCCCATTTCATTCCTGTCTTTTCTTTAACTGCTTTTCCTCCACCACTTCATTTTCAGCCCCAGCTTTTCAATTGCACAGCACACCGAGAATTGCCATTCACTGCTGGTTTATGGTGGATTACGTTCATGCTCAGTAGCAAAAGCACATTGTGTGTAGATCCAAGGTGATATATTTTATCTTGCACATTGGTTTTGAATTTGCTGTTTTTAAGAATGAATGGATGGCGTGCGAGCCGGATGCGGCATTGGGAGGATGTGGCCAAATCTATCACTGACTTTACAAAGTGACAGAGGCAATGCCGAGGCAATCAGTGCAACTGTCTGCTGTGCCTGCCAAGTACCTGTAACTTGCATTATGTGCCAGAAATACTTCCTACAGCTTGCCATGTGTTTGCTGCAATGGCTTGAGTCAAATGTGGGTGCTGGGGGAAAAACAGCAAGGAGTAAGAAAGCCAGTCTGGGAGTTCAGTGTGAGGCTGCCATTTAGAAAGGGATCAAATTATATTCGTGGACACTCTTTATGGTGGGCTTGAGCCTTTCAAAATACTAAGCAGGGGATACATGGTTATGTCTCTTGACCTTCTGCTTCAGCATGAACTCCAACTCTTTTCAAGCTGATCATTTGGTCACTTGTCACTGTCATTTTTTTCCCCTTCTTATATTACCTTCCTTCTATAATTTACAGTTAATTCCTTTTGGCTAAAAATAATATTAGAAATACCCTTATCCAGTCCTGATGCCTTTCCTAATGAGAATGATCGAAAGTGCTTTTAGGTTTTTGGTTTTTTTTCTGGGCACTTTCCCCAAAGATTTATTACAGCCTGGGTTTAGTTTTGGCTGTAGTACAGAAACAACTTTCTTGGGAGTTTTATGTTGTCCCTCACCTTTGTAGTTATGACAGTCCCCTGTTTCCTCCCCCTTCTGCTTGCCCTTTGAAAACATGGACTATTATGTGTTCCAGTATCACTGCCTCAGCAATTTCTGATAGGTGTGCTTGTTTTCTTCTGCCATGCCAATGCTGAGCAAGAAATCAAAGTGCTTTCCCTTTTGCTAGCAACTGTCCTTCTACTTTGTAACTCTTGGCAGGGACAAACTCCTCTCAAATGTGACTATTTCTGGACCTCCAAACATCCTTTCACCAGGTCTTTGCCAGAGGGGACCAGCCTGAAATCTGCGTGGAGATGCTGCCCTTCACTCACTTGGCACTTGGTCCCACCAGTCCCCAGTCTGAAGCTGGCAGCTCCTGGGAAGGAGGCTGTGCCTGGGGCTCTGGAGAGCTGCACAACATGTGCAGAGTGGTGGCACCATGGGTTCTGCCCCTTTGTCCCTTAGTAAGAAGAGTCATGGCAGCTCCTAAGGGATCCAAGGTCTCCTCCACACCTGTCCCCTCTCCCAGACATCTCTGCCATCCAGGATTTGTGAGTGAAGACCAAACGAGCTGATTTGATTACAGTAAGAGTTAAATAGCTGGTAGGAGTTTGGAAATAAAGTTGCAAGCTGACCTGGTGTTGCTGCCAGCCCAGCAGCTGGCAAGTCCCTCCCAGGCTCTGGAGCGTGTCCTGCTGCTTTGCTGTCTGTATCCTGGCATGTCCCACTGTCAGACCACAAGCTGAGATGCTTGCAGAGTCTCATTGCTTGTGAGGGACCCCCAGCTGCCTCCTAATCAAACTGCCAGCTCAGAGCAGGTCCGGGTAAAGCAGAGAGAAAAATTTAAGAAGCAAGGGATCCACCGACAGCTGATTAATAGAAGGCCCTTGGCTCTGCACAGAGATTAGGCGTGACAGTTAACTGGAACAAAAGGGGCTGGGAGAAGGGATTTTGTCCTGCATAACACTCCCTCTGTGCTGATCACTCGATCCATGGGACACCATCAGAGAGCAGATGAGAGACAAGTTGGTGGAGGTGAAAGAAAGCAGGAGGTTGTTAGGAGAACTCACTAAACTGGAAAATTAAAAACAAATGCTTCTTTGTGTACTGTGTGCTAAGAAAGGAACCTGGGGAAGAGAGGGCTCCAGAGAAGCTTCAGCACCTTCCCACACCTAAAGGGGCTCCAAGAGAGCTGGAGAAGGACTTTTGACAAGAGCACGTAGTGAAGAACGGGAGGAAATGGCTTTAAAATGACAGAGGAGAGGGTTAGATGAGATGTAGGGAAGAAGTTCTTTACTGTGAGGGTGGTGAGGCCCTGGAACAGGTTTCCCTGAGAAGCTGTGGGATGCCTCATCCCTAGAAGTGTTCAAGGCCAGGCTGGGTGGGGCTTGGAGCACCCTGGTCTAGTGTAAGGTGTCCTTGCCCACAGCAGGGGTTTGGAACAAGATGATCTTTGAGGTCCCTTCCAACCCAAACCGTTCTGTAATTCTGTGAATACAAATTAAGTGAAAAAACATCATCACATGTAATTCTTGAAGTCTAAGAGATTTTGCTTCTAGTGCTTGGGGTATTCACGTATCGGCATGTATTTCATTTGAATGTTGTTTTGTTTGCATTAACTGTGACCATTCCAAACTTTGTTTTCCACTTATTGCTTAAATTTGCAGGCTTTCTTAAAGTAGGAAAAATACAGTTTAATCTCTGTGTTGACACATTGTAGTCACAGCCAAGTCATAACATCAGAGGCATATCATAACAAGGAATTGGATTTGCTCCATTCTCAGGTATCTGCAGGGTGCACACAATATGATACCAATACTTTTGTATACAAAGCTTTGTGATGGAAATAACCCTACCACGTTTTCTAAATACACCCACAGAATTAAGGAGTAAAGTTACATTTGAATCCATTGATTCATTATGATGCAATATAGGCCTGATTTCGTGTTTATTATTTATTGCAGAAATACACAGGTAGTGTGTAGGATATAAACACTGCAAGTTCAGTACAAACACAGGTAGGACCTTGTCAAAACTACCAAAAGAGAATGATGGGATATTTGGAAATGAAGAAGTTGAGCTCACAAAATAACAGCTGCAAAATTTCTATCTTTAGTGTCTCCAGTTGGGTTGCAGTGAAAATGAAACCTTTGAGCAAGAAAACAATTTCCATTAACTTTGCTCAGCGTTCTGCAAGGAGTAACTGATTTGAAAGAAATACTGAAAATCGCTAATAATTTCCTTTAGATCTTGCTTAAGGAAAAGAAGTGCTGCTTCTGCACTGGAAAGGCACTGATAAGTAGAAGATAAGTTACCAAGGAAATATTCTCCAACAGCGCTTGGGATCCCTTCTCCTGCTGAGCTGTGGGCGAGAGAAGTGTTTCGGCAGCCAGTTCTTCCATCTGTACTCCAGCAGGCTGGCAGCCAGGGATAGAGCCTGATCAACAACCTCAAGGGGATATGGCTTACCAGCCAATGAGTAATCTGTTTGGCCTTTTTGTGTTTTGTAGATTGAAATTTTTTTTTTTTTTTTNCAGAGTAGTAGCCCACCTGCCAGCAGTCCAGCCTTTGCCAATTTGTGCTGGCATCCAAATTATCTGGAAAGTCCCAATTCAGAAAAAAAGAGCTGCAGACAGGAGAAGAAGAGCATTGGAGACATTTTGAAACTGTTTCTCTGACAGGAAGAGATTCTTTTTTTTGCAAAGGAATACAATTCTGTTGCTTTCTGCCTCCTAGGAATGCACAATACTTCCCTACACAGTGTATGGCCTACAGTGGGGTGCAAAGCAGTGATTTAAGTCATCTAAGCTGAGGAGACCTTGATGGAAGCTCTCCAAGAAACAAATCTGTGTACCTGCAGGCACATGAAGAGTGGGTTGGATGGTTTGGTAGGTGGCCCCCTTTCCTCTGAAGTCTGTCTGTCCCCCAGCTGCCTGGGCAGCAGGTTTCTGCAGCAGGCAGGGCTTGGGCTTCCTGAGATGGTGCAGCTCAGAGTTGTATTAATTAAAAAGATAGTAGATTGAATTCTAGGTGAACTCTTCATTTTTGCCAGACAGAGAAGCTAAGAAATTGGAGTAAAAAGGATGTGGATGTAGAGAGATAAGTAACGACAGACGATGGCAGATGTGTAGCATCATCCAGCCAGCATGTTCTGTAGAAGGTGGGTCACTCTGGAAACTGAGACATCCCAGGAGGCCAAAGACTGGAATGCTTTTGCTTTACTGGTGAGGGGAGTTCAGCCCTCCCTTATCTTTCATCATACTATTCTATCATCTTTAGATGTGAGATGTTTTCTTCTGGTAGTGTCATGAGTCCAAAACGTTCTTTAGAGAGGGGCGTGTTTTGTAGCAGATTTTAGCAGTTGATTCTTTGCAGTAAGAAGCCCTAGTGATGTCTTATATTTGAATGTTCATCGTTTTGCATGAAAACAGTAGCTCAAGGGAAATGTTCCACCTAGAGACTGAATGATGGCAGCCAAGACAGGTGACATGTCCAGGCAGAGAATGGTCAATAGAATGAAGGTCTCCTGAACCAGATGGTGCTCTGGGTTTCTGGTGTAACACCTCCCTCGAAGAGGTTCTTGTGCCTGTGTGATTCAGTAAGAGCGAGCTGCAGGCTACTGACTTCTTTTCAAACTTCTTCTGTTCCTGTTTACTTGGAACAGAGCAAAGACTTTCTGCAGCCAGCAAGACTTAGTCTTTGGTACATGAAGTTTTCCAAATAAATTCTTGAGGCTCATGCTGTGGCAAACCTTCTGGCACATGAACAAAGTTTTTTAGGCCAATTTGTACAAGCTTGGCAGCATATACAATCTTGTGCACTTGGGCTTAGCAAAATGCTGTATTCGGACTCTGCAAAATATTTAAATATGTGCTTAACTTCATAGCAGTTTAGCAAAACAGGTAAGAACCTCAATGCTTTGTTCAGGGGTGGGCAATAGTGCAGGAATTTTAAGTCATTTTCACAATCAAGAGCTCGTTTGTTTCTCAACAAAGGAAGAGAACTAGCGACAGAAGCTTCTGTTAATTCACCCTTATTCAGTTGCTGCAGTAAATACAGCCATTTCAAAAGACTTATTATGAGACTACTGTAGTTGATAAAAAGCATTTACATTTCAAATATGGAGAGCAAATAAGATATATTCTAAAGGAACACTCACTTTTGGGAGAGCAGTGAGACCTGGGTTGCAGTGATTACCATGTTCTTTTTCCTACTGCATTGCTGGCTAACACAGCTATTTGTTATAGCAAAGGAAAATTCATCTAAACAAAGATGTATTGTTGTATGTTGATTTTGGTGAACAAAGTTACATATAATGATTTCTTTTGTTTGCATGAATTTATGGAGTGCACTTTACCAACATTTCCTGTTGCACTCTCTATTAGGTAGCTTTCTTTCAGTGTGTTTCATTTGCACGCCAGCATTGCTTACAAATAGTATATCTTGTGCCTTACTAGTCATTAAAGGATTGGTTTTAAGATTCAGCATTTTCATTACTTTTGTGAGTGAATTTTCCCCTTTGTTTTCCATTTGGCATAATTACGTGCTCATGATTATTACCTGCATAAGTCAACTAAGCACTTATTTGCTTGAATGTTAATCTTTGTCAATTCTTCACCCACTAAGTGTGAGGGTAATGGTATTGCTAACTGGTTTCTGTGAAGCTGCATGCTGAAAAACGCTTCACATTAACAGGGTAATTGAAACTGTAGCTAATTTATTGGTCAGAGTTGGTAAGCTTTCTAAAGGCTTCTTGCAGTGATCATACAGAGAAATCCTGTGGCAATTATCCTAAAGAATAGACAATGTATGTAGTGAGCTGTTCAGACTGGAAATTCAATGCTTTATGTGCCATTTGGGGTGCTGATTTCATCACTCTCCCTCTTTTGGACTTTGGAAGGACTATTGGTGGAGTAAAGTCTCATTCAAACAGAACAAAAGGCACCGTAATTTTGTTTTGTCCTGTAATGAATGGTCCTCATGATTCAGTGCATGGGTCATGCTTGCATCCTGTGGGCAGACTTTGTTTTTCACGATTTTTATGTAACTAGAGTGGTTTTTAAAGTTTTCAAGGTTTTCAACTCAACAGAGAGTACTGAAAATCCTTACATTTCATCTACGTGTTTTTAAATTTAAGAGCTATGTTTGCTTCTGCATTACTAAGGCTGAATTTGGTTTTCTGGATAAAATCTGTGTTCCTTATGTCTCTCTTTTAGTTGTCTACATAAGCCAGTTGTCTGAAATGTTACATGGCTCTGAGTTTTCCCCTGGGGAAGCTGGGGAAAAATGAGAACAAGAGGTACAATCTGTCTGTCTTAAAGTTAGCAGCAAAACTCTTGTCATAAAAGCAGAATATCATCCTAGTCTGTGTGCTGATTCTTTTAGACAATAGGGCAAATTGGTTAACCTAGACATTGCAAATTGTTTTGATAAATTTTATAGAGTAAACCTGCATTAATTACAGGAGTCAGAATCACTAGAGGTAGCAGGATGGAAAAAACCGGATGTTGTCCTCAACTCTTTTTTAAAAACAAGCCAGAAACCAAGAAAGCCAGTGGAATGAAATTGATGCCTGTTCAGCTGTTCAGTTGTAGGCTTTTATACCAGACCTCTGCCACTTTAATTGTTAGAATAACTGGAAGCTACAGGCTGGTGGTAGGGAGAGGAGTCTGGGACACAGAGGGAAAAATAGTAAAAAATGAGCTTGGATGGTTTCCTGCTAAAGATGGGTTCTGTTTTGTTTTGAAATTAAGTTTTGGGTTTCTCTAAGCTCTGTCCAGTGAAGTTTTTAAAGTAAAATGCAATATCTTTCCAGAAATATCTTCTGGTAAACTTCAGTTATATACTACATAATAAATATGCCTCACCAAAGTACTATGAATGTGTGGCAGTACGGTCAGAATACATTATTGCAGTGGTTATTTCTGGGTTTGGACTGCTGTAAACTTTATAAATGTAATTTGCCTTGAGGGCATGGAAAAAGGAAGAAATTCAAATGTGTGGTTACTTCAGCAGCTGTGGGTTTCTCCATAAAACTTCACAGTTTGTGCTGTGGATGCTACATGGATCAGTGCCTGAAGTATTGAAGTATTTTGGCATTTCATGTGCATGCTGAACTGTGGTGTGACAGAGCAGCTCCGTGGAGCTCTGCAAGAAGGAGCCTCGGGGGTCGTAGGAGAGCCTGGTGCTGTTTTGTCAGGGTAGTGTGCAGAATCGTGATACTAATCCAGCTCTTCAACGTGGCAGTATGTTTTGCCTAATTTCATAAAACAAAGAACAATAATTAGGTCAGGTACGTGCCGGCATTTTGCAGCGAGCAGTAAACAAAATAAAACAGACTGCAGGTGTTGCCAAGAGGAAGGAAAGGCAGCATTATCTGTGCATGGCAGAGAGCCACGTGGTGTCAGGTGAGGATGTGCAGGTTTGCCCTTCTCTCTGTACCCTTTCTCCAGAGTCTGAGCAAAATAAGGGAGATGGCAGCAGTAGGAAGACACTGTGAACTTAGTACATTTTGAGTCAGGACCAGATGATGATATGTCTGCCAACTTCTGCCACTTAGACAAAAATTGGTATTTTCAATCACCCAGCAATAATCCCAGTAATCCCCTTAAACTGCCTCCTAGCCCCTGAAAGCTAGCACCTTACAAGGCCACAGCCCTCCCAATACCTCCAGGAGTGGACTTTGGCATGACAAATTTAGCACTAATCTTGTTTACCTACACAGGCTGGATTGATGGCTGGATGACAAGTAGTCACAGTCATTAGTCTGGCCCTGAATTTAGAGAATTTTGATCAGCAGTAATATGCAATATTACATATGACAGATTTCTTTGCTGCAGTTCTCAGCTGGACCTCCAAGCACTGGTTTACAGGATTCCCTCTGGCCCTTTCTAATGATCTGCTTCCAAAAAGTCTCTTTGGAAGAGGTTGGAGCATATGAGTAACAAGTAGTTGTGAACTGATTTTTGGGGTGCTGAATGCAGTACCCATGTGGACACTGCAGACTCTGTATCTTTTCTCTGTCAGCTCCTACAAAAGAGAAATTTGTCTTTATGCTGGATTTAGCAAAGTTCTTTTGACATGTAATTTCCAAATTTCACTGAGACAACACCTCAGATCTGGGCTGAGGACAGGAAAAATGAAGATTTGGAGTTATTTTTGCAGTTCTGTTGAAATATGGTCTTTCACTTCATTGCAGCAGCTTGTCCCTTCAAGGTCAAGAAAGCTTACTGCTCGCTGGTTGTTAGCATATCAACTTGCAGCAGAGCTGAAAGGTAATCTTACAGCTCAATGGGGATTTTACAAGATATTTACAGTATTTTAAGGCTGTTATTAGGAAGAAATATATGTTTAAAAGAGAAAGGTATTCAGAACAAAAATTGGAAAAGGTAAAAAACAACTGTGTTCCTAAACTAGGTGCTATTTAATTTTCTTTAACTAGTCTTACAGATTTGTATGATCTGAAGAAAAAACAGAATATTGTCTTTATCAATTTGGCATGAAAGTTTTTGGAAAGGGGAGGTGGTAATGCTTCAAGACAATGGCTCTTGATAAGGTAACATGAAATTTAAGGCCACAAAGGTCAGAATTTCCTTTCATTTTCAACTATTGGTTTCAACTTTTGCTTTGCATCCACTTTGCTTCCTACTTACATCCTTTTGAACACCTGATTTTATTCCTAGATGCAGCAAAAAAGCAACTGGGATCATATCTCCTGGCAGATCTTGCATTAATAAGGGCATTGTCTGCTACAGAACATTCCTGGTGCAGTCAGACACCTCAAAAAGTCACAGCCACCCACATGTTCCACTACACACTTGTAAAAAAGTAGTTACCCAGCAAAAGCTCTCCAGGTAATGCCCCATTCTTGCTTTCTGCAGTTGCTAAGTATATTAATAGCATAAAAAATCCTGTGTCCATTGTAGATAATAATGGATGTGTTGTCTGTTAAAATGAATTAGAGTGGCATCTAAAAAGATCCTGGCAGAATACTGGAAGTTAAAGCTGGTACAAAAAAAAAAA
>VZTR01003678.1:23592-50038 GCA_013400775.1 Chaetops frenatus
AAAAAAAAAAAGGATGCTTATGGTATGCACACTCTTGTTTTTCTCCTCTATAATGGCCCAGTGTGAGTAAGCTGAACATTTTAAGTATTTATACTGCATTTATCTTGTATCTAATTTTTTTATCTTACTATTGGCCAAAACATTGCACATATTTAAAGTAAACCTAACATCTGATAATCCTTAGTTGTAGTCTGTTGCGATTCTGTATCTTACAGATCTCCAGTGTTGTTTAAAATACACATAAGGTGAAAATAGTGCAATATTAGAAGAACAGGTTAATACACACTATATTAGAAAATGCCTATGATATATTATTTTAATATAAGAAATAACAATTATTTTAGCATTTTCTACTATTTCCTTAATAATGGGAAGTGGTATAGTGATAAATTTAGTCACAGCAAGGTGTACTGAAACTGTTTTTTTGCTTACATGATACGTAACATTTATATTGAGGAAAAATTAGATATTAAATTTTTTGTAATGATAGATAATCAACTCATATGATATGAATACCCAGTTATTCCATGAACAATCATATATGATATAGGAACATTTCAGAAAAGAAGAATAGAACTATGTTTTCACAAGATGAAGGCTAGAAAAGGCAATGTTTGATGTGTGTGCTGAGTTAATTTGAAGGCATCTAGTTACAGGTCCAGCTTTGTAATCATTAATAATCTCTTCTGTTACTTAGTCTTTTTATTATTGTTGTCCTTCTCTGTTATTTTTTTAACATTTGTCAATCATGCTTCAGACTCTTAACTGTAAACTTTTTTAAAGTCTTAACTCTTTAAAGACAATCCTTTATTTTCTGCTTCTTACTTCAAACTACATGCTGGCAGAGCACAGAAATTTTAGTGTTGGATTCCCCACCACACAGAGTACATTTTATTTCCCTCCTAATTTCTAAGGGACTTCAGCTGACTTTATTAAAATAATAGAGACAGCTAAGATCTCCTGCCAGCCCCTCCCACTCCCTCCAAGTCCCAAGAGCTTGCTTTTTCACTAAAACATAGATGGAATATTTTGGAAAAGGAGCTTGAAAGCCTTAGCCATCATCTCTTACCCATTAGAGGTATAAGGAATTGTTTGATGTGTTTTCAATAGGCAGAGAATGAGGCTGGAAAGGCTGATTTGCCAGCAGATTGGTCAAAAGTGCAATAAGCATACAGAACAAAAGAGGTTTTTTGTTTTGGTTTGTTTTTTACCAGATAAAATCTCAGACATACGTTCAGCAAAGGGCAAGACTAGTCTACAGCAATCTGCTACAGCTAAAGACGTGTGAGATCTTGACAGCCAGTATCACAATCACCCAAAATTTTACCCTGGTAGTTGTATATATTCTTTCCAAAAGATGCCCAGTCTCTCTGTGGATCAGCTGGGGAAGTAGGATCTCTTTTTTCAGGTTCCCTTTCCAAACAGTTTAGGCAAATCCCAGGCTCCAGCTGGCAATTCTATATAATTTTGAGCTTTGACTGGGCTCCTGCCCTAGTAGTTATTTCGGTACGTTTTTTTAGCTGTCTGTTTTTTAGCTTTGCAGTTAACTGTGCACTGAGGCAAACAAACGACAATGACAACTCTCTGGTTGTTAGTCATGTCCATCCTGCACCCTTTGCAGACAAAAGAAGTAAAACGTCACTTCCCCAGTTTGAATAATGAGGTTTTTCTGTCAGTGCATTCACCACCAGATGCCCCCCTGGCTGCTACAGCTGCAGTCTGTGTGGGCTGGCACGTGAGGCCTTTGTCATAAGATCTCTGGTGTGTGGGTCTTGCTTCCAGGAAAAATGATGTATAGGGTCTTTTTCCACCCCCCTGTAATTAAATCAGACGGTGATCATGACTGAATTATTGGTCTGACTGAAGAAAATCCATCTTCTAGCAGGTTGCTAAAGTAGCAGGAATGATTTCTGTTATCCCAGGAATTAACCAGAAAAAAAAAATCTCATAGACTTTGGGCAGTGATATACTGAGGAAGTAATTCAGAGCAGGCTTTGGCGTAATCATGTTCCTGCTAACACTCAAATGGCAGTGACACAGTTCGTAGAAGGAAGGTAACTCATGTAACCATCTTCAGAGAAGGGATGGCTTGGATTATACTACCTAAAAATAGCTCCAGGAAGTAACCTACAGAAATAGGTTAATTAAATAGTGAATGGGCATGGGAGAACAGACAGGGACTAATGTGATCATTAGGTTGACTCTGTGCTAAATTTATTCAGTAGTGGAATTCAATTTTCCCCCAAGGTTAAAAAATGATAATTCAGGAGTGCAGAGAGTTGTAGGGCAGCTGACGTCAATCCCCATCCCCTTCCACCCCCCAGCACAAAGCACATCCCTTTTGGGATGGTAACTCTATAATAATAGTACATTGCACAATTAAAACTGCAGGATTTTCTGATTACTGTTGTAATTTTTAAATGGATATGTTCTGTGAAGTTGTGCCATACAACAGTCAGATTACAAAAATGGGTCTGGTGGAAACTACTGTGTCTCTAGCTCAAGACAATGGGAAAATATTCTAGCAGGAATGCCAGCATTTTGGAGCTATTCCCATTTTACCCAGTTCATTGTTAGTTTTTCTGAGGTATTTTGCTTTAATGGTTGAAGCTGGAGGGATATGGAGCCTGTAAACTTCAGCTGCTGATGTATGATTAGTGATCTTTATGCCTGTCTTTATAGTTGAACTCATGAATAATAGATCAGATGAGGAAAATGCTGTGCTCTCAAGCCTTAGGCAGCCCAACCTGGCTGAACTCAAAGACAAGAGAACAGTGGGAGATAAATAATCGTTTTGCCAACTTTTTCTCAGCTCGTTTTTACTGGGATCTTCTGTTTTTTTTTCCTGTGGACCAGTCAGCAGCACATCAGCTTCAGCTTTGGTGTATCAACAAGCTGTGGTGTACCTACCTTGCAAGGGGAATGCTGGCCATGATGTGACTGTGTATGGATCCCACATCTCAAACTGAGGAACACATCTATTGGAAGAAAGCTCTCTTATTGATCTTTTATCTGGGCACAACCTCTGCAAGGAGAAGGAGAAGGAATAACTGGAGTCTGGTGTCTCTGTAGCACTGATGATATTCAGTGTTGAAGTCAGGACCCAGAAAAGCCTGGGAGAATTGCTTAATGCCTCCCAGGGTAGAGAGGGAGAGCTTTACAGCATGAGGCTTCAGAACCAGAGAGGCAAAGGAGATTTTGCAGAGTCGTGTTCCTGAAACCTGCTATTTACTCCATGTTGTTAAAATGAACCAAGTGCCATTGGCAAAGGCAAAAGGTGAGACACTGATGGTAACTTGGATGGACTTAGTGAGGAGAGCTGGGAAAAAACCCAACCTGTGGATGTGACCAAAACTAGAAATAGGCAGGTGGGAATTTTTGGCCATATTAGAACTTGTAATAGTTATCTCTCCAGCAGAAGTCATTGTGCTCCATTGCCATGTCAGCTTTTAGTCCTTGATGCTGGCTATTTCCCTAGGACAGGAGCTCTGGGGTAAGAGCCAGTCACCAGCTCAACCTTCCAGTCTTGGATGACTCTGCAGGCCAGGGACTGCTGAGCTCAGAAGTTGCCTCAGGCTCTGTGTTTCTGCTTTGTCAGGGAAACAGGTTTTTATTGTGGGGGGTTTCCTGTAAGCTAACATGATTATGTAAATGATGTATCTGATTCATGTTGGCAATTTATTACATCATGAAAATGACTCTGTGAAGCCCCAGCCTTAAGCTGTGCTATGAGGGCAGACTGCAGAGAGCAAGGACTGACTGGAAAAGCTGCTCAGAGAGCTTGTATATATTTCCAAAATATATAAATTCAGAAAAGTCTTACAGGTGGAGCACACAAGGCTTATTTCTGCATGAAGTTTGATTAGCAAAGTGTAGCTAGCTTGGGAAACTTCCAAAAAGATATTAGAGGTCTTTTCCAGAAAGAAACAGCAAAGGAGAAAATCCACAAGCATCTGTTTGATAAAACAATCCAGCTGGGGTAATTAGATCCCAGTAGGATCAGTTCTGGTTTTATTTGTCTCCAACCAAAGGCTGATTTACAGTAAGATGTCATTGCTTTGAGAAGGAAAATTGAATATCTAATAAAGATCAGGGTAACAAAACCAAAACCAATTTAATTTCTAATTTAGGAGTGTACCAAAATGTAAATTAATTCTAAAGTTCCTCACCTCTGTATTCTGCTAAGGTGAAAAGATTTTTGATTTTTGTTTATTTGGGATTTTTTTGTTGGTTTGGTTTGGTTTTTTTAAGTGGCTGAATGTTTTCTTTGATGCTCTGTAACCAGGCATTGTCTGTCCAAAAAGACTTCTCACTGTGAGAGATGCTTGTATTACACTGTTATTATAGGAAGGTAGATAATGTGTTTTATCAGTGTTTATTAATGAGCAGCTGATGAACACAATTTTACTGCTGAAAAAACCCAGGAAAATTATAGAGCTTTACAGACACTGTGGAAGATGTGTCTGATCAACTCATTTACTGGTGTTTGAAGTCACCAGAAATAGCAGAATTCCAGTCCATGTTGCACAAGCTGCTGCTTAAGATGCAGCAGGATATCTCAAAGTGGGACTTCATACCTCTGGAGAAGAAATCCTTGATGCAGTAATGTGAGTAAAGCAAATGTGTGTACAGAGCTGAAATTCTTGTTTGATTGTTAGAGAAAAGCTATTGCCTTTAGCAGGAGTTCAGGAGTGACTTTTTTCCTGTGCTTTTTGTTTCTCGGCTACTTGTGCCTCATGAATTCATGTTTGCTCTGAATATTTGACTATAGTTTTGAAGTCAACATGTTGAAATTGTAAAGAAATCATTTATTTCAATTGTTGAAAGTGGGAAAACTCTGCTGTTGGGAGGCAGCTGTATGAGGGATGCTTAGCAGGGCTGAGAGTTTCTGTGTTTTGAAGGCTGCCTGAGCACTTTGGACTGTGGGTTACAGCCAGCTTTCATATCCCCAAGTAGTGCTGGGTCAGTGCTCACACTGTGAGTTTGAAAATAAAACCTGGGGTTTGGCAAGAAGCATGTTTCCTCTGCACTGCTGCTGCTGATGCACAAGCTCAGATTCCATTTCTTCACTGCTGGGAGCAGAGGAGTTGTCTGGGCTGGGGATGGAGCAGTGCAGTCGTGTGGTGTGCTGCAGGCTTGTGTTCTACATCAGACAAACTCAAGGAGGAGTGTGTGCTGTTTCCAAAATTTCTTCTGCTGATCTAACTTTAAAAGGCTGGGTATAAGGAAAGCTCATCAGCAATCAAAAGAAATGCCCAGATTTGCACCCCAGCTGCAAATTTCTAGTAAAAAACCCAAACAAACAAACAGAAAAAAAACACCCTGGTGCATCAGGCAGCTAGTTTCCAACTCTGATACTGATTTTTTTTTTTTTTATTTCACATAATTTTTCATTTCACTTTTTTTTTTTTNGTCTCCAACCAAAGGCTGATTTACAGTAAGATGTCATTGCTTTGAGAAGGAAAATTGAATATCTAATAAAGATCAGGGTAACAAAACCAAAACCAATTTAATTTCTAATTTAGGAGTGTACCAAAATGTAAATTAATTCTAAAGTTCCTCACCTCTGTATTCTGCTAAGGTGAAAAGATTTTTGATTTTTGTTTATTTGGGATTTTTTTGTTGGTTTGGTTTGGTTTTTTTAAGTGGCTGAATGTTTTCTTTGATGCTCTGTAACCAGGCATTGTCTGTCCAAAAAGACTTCTCACTGTGAGAGATGCTTGTATTACACTGTTATTATAGGAAGGTAGATAATGTGTTTTATCAGTGTTTATTAATGAGCAGCTGATGAACACAATTTTACTGCTGAAAAAACCCAGGAAAATTATAGAGCTTTACAGACACTGTGGAAGATGTGTCTGATCAACTCATTTACTGGTGTTTGAAGTCACCAGAAATAGCAGAATTCCAGTCCATGTTGCACAAGCTGCTGCTTAAGATGCAGCAGGATATCTCAAAGTGGGACTTCATACCTCTGGAGAAGAAATCCTTGATGCAGTAATGTGAGTAAAGCAAATGTGTGTACAGAGCTGAAATTCTTGTTTGATTGTTAGAGAAAAGCTATTGCCTTTAGCAGGAGTTCAGGAGTGACTTTTTTCCTGTGCTTTTTGTTTCTCGGCTACTTGTGCCTCATGAATTCATGTTTGCTCTGAATATTTGACTATAGTTTTGAAGTCAACATGTTGAAATTGTAAAGAAATCATTTATTTCAATTGTTGAAAGTGGGAAAACTCTGCTGTTGGGAGGCAGCTGTATGAGGGATGCTTAGCAGGGCTGAGAGTTTCTGTGTTTTGAAGGCTGCCTGAGCACTTTGGACTGTGGGTTACAGCCAGCTTTCATATCCCCAAGTAGTGCTGGGTCAGTGCTCACACTGTGAGTTTGAAAATAAAACCTGGGGTTTGGCAAGAAGCATGTTTCCTCTGCACTGCTGCTGCTGATGCACAAGCTCAGATTCCATTTCTTCACTGCTGGGAGCAGAGGAGTTGTCTGGGCTGGGGATGGAGCAGTGCAGTCGTGTGGTGTGCTGCAGGCTTGTGTTCTACATCAGACAAACTCAAGGAGGAGTGTGTGCTGTTTCCAAAATTTCTTCTGCTGATCTAACTTTAAAAGGCTGGGTATAAGGAAAGCTCATCAGCAATCAAAAGAAATGCCCAGATTTGCACCCCAGCTGCAAATTTCTAGTAAAAAACCCAAACAAACAAACAGAAAAAAAACACCCTGGTGCATCAGGCAGCTAGTTTCCAACTCTGATACTGATTTTTTTTTTTTTTATTTCACATAATTTTTCATTTCACTTTTTTTTTTTTGTGAATACACTAGGAAACAAAGTTGTTTGATTTTCAGCTGTGGTTTGATGATACAGTAAATCTGTTCTGGGGCTCTCAATGCTGCAGAAAGGCTGCCACAGCCATGTGCTGAGCAGTACTGATCTGGCATAAAATCATTACACTGGTTCAATTTCTAAAACCTTGTCATATTAGGTGTTAAATATCTGCACCTCACTAATTTTTTTCTGGGTTAAAATTTGTCTGCTGTAGTACAGCCAGCTCAAAGCCAACAGAAACTTTGTATATGGGGTTCTGTCTCCTTCAGCAGAAACAGACATGAGCCCATCAGTATCACAGTAAATTTTATGACACTGTTGTATCCAGATATTCACAAATCCTTTTTTGAAATATGTCTTGTGGCTGTAGGAATGCTTTGGAGAGTGGGGAAGACCCAGGAAGCTTGAGGTAATCCTTTCAGGAGATGCTTAGAGTTACCTAGCTCATGCTAATAACATGAATTGTGCTTTTATAAACTGAATGAGTTAGGGCTCAGCAGAAGGAAATGCACAAAACTGTGAAAAATATATTCAAGGCGAAGTAAATATAAGAACTGTGCAACAATTTTAATTCTACAGTTTTGTGACTGTTGAATGCATTGGCAGCCCTCAAAAACACTTTCAGACCTATTTTTATATAGAGAGTATTATTACAGTAGATCCCAGGAACTAAATGATGTAATAGGTAGCTCAGAGAGCATATCTTTCTAGAAATGTACAGGAGATAGAGATGGCTGAATAAAAATTGTTTTGTTTGCCAAAGAAAATACATTGGGAGGTCCAAAAACATTTTTGTTTGGAAGTGGTCTTGACAACACTTGTTTCTCCCACTCCCCCCTCATCTTTAATGTCATGGCATGCTTTTATAGCAAAGCCTGTTTATATGTAAATAATTCCTTTATGGAGAAATCAGCTTAGTCAATATGCAGCAGCCTTCCAAGGACTCACAGGTTTTACAGGGCCAATAAAACCTCTTACCATGGTATGCTGCAGGGAGTTCATTTGAGTGGCATATTTGTAATATTTCAGTCCATGAAAGTTGTCCCCCAGCAACTGCAGAGCTGTTCCCTCACCAGTGGGCTGGGGGAAAGAATCAGAGGAGTAGAGTGAAAAAAACTCCTGGGATGAGATAAGCACAGTTTAATAGAAAAATCAAAAGCTGTGCACACAAGCAGAGCAAAATGAGTAATTCATTCACTGCTTCACATGGGCAGGCAGGTGTTCAGCCATCCCCAGGAGAGCAAGGCACCATCACACATAATGGTCACTTGGAAAGCCAAATGTCATCTCTCCCAATGTCCCCTCCATCTTCCTTCTTCCCTCAGCTTTAGAGGCTGAGCATGTCTCATGTGCTCTGGAATACCCATTTGGCCAGCTGGGGTCAGCTGTCCTGGCTGTGTCCCCTCCCAGCTCCTTCTGCCCCCCAGCCTTCTCGCTGGTGGGGTGGGGTGAGGTGAGGAGCACAAAAGGCCTTGGCTCTGTGCAGGCACTGCCCAGCAATAAGTAAAACATCCTTGTGTCATCAACACAGTTTCCAGACAAATCCATACCACAGTCCCATACCAGCTGCTAAGGAGAAAATTAACTCTATCCCAGCCCAAACCAGCAGAGAAACGTTGGCATTTCCTCCAACTCAATGTGGAGAAGTATCTCACCAGAAAAATGGCTCCTTGATTAGGGTAGGTTCAGCTAAGCCTGTTGCTGCAGTTCTGGTAACATCAGGGATATGGTTTCCTTAAAATGAGAGAGATAATGACCTATCCAAAGACTACACTGTGGGTCAGACTCAGATTTCTATGTATCTGAGTTGAAACAAGGTAAGTGATGTCTGAGACGCCTCTGCTGGAAGTATTTCAGATGTTGGCTTCTGTGTGCTCTTTCTGTAGGGTTTCCAGTTGCCCAGTTTGGTCTTTTTACTGTGATGTTTTAATAAATATTAAAAATATTTGTTTGTCCTAAATTTTGGTTGAGTGTAGAACAGAGCTTACATGAAGCTGATGTTCACACAGTATGCATAATCCACCTTTAACTTTGTTTCCTCCTCAATTTTGCTCTGTTGGGGGAGAACTGAGCATATTGGTGAGTTTGCAAATCATATTTTCTGTGGCTAAACTGCCTCTGTGTATTCAATTTATGTGAAAGAAAGGTATTGACAAAAAGGCAGCTCCAGTAAAAGGCTTCAGTGGTATCAGAAAGTGAGTAGACCACATTAGATGCAGCCAGTGACAGTCCACTGTGTGACAGGGTTGGCTTCACCCCCACAGCAGGGACAATTACAGAGAACAATATGCAGTCCTACTGTTTTTATTTGAGGAGATCACTCTTTCTACTGCCCAAAAGCTAATATTGCAAAACTTGAACACAAGGTTTCAACAGAGCAGACTCAGCGTCAGCAGAGGCAAATATTGGGAGTGCCATCCTACTACATCCCCAGGCATTTTATTGCTGATCCTCCAGCCTATTCTATTTTAGAAGGATGTGGGGCTCCCCTCTGAGTGCTGTAATGCCTTTCAGCACCAGACTCCACAGCACAGACTGTGTAAAATATACTGCCAGTCTCTATCACATATGGATACTTGCCCTTCCTGACTGGTACAATAAGAAGTTGTTGTTTTCATTTATTTTAAAGGCAAAGAATTGCCTTATTCTAATTTCTTATGACAAAGCTTGATCAATATATGCTGTTTCTCATAATAATTAATAGCCTAGACTCACGAATCAGTGTGGATTGCATTGTGAAATTGTGAAATGTAGGATCTAGGTTGTGTGAAGAGTATTGCCTAAAAACTTTTTTTTTTTTTTTTTTTTTTTTTTTTTTTTTTTTTTTTTTTTTTTTTTTTTTTTTTTTGTGGAGTAAAATTTATTTGTTTGCTAATTTCCTTTTGTATCCAATAATTAGGAGCAACATGGGTAAATGTAATTTTTTGGCATTAAATACGAAAGAATGGACCTGACCTTCCAGTCCTTTAAGTGGATTATTATGCAATAGAAAAACATTGATATTGTACTATAACTTGAATTATGCCATTATTAAAGTATATTTGGAAATTAGAGATGATACTGAGAAAAAAAAATTAAATTCACTTTTGTATACACCGTCTACTAACTCCATACATCATCTGTATGTTTTGGGGGTATTCAGTTAATGATAATAAGGAAACATAGTGAAACTACTGGTTTGGGCCATTGCTTCTTGGATTTAATTCACTTCTTGAGAATTAAAGTAAAACAATCAGGAAAATCATAGAATTAAAGAATGGTTTGGGTTGGAAGGGACCTCAAAAATCATCTTGTTCCAACCCTCCTGCTGTGGGCAAGGACACAATAAATTATCCTAGGTTGCTCCAAGCCCTGCACAACTTGGCCTTGAACACTTTCAGGGATGGGGCATCCACAGCTTCTCTGGGCAATCTTTGCCAGGGCCTCACCACCCTCACATTTAAGTTTCTTTTCTCCCTCCTGCTCTTATTTATCCATGCAGCTACATGTAGTGAGGAAAGTTGTTTTGTGAGAAGCAAGCATTAGTATTTTATGAAGTAGGTTTGCTTCTTGTTTGTCCTTGAAGTTTCTGCATTAAAACCCTGATACTGATAAATTTATGATTTACAGTGTCTGCAGTTACAGCCAAATGCTCTCTGAAACTCTTTGATCTTACAGGTTCTCTTAGAGTAAACCTTGTATCCTCATTGACTTTCCCCTGCTATCCACCATCATCACAAAGTTTTCCTTCCAGTTCTCAGACAAGGCCTTTCTATAGATGGAAATCTGTTACAGGTGTCCTTCACTGTCCTGGGTGATGGCATAACCATGTCCTGGAAACTCTCAGAGCTTGAGGAGAAAAGACTACAATTTTTGCCAGATCACATATGGATTTTCTCTGAGTCACATTATGGGATTGGCCACTTTTTATTCCATACCATAATGCTAGACTTATGGCCATACCGGTTCTAATATGGTAAAACCTATTAGTGTCCGTGTTAATTATAGGTGAAGTGGTAGCCAAAATCCTGAAGTGTGTTAAAATTGTTTAGCTTAATCTGTGTATTTTAAGTTTCTGCTTTTTAGTTCATAAAGAATTTATGGGTTGTCTGGACTGATCCCAGCAGCTGAAGAGACCAAATCAGTCATTTTTTATTGCTGGTGTATTGAAGATGGCTGTTTAAGGACCAGGAGTCCACTACAGAGGTAGTATTAGCTGGTAAGGATTTGACAAAGTGAAACACCAGCTTACAATTTTTCAAGTTTTTTAGGTACTAAGTTTGAAGGAATATTTTGAAGGAGAGAAATGAGACAGCTTAGTGCTACACTTGTAGTACTTTGTTGGTCATCAGCCAAATCATCCCAAATATATTCCATGTACAGCTAAAACCACAGTACTTTGACTTATCGTTAATCAACACGCCGCTACTTTTTTGAGGAGTGCTTACTGTAACAACACCTGTAAAATGAAATAATTTCTCCTTAAGAAGAAAACCCAAAGCCTTTCCCAGTGCTCTTTGTCCTGTGGCCACAGTTCACTCGAGAGAGCTGAAGCCAGGGCTGCTGTGACAGCAGTGCCCCTTGTACCAGGGAAGGCAAAGGCTGACGTTGCCTGCGGTGTATGGGCTGAGAAAGGTCAGGGTCCACTGCTCAATAACATGTAATGTTCAAGCTGTTTCTCTGGTTTATTATTAGAACAGTTCAAGACTTGGCTGAAAAGTCACATGTATTGGCCTTCCTGTTTTCTGTTTGCGTTCTGCTTGCACTTAGAATTGCTGTTTTTGCCCAGCTCTATCCATCTGTCCTGGGCAGCCCTTAACTGAGCTAAGGATGAAAGTCTTGACTGTCATGTCTGGATGCTCTAGAGAGAGTCTTCTACTTTATTTCTCACACCAACTAAACCATGAAGGCTTGTGCTGCAGTGGCAACCTCCTACCTTGCTGAGAAAAAAAGCAGCATTACTTATTGACCGAATAATAGACCGAAAAAGATTCATGGGATGGAGAAATCGATAGCCTTCGGAAGTTATGGATTAAAAATCAATTAGCAAATGAGAAATGAATATAAAGAATAAAAAAGCTGTTCTCTCAATGGAAGAGGTTAACAGCAGTATTAGGGGGAGTGGTGTCAGGACCAGTTTTGCTCCATATATTTAACAACGTTTCCAGCAGTGCAGTAAAGAGGATTGTAATTTGCTGATGACTTGGAATGACTGACATTCTATATAAACTTCAAAGACTTTAGATAAAAATTGCAGAATCCACAATGGAATCATGTAAATGACTAACTCATGCATGGACTCTTAATTAGTTGTAACTCCTTGGGGAGAAATTTTCTGAAAGTGATTTTGGATGACTTCTTGAAAACAGTTCTGTCTGGAAAGGCAAATCAAATGCTCAACTCTTAAGATATTGCTAGGGATGGTAGGTTTTTTAGGGGACTCTATAATGACTTTGGTGCTCTCAGGTGGAATAATGAGTTACCAAAAAAAAAAAANATTTTAAATATTATTAACATCGGTGTATTCAATCTGTTAATGAAAGGTAAGCCTAAAACACATCTTCTTTTGTCATAAAGATAAGGCAATGTAGTATTCTATATTTTGAATTCAGAGGGCTGTTCATTGTGCAGTGGTGAAGTCTTCCCTAAAGCCTCCCACAGCATCACATTGGGAAGAAACAAAGGAGACCCGAGAGAGAGAGAGGCTTCGCAAGGGAAATGAGAACGCTGCCTGGGGGCTGCAGCAAATCCAGCAAGGATAAGGAGGGTCTGTAGTCCCTTGTGTGATTAGCATTGGCTAGTGTGATACACATTTCTTGTTCGTGCCACGGAGCAGCAAGAGCACGTCGTGCAATAAACTCCCCTGCTTGCTGAGGTCTTTCCAGGGAGGGGTTGCTCAAAAGGACATCTGCAGGAGCAATCGGGATGGAAGGCTTGCACTCCAAAACCTTGTCTTGGGCAGAGCAGAGGGGGCTTGTAGTCATTTGCCATTTTGTCAATTTCTGTTCTGATGCAATTTGTTGTTTTCACAGATTTTAGCTTACAAAAAACACCCAAAACTGTGCCTCTTGCCCCTTGTTCATCGTTTTCTCGATAGTTATGCAGGAAGTTTGCTGAGGAGTGTATGAAGGGCCACGCTGGGTCAGCCCAAATGTGTGTCTTAGTGCCCTGCCTTTGCTTTGGCCGAAAGCTGGTGCTCAGTGGGGAGTGTAGGGATGGGGTAAGCATTTAATGGCAGTTGTCAGAACACTTTCCTAGCCCAGGTTTTTCATCACTTAGGGACTTTTTGATCCACAGCTTTTATCTTCGTGCTTTAAATAGCTCACTGGCTTTTTTCTTAGGTGAATTCATATTATTGATTTTCAACTCCCGTAAGCTTTTCTCATTTCTGTGGCATCCACTGTTTTATGTGAAGAAGAATCTCCTTTTGTTCTTTTTAACTTGCAACACGTTGGTTTCATCTGATATCCCACCGCCCCTTTTTTTTTTTTCTTTTTTTTTTTTTCATCCGGATGTTTGAGTTGAAGAAAGCTTAGTTGTTGTAACTACAAGGTGGTTGTAACTACAACATTAGTGTTGTAACATAATGTCACTGTGTGCCATGTTACAGTAACAGTTTTGTTGTGTTGGTTATTTCTTTGTAGAGGTTTGCTGATGTGTAAAGAGGAAAATGCTTTAGATGAAGAGATTTTGTTTTTTATTCATTTTCATTTTAACTTCAGCTGTTTGTTTTTTAATATAGAATTAGTCTTGATAATCTATTACGTTTAATGTGGTATTACTTAGTGCTATGTTGCAAATGATTTAGCATTGTAATTCAACTCTATAATGTGATTATTATTCAGATATATTTCTTTTTTCACAACTAGGTAACTCTTGGCTATAATAATAATTTTTGAATATTACTTGATTCTTGAACTGATGTTTAATAATGTTAATTTTTAGGGAAATAAACACTGTGTCTCCATCTACTGGATACAGAAAGGGACCTACACACTTTGCCCATATGTAATCTCCTCTTTGCTAGCTAATGTGGCATGGATTTAGAAAACATGAGTGGGAGATCTGTCAGATGTGGGCAGTGGATGAATGAGACCCAGTGAGTAGGGTTTGAGGTGGGGAAGGACAGAAAGGGATGGAGAGACACACTTTCCAAAGTACAATGTGCAAAAGGTCAGAGAAAATGGGGCAATGCCTGCAGGAACAACAGTCAAATCCCTTAACTAGTTGAAGAAACATTTAAAGGGCTGTAGAAACAGATGGTGCACGAGTTAAAAACTGTACAGGAGCAACTTACCTTCTGCAGCAATTTCAGCAAGACAGTTATTTCCATGGTTATTACTCCCTCATTCAATCACAACATGCAATTACTATAGCAAACCTTCTGTCATATTGCACATGTTTTCACACTTGTCAGAGGAAAAGTCATAGATTAAACAATATGGTTTTAAGTACTGTTTAGTTATGAATTTCATAACTGTATTTTAATGCAAGACAGAAGCATTCTGTTGGAGTAGACCTTAAAAGTACAAGAACCAGGGGAACAGACTCAGGAAGAATAACAAGTAGTGTTGGCCATACAAATCCCATGAGCACAAATGGAAATTTATGCATGTTGATGCCTTCACATCAGTCTGAAAAGAAGCAATTGGAGCCCTGTTGTGGAGTCATTACATGTGAAGAACACTCACTGAAATCAATGGATGCTTGGAGAAAAGACAGAAAAAAGAACTGGGGCTTTAATACTATACCAACATTTCCCCCTTTGCTTTTATACAGTCTTTACCATGGCACATGGTACGGAATCTTTCAGTTAATTATTGATTCTCTTCAAGGTATTTGAAAACAAGAAACTGTAAAACCATTTAACCTTGCTAAACCTTTACCATCCTCAGGTACAAGTTCTTAATTTCATTCATTTTCCTCCCTGCTTTGCGATTTTTTTGGTATTAGCTGGCTTTTTGGTTTGTCCCCTTCTCTGTGTGCTATATTTGTTCTGCAGAGCTTGTATCTCTTTGACATACTCATAGCTGTAGATATATATATAATCTGCTTTTATCTCTCATGCTAGATAGTTTGCATGAATGATAAAGTATTAGTAATGCAAGTGGTTATTCCTTATAACGTTTCTTGAATAATAATGTGTCTCTGGTTTAGACCTTTTTCATGTCTGTCTTTCCTTAAAAAAAAAAAAAGGGAAAGCAATAACCAAAAGATTTCAAAATGTTTTTTTTTTTTTTTTTTTTTTTAATGAAAAAGGCATCTGGGGGTAACTCAACCAAAAAAGACAGGGAAATCAAAGTCATAGCTATATTTTTGTGTTTCATTTTGATGCTCTGTTCAGTTTTCTTCATTTGGGAAATATGTATTTAAAAAGAGAGAGAAATCTTTATGCTTGTTCTTCACTTCTGCTGTTTTTGCCATTTTAAAAATATACATTCCAGTTATTTCCATCCAGAACATTTGAAAGCAGGAAGAATTTGACAAGTCTTTATGTTACTTGAATTCAATAAAAAAACCTGTCTGGATCATTATATTAAACCGGAGGACATGGAAAATTAAAGTCGCAGTTCCATTTAAAATTGTTAACCCTGTATTTTTGCAGCAACACCTCTCGAGAGGAGGAATAAATGTCTGTAAGAGAATGAAAGCTGAAGGAACTTAGAGAAAATAGACACATTTTTGGTTTTTTTCTTTCTACTTTTCCCATATGTGTGACGGCCTTTCTTGCATTGACATTGAAGTTTTAGTGAGACAAATCTTGACACATTTCCTGATGCCAAGGAAATTGTTATGCAGATTCATTCAACTTGGTAAGAAACACTGTCGGGGTCACCCAGAATGAGGAAATGTGTCAGAACCTGCAAAGCTGGATTGGCCTCTCTTCAGGATTCCTCATTTTCTGAGTGCCCTGATGAGCACATTGCCACTGATTTTTCCAGAACCTTCTCTCAGGCAGCAAGTGCGTTTTGTGTTTTCTGAAGCAAACCCAGTGTGCCAAAAATGAGGTATCAAGAGTTGCTGACCTGTTTTTGGTAATGCTGGTGCAGTTTAACTTATTTATTTGTCTCATTCAGCAGCAGTTTGAAAGAGAAAAACTAGTGGAAATAGGATGTAGATTGCAGTTGAAGCTGGGGGTTTGTTGCTGCCTGCAATGGCTCTGAATCAAGCCACAGATGGTGGCAAGATTCCTGTAGCTGCTGCTTTCCTTGCATAGGCATTCCAGCAATGCTGAGAGCAAGGCAGAGCCTCTAGGAAAAATTGTGAAGTGGATCTGAGAGCAGATGTGCCCCAGCTGTAAGGGAAGTGATAATGGAAGCAGTGAATTTGGAACAGGGCAGATGGCAGCAATCCGTGCTCGAGGAGGAGTGCAGAAGGATGAAAAGGAAAAAAAGATAGAGTGGGGTGACAGCACATAATAAATAGGGAGGGGGAAAACACTACACGGAGGGGACTCCTGATAGCCATAGAAATAACCTGTAGGGATTGTGCCTGGGAACACTAGAATGTAAGCTAAAAATATGAATAACCTCCTTGGTCTTTAAAAAGAGTCTCAAGTTGCCTTTACTGTGATTTATGTTACCAGACCTCCTCCACAGAATTACAGTTGCATAATCCACAACTGCTGTTATTTACTCTGGATAAAGAAGGCAGTTTTGACTGTGATCTCCCTTGACATTTCCCAAGGTCTATGCCTGTCTCATACCTTTCATCATTGTGTACTTCTTCAAGGCATCTCTCTTACCTCTCCTAAAAAGAAACATGCATTGCAGTCGCTTACCCTGGACCAGAGTGACACAGACGTTACAGGTTAGGGGAGATCAATTGCATAACCTTGCTCCTCTTCACCTGGGAGGATCTTTGATGTGTTGACAAGGCTGGAATCCAAATATGACATTAACCCACTATATTGCTGTGGTTAGGGTGGCAGGAATGATATAAAATAGCATCTCACTCCACAAGGTATTCTCCCTTTTTCATTTTACAATCTGTGTCAATGGCAGTTGGAACTATTAGACCTGCATTAAAATTACATATTACTTCTATAAATGGGAGCTATAAATATCACAAATAGTAAAAAACTAAAATTGCACTGAGGTTCAGGAGACAGTATGTCTAAAACCTTCAAAATTAAGGACATTTAGAGGAAAGCCTTAATATCCATCTCCCCTTAATTTACCTCATTATTCTTATTTGTCAGAGTATGATCTCACTACTATGTTAATGTCATTTAATAACTTTTTCTTGCAAGGTTGGCTCACATCTGAATCAAACCACAGTCAAGGCACAGCAATATTTCCTTGAGTATGTTGGTTTAGATGAAGCAGTAAAAACAAGCTAACCTAGAGTTAAGGATGAAGTAATTGTCACTGTGATCAGTAAATACTTTTATTGGTGAATATCTCCTTTCTGGAGTTTTTATATCAATATAAAGTCGTGTGGTTTCTCGTTCCTTTTTCTTTTTATTTGAAAATATTGTAAATGTAAGGCTACTATTAATCTGTAGATGCGGCACGATATCGATTTGAATGAGGGACCTGGACACTAAAATGGAAATCGTTAAGAAGTTGCTAGTAAGTAATGACCTGGATGCTGGAAATGCTGATGTTGCATTAGGTGTGTCCTCTCCTACCAAGCCACGTGGGCTTGGGCCAGGCTTGAGATACCTGTGTCTTCTGAGCACCGTGCATGGCCCAGCACTGGCAGCTCCTGGGATGGAAGTCTCCCTGGGCTTCCAGGAGTCTGCACCGCGCCCCACGGATCTGATTCTCACAGCTGTGCTCCTGGACATGAAACCAGTGCACAAAACTGAGGGTTCTATGTAGGTCTTAATTGACTCTTTGGAGAAACAGAGTGGTTTTGCTGGCCTTGGGAAGTCCCTGCTCATCTCATGAAGCTGGAGAATTCTGGCTCAACATTTTTCATTAAAATTAATTTTATATTGAATCAATGGAATGATATTCCTGTGGTGAGGACTCAGAAGAGAGAGAGAGAGTGTTCCTGAATCTTTCTGGCAAGATTTCCTGTTCTGAGGGAAGGATTTCTTTCACCTAAATTTAGCTTGGGTATTTAGCTTTGCTCTGTAGTCAACAGTTCCCCACGAGAGCCATTCATTTGACCTGAAACAGCTGAATTACCCTCTTTATTAACTGCAGAGAAAACCTCAGGGCAGAAGTGCAGCCTGGAAATGGGCAAGCAGAGATGAAAATGGATCCCAGCTTTCCTCTTAGCAATACACACGTGAGGTCAGTGAAACTGTGGATACCACAGGATCTTGTGAGTAGAAATGTGCCAGTGGGGAAGACATGCCCAAAGCCTGCTGTGCAGGTGGCCTGTTGGGCTGGAGGAGTGGAATCCCTTAATACAATAGGTGTTTTTAAGTTAAAATGATTAAACAGTATTGTTAATTTTCTGAAAATAGTCCACTACCTTCATTAAAAAAAGAAAAAAGGTAATAAGGGCTGTCTCTGCATTGCTCTTGTGAAGGAATTTGCATCTTCAAGCTCTTCTTAAAGTAATTAGACACTGAGGGTTCAGGGACTCTAGAGGCCAACCTAGAAACTGCTCTGTTCTCTGTAGCACCATGAGGCTGATGCAACAGGGGGCACGTAGTTGAATGATTCTTTCTTTTCTTGGAAAAGGAAGGGGGGTTTTTAATTTCTTGCTCTTCAGCATGAAGAAAACTCATAACTGTTCTCTACTGGGGCTAAAAGCACATCACAGATGTGGTTCAAAATCAGTTTCTCATTCACTTCAAGCCTGTTTTGGCACAGGATGGTATAGAAAGAAAAAATAAATAAATCTGTTCTAAATTTGCATTTGATACTTTATTCTTTCCTTATCATCTGCATTATTGCTGCTTTAATTGATATTTCAACCTCAATGGCTTCTAAACATCCTAGGCAGATGCTGTTTTATAAGCCCAATTATTGTATTTCTCTCTTATTTTTTTTACTGTGCAAGAGGTGGACTAAAAACCAGCTGAGCTGCTGGGATTTACAGGGTGGTGGTCAGTGGCAGCAGGTCCAGCTGGAAGCCAGTCACTAGTCACATGCCCCAGGGGCTGACTGTGGGGCCAGTGCCATCAAAGATCTTTAGTGACTCCGATGATGGGGAACAAAGCACCCTGGGCAGTCTTCAGACAACAGAGAGCTGGGAAGGCTGGTGTTTAAACACAAGAATTTACTTATTTTCTGGTTGGTCCAACAGCAGAAGAGGTTGCCCACAGACACTGTGGGGTCTCCACCTTTGGAGATATTCCAACTTCTACTGGCCATGGGCCTGGGTTACCAGCTTTAGGTGGCTCTGCTTTGAGCAGCTGGGTTTCATATGTCAGTATTTCTAAATATAAATGGATTATGGTATTTAAAATATCTGCCAAACTGTTAGTTTGTAGCTCCCCCATAAGTTTTTTGCTCTAACTACAAATATTCAATTAGTTTAGAGAAAAAAACAGGCAAACCTCACCCCACAACCAAGTTTGTATGTGGTCAATTATTTGACCTGATTTCAGTCCAGACCTTTATCCAGGCAGTTAATTGATCTATTAGTTACTGAAATATTCTAGATTTGAAAAATTTAAAATAAAAATTTGGTGAGATTCCTAAAGTAGTGAACCATCTTAAGTTAATTCCATATTACAATGCTCTACTATCTTGTGTAGGTCATTGTAGCATCTGGTTTCAATGTCTTCAGAAGTCTATCTTAAATTCATGTAAAGTTAGAATTCATAGATGCTAAAAAGGATTTGTAATTCTTAGTAGTCAGTCCTCGATATTTTTTCACCACACTCATTGTTGAATGAATGTCTTTTGGTTGAAGTTTTTGATTGCTTCAGTAAAAAAAAAATAATTGTCATTCTTTATGTAAACTGAGACACATAATTTAACAAAGAGAATATTGCCATGTGGCAAACAGATAATCAAAGGATAATCCTCCCCTTCAGCCACCTGATCTGTTTAGTTTGCTTAACAGGAAATTTTAAAGATACTCTTTTTGCCATTTTAACCTCTTAGGTGGCCTCTCTCAGTAACTACTCCATTGTGTAAATAAACAGACTTAAAGCAAACCTCAACCTTTGTGGTAAATACTTACTTAAAGTAGTGTGACCAGCATGGAGGGGGAAACTTGTGGAGGTCCTCTGGAAACCTGACAGACGTTTGTTTTTTGAGTTGTGCTGAATTCCTCTATGCACTTGTTGCAAGTTGTTTTAACTAAATAGTAGTCCTTCAATCCTTTGTCAGTAGCTTTGTGACAGGTTCACCACACACCATTTTGCCACAGAGCTGTTGGATTTTTATGTTAAATTTGATTATTGCTGTGTGACATTTTCTAAACCTGTTGTCTTTTGGAAGAGTCTTAAACCACAATGCAGGAAGGATATTTCATGTTGGGTCTGAAGCTGAGCTTCAGCTGTAGTTGCTTGACCAGCATTTTGATAGCTGTCAGCATCCTTTGAGAACCTCCCCATAGCTGGTATGTAAACTTTTAGGTTTGTGAAATAGCTGAATTGGTTATATTTCTACCAAAAAAATTCCTTCCAATTTTTTTTGGCACTTGCATGCCCAGTGTTTGACTCTGATGAAGAGAACCTTCCAGTGTGTGAATGAGGGAGTTTGTACAAATGCCTAAAGGTTTGCATGTGACATGCTGTGTTCAAGACACTGGTTATTTTTGAGGTGATAACTGCTTCTTTTTTATTCTTTGAAGACATAACAAATATGCTAGTATTGTCTGTAATGAAAACTGAGCTTGAACATTGTCATATTAAATTTTTTTTGTTTTGTTTTGTTTTGTTTTGTTTTGTTTTTGTTTTTTTTTTCTCTTCACTTTCAGGATAGGAAATTATGTTGGAATTCTCTATTTATGAATAGAGAATTTTCTTTGAATGATAGTTACTTCTAAAATCTGTTGTTGCTAAATTATGGTGCAGAATTATGACCTAAAGAGAATTAATTTCAAGCGAGAGGCTGGGAAATAGCAAAAGATTTTAATTTATTTTTCTACCAGATAGCAGTATAAGGATTTTTAAAAGGCAAAAGGATAGTATTGTAGTTAGTGGTTTATAAAATCGTTTGGTTTATAAGTTTGATCTAATAACAGCAGCAAAACTTGACTCTGAGTGTTTGATGTTACTGATCTTAAATATGTGAATAGTTTATGCAGCAAAAGACGTACAATAGTCCCTGAAGTTTACAGTTCTATTGTGTGTTTTTAAGTTAAGTGTTTTTATAGAGTATGTTATTTTGGAAAGCATCTAAGGTGCACAAGCTTTTTAGGAGCTTTGGCTGATGAGCAGGAATATCAGTAATGCAAGGTGCATGAAGGAATGGCTCTTAAACAGGAGAATTAATCCTCTTCATAAGATGATGCAGTGAAATCAGAGAAAGATTTATGTTTGATATTATTCTTGTCTGCTGTGTCATGTGCTGGAAAAAAGTGCTTACCTTGCATATGGCTTGGTTGTGGCAGAAATGACACTGGGAGACTGGTTCAGAATGCTAAGCACTTAATTTGAAGCAAGTCCTTGCTCTGTGGAAGCAATTAGGAGCTGTGGCTGCAGTAGGAGGCATCTGGTCATGTAGACTTTGCAATTGTATTCATCTAATGTGTAACAGTTAATACATCGCAGCTCAGTGTGAACTAGAACCCCTTGATGTAGATAAGCCCTGAAGTATTTAAATACCCAGGTCCTTCTTGCTGAAATGTCTTAAGAGTCTAACTTGGCCTCTGCATGGTGACTATTGTAAATTTTCCTCATAAAGCTGCATTACATTTCATCCTAATTAGCACTGCTGCTGTAGCCTTGGTAAAGACGCATTGGATTAAAAAGAACCACAGGCTGAGCGCCCACATCCTCTCCTACAGGAATTAAATCAATTTCAGTCTTACAGTATTCACAGACCTGATTTAATTTGGCCTCTTTCTCTAGATGATTGCAAAAGCACAGTGGTAGTAGGAAGCTTCTGCCTTTATTACTTATGTTTAACTTCAGAGTTGTGTCTATTTTGAGTGCTATGAGGGTAGCATTTTGTATGAGTCCCCAAATAAAGCAAACATGCTATTTTGGTAGCAAAGAAATTAAAGGTTCATAAATAAATAGCAGTTACCAGCAACAAATTAAGATGAGAAACAATTTTATTATGGAAATAGGAGTGAATGTTACCTACTGTGAAATGGATTTTTTAAATTGAAATCAGATATATAATTAAGTTGTTATTATTATACACAGAAAAGGTTAGAAACCTTAACATCTTTTGTCCATAAGCCAAATATTATAGTATGTTAATATCCATGCTGTGAATTCCCCATTACTGCTCTGCCAGTAATTTCAACCTGGCATCTAGACTAAATTGTCTCCCTAGGAGCCAAGAGGAAAGACAGTTGATATGTGATCTCGGGCATGGGTCTATCTTGAATGAATAAAAGCACTGTCACATTTTACGAAATTACGTTTGCTGGTTATGTGCTGCAATCATGCCTGAATGAGGGAGAGGGCAGAGCTCATCTGAGTTATGGCACAGACCCACGTTCCAAAGGAACCTGATGGGATTTTATACAGTCTTATAGCTCTGTTCCAGATATGTTTCAGCTGCATGACAGAAACTGCAAGCAAGGTAATGATTGTGCCTACACAATATTTTTTAAAGTGTTAAGAAACACACGCAACATGCAAGTTGCCAGGCATAGCTTGCTGAGCAGCCTCAGAACACGGGATTTTGTGAATGGGGATGAACAAGTTTGGCAAGTGGCTGCCACGCAGTGCTGAAAATGCAGTTCCCATCTTCTCTCTCAGAGTGAAGATGAGAAGGAAGCTTGCTCCCCTGGAGCCCTCAGGTGCTCGGATGCAGCACCCCAATACCCAGCTGTGGTGCCAGATGTTGGCAGTGGGTGCTGAGCCTGTCCCATAGTGCAGCAGCCAGTCTTGTAAATCCCTTCAAGGCCCCTGTCACGGCTTTAGGTAGGTTCATTTAGTGGTTGGACTCAGTGATCTTAGGGGTCTCTTACAACCTGAAGGATCTATGATCTTGCTTAGATGCCGTGTCAGTCCGATGCTCTTTGCTTTGCAGCAGTGATGGATCTGCAGTGACCTGGGGGCAGCTGGTGCTCTTTGCTGCTAGAGGGCTGCAGAGTCACTCCAGCCCAAGGTCCCCAGGTGGATGGCTTTGTCACACACGTGGGGATCTGAAGTTGGTAGTGGAGCTGTGTCCCATAGGCACCATGTAGAGTGTTGCCCAAGGAGCCACGGGATGGATGGAGTTTTGGAGGTGCTGCAGGACTGTTTCCCCTTACCTGGTTGTGGGGCCAGTAAGAGAAGGAACCATGAATACTCTATTACTCGTTATCTGAGGCAAATGAGTATCTAAGTCCCATGCTGTTACTTAAATTCTGCAAAGAATAGAAAACAAAACACTTGTTTGGAGAAATTATCTCTTAAGACGTACAAACCGCAACAGTGGTGAATTTTAAGATCTTTTTCTACACTGGACAGAATTGTCCTTTATGCTTCTCTTTGATTGCTGAAGTATCTGTTGCCACCTCAGCCTGAGCTCTGTAACCATGTGGTGGTTGTTTTTTCTTTTTTCTACTCTATTCTTCATTTCTTTAAAGAGCTGATTCTTGTGATTTATTGGGTACAAACTACAAAGCTAAGTACTTTCCAGGATGTAAGTTGTAGTGGCTATGAGAAGGAATGAGACGATAATTCTCCTCCACTTTATTTTAGTTAAGTATTTTCAGAGGGGAGGGGAGGATGTATTCTTTCCATTAGACCTCTCCTTTCTTAATCACCATCCCTAATTAATTCCCTGGTTAAATATAAAGCAAGCATTAGCTTTGAGTAATGTTTTCCTGTGTGATAAAGTAAAGAAGAATTTCTTTCTTTTGTGTGATGACTCATTGCTGAGGGATTTGGAAGGAGCCTTAGGGTGGATATTTGAGATTTTGGTCCCAGGTGCTCTCATACCTTTGAGCTGTGTCTGCTGTCAGTTCAGAGGTGGGAGGCAAAGGCCATATCACATATCAGCTGAACATGAAGAAAATTGCCTCTCTCGTGGAACGACAGCTTTGTTTTATCCTGGTGGAAAACTGACTCTGGCTCACAGAAATGCAAATCTCAAGGCAACACATACAGATAGCAGAAATGTAAATTATTGTTCTTGCTGGCACAGTGTCTGTAATATTTCCTGTTGCATCATGTATGTGTCCAAGCTGTCCCAAAAATGTACTCTTTCTTTTCACCAGCATCTTCCAGTTCCTCCCCCTGTACCAGTCTGCAAACCTTTGGCTTACAGCAGTACAGCTGTGTTGAGTCACACCATAAACCACATGTCTGAAAGAGCAGAGGTTAAGAACTGAATCAGAAAAGAAGATTATAGTGAATGAGGGCATGGCAAAGAGGCATAACAGGGTCTAAGCTGGGCAAGCTTATTTTACTGATGAAGAAACATTGTCTAACTCTACCCAGATGATATGACTTTTTTTTTTCCTACTGTAGTAGCAAAAATGGTGTTAATTTTTAGCTCGTATCATAAAATTTTAGCTCAAAAGGCAGTTTTAAAAATGATTCTCTGTTCAAATGTTGCTTATAGCTCAAGATGTGAAAAGAATGCAGCTTTATTAATGTGGCAGCAAAGAAAACATATGGAATATGTTTCACATAATGACATGAGAATGTCTGTGATTTGACTGCTGTAACAGTGAATGCTAAACATATAATCTCTGTGTGTTGAAAAATAGGCGTCTAAAATCATTCTTGGTTTTGATGAAAAGCGGAGGTAAACAGAAATCCCACTGATCTTTTTTTCTCCTTTCATTTGTTTTGCAGGCCTTTCCCTGTATTTCAACTGGAATTTATGGTAAGACACACCTTCAATGTCACTTATTCTTACTCATTTTTCCCTATTGTTGATATTTCAAACAGTGATATTTCATATCAGATGTCTCACCAGCCATTTTGTCTCACCAATATATTTATACTGTGTTAAATAACAGAGACCCAAAGCCTTTGGCTGTGTCTGGATGCTGATGTGCTGGGAAGTGGGATACTGTTGTGTACCCCTTAGCATAGCCCTTAGAGCCTGTGAGCCAAGAGCTGCAACTGGGATTACACTTCTGCAGTAACCCTGAAACATGCTGCTGCTGCTTGAACAGGGTAAAAATAAGGGTCTGGCAAAATTTTCCATCCAGAAGGAAAGCAAGAAAGATGTCACAATGTCCAAGACTGGGGGAAAAAAAAAAAAAAAAAACCAGCTTGCTAGAGTAAAAGGAAATTATCTTAGTTCCCTTGAGTTTTGCTTCCACTATTTTGTTTTATTAATTTACATGCAAATTTACGTGGCCTGAAGGAACTGGAAGGAAATGGTTATTGTAAGTCTCTTGCTTTGTTGTAATCACAAGGTAATCCATCACTAACAGTCAACTGGCTTTTGGTTGGCATTGTGAAAGAAGTGAGCATGATGTTTGAAGGAGGTAAAAAACAAGGAGTTCAATCTTTAGAAAAAAATTGAGAAATTTGAGAAAACATGCAAACTACAAAGGTAATTTTTTTTTCCTTAAACAATAAGCTATGATGATTTTTCTTCCATTTAGATCCAATATATGATTGTAGGCTTTGATTACACGATTTAAGGTTTTTAAAATAAGGATGTTTTAACGAAACATGTGGATGCTCTATCCCTTGAACTGTTGAAGGCCAGGTTGGATGGGACTTTGAGCAACTTGGTCTAGTGGAAGGTGTCCCAAGGGGGATTGAAACCAGATGATCTTTAAGGTCCCTTCCAAGCCAAACTATTCAATGATTTTATGCTAAACAACAATAAATTTAAAAAGGCCATCATCATGTAATAGTGTAGTATGACATAAGTAATAACTTACAGTAATTGTTAGATAAGATAATTTGAGCTTTGACTAATTAGATAATTCAGATTCAGGAGGGGAGAAAGGAAGGCAGAAATATTTAGTCTTGTTCCTTCTTTTCAAGGACCTCTTATTAAAAATATTTTGATGACTGTAAATCTGAAATAGGCTTCAGAATGTAAAATCTATTTCAATATGGGTGCTCTATTCTCTTCTACTTGAACTGCACTTCTGTTGATGCAGAAGGACATGCAGATGCCATTTCCATGAGCACTAGAATTGGCTGAATAGAAATCTGGTTTCAGATAAAGTTCTGCCTCAGTTGTCAGTTTTGGCCCCCTTTTGAACTTGGAGGCAAGCTTTGTATTTTAGTCCTTGACTCATTGGCTTAAATCTTGATCTTTTACATAGATACATTTTTGTTATTATTTTAGAAAATCAAGCAAGACATGCTGTAAATAGATGGAAATTACTAGTAAGCGGGATGTGCAAATAATGATTGTTCACTTTATTTTAGAATTGGCCAGGTTAATATGAAAGTCTCAGCATGTAAGAAATATGGTTCTCTGAAGCCAGCAGAGAAAGTTGGAAAGGATCTCTGATAGGAGTCTTGAGTTTATGTGAGGTTTTCGATGCTTTTCTTGAATGTATCTGTGGCATTACTGAAACATTATACACTGCAACAGATGCTTTTTCTGTAATTGTTTGCTGTTCTCACTGTTGGAAATAAATTAAAATGAATTTGTGCTAGGTTTTCTAAGCCTTTTCTTTTTTTCTTTTTTTTTT
>VZTR01003678.1:50044-61959 GCA_013400775.1 Chaetops frenatus
TTTTTTTTTTTTTTTTTTTTTTTTTTTTTTTTTTTTTTTTTTTTTTTTTTTGGGTGAATACAACCTCTAATTGATTGAACTGTTTACATTTTAATAAATACTTTCTATTTCTCAATTTAAAAAATACTTCCCTTCTTTTCAGACTTTCAGATGCACTGCCTGAGAGTAATAATTAAACAGGCAGCCCTGCATCTGGCTTTAGGTGCCAGTATTTTCAAGAATGTTTGGTAGCAGTTGCATTGCTAAAATGACACTTGTGGGTGGTGACATGTTTGCAATGTAAAATACACACAAACCCCACAAAACTATGCTTTCATCTTTTTGGTTTTGTTGGGGTTTTCCTCTATATCCATGCATATTCCTTTCGATAAAGGCAGTGTCTAGATGAAGAAGTGGATCAGCCTCATTCCTGGTGGCCAAGCTGATTAAGGGTATCTGTGCTGTGCACGAAACACTGGACTGTCCCAATAAAGTGTTACAGAAGGAATACACTTGTTGTTTCCTCATCTTGGATCCATACAAACAAATACTTTCCCTTCAGAGACCCCGGGCTGAAGATGCAATATCTCCTACAAATAAAAGTAGAGAAATTTACATGAGATCAACTGAGTGTATCCAGTTTGAGAATCTGGATTGTGTTCTGCTTCCAGACTCTTGTAGCTGTAAAGATTGCTCACCTTCACTCTTGTCATTAGGACAGAGTGTTCACACTTCTTTGGGGAACAGTCCCTTCTTTTTTTCATCACTGCAGAGCACTCTTTTACTCCCATAAAAAGGAAGCTGGGAAGAAACAAGCAAGCAAGGCTCTTTTTGAGGTCTTGGCAAAGGGCAGACTGCTTTCCATGGGAATAGTGTTGGATAGAGAGAAAGTCTGCCTTTCCTCCCCAAACACTTTCCTGATGTTCCATCTCCACCCATCACGCTGCGGATGTTTCAGCTTGAACAAGTTACAGCCTTGAGAAGGCCATTTGACTGCTGCACCATGCCAGCAGTCAAAACTTTGATTTTCATGTGCTGGCAACAAATCCACTCACAAAGGATCTTTGATTTAGAAGTTTGATTCAAATGAGGGATTCCATCTTTGAAAAATGACATAGAAAGTAACCAATGCTAAATGTTTGTAAGGACTACAAGACAAGTGAGAGTCTGCCCATAGGTACTCTGGGGAAAAAAAAATTCCCTAAGAGATCCCCAATCCCTAATATATTTTCCTAAGAGATCGCTGTCACCTTTAATAAGCTTATGAGCTGCTAATCAGTCTAAGAAAGCAAAGGTTGTGAAGGTTTATATCCCCATGGATCCCTGGGTTACTTCTTCAGTTGCAGCAAATGCTTTTATTTCTACCAAGAGCATGAAGCTTCCCAAATAAAACTGTTTTGGGAGGAGGACTGAGGATTTACATCCCTCTCATGGCATTAGGGATGCATTGGAGTATCAAGCTACATGTCCTCAGCAGCTGTTTAGTAACACGCAAACATAAGCCAGAGTGCAATCTTAATATTGTCTTTTTTTTTTCTTTTAAAGCCAGACCAGTTTGATTTTTATAATTTTCTTACATTTTGTCTCTTTTTCCTTTTTAAAGCGAATTTACTATCTGTTTGGAAAAAAAAAATTATAAAAAAGGATTAAAAAAATCTGTAGAAAAATCTATAGTTCAGAGGGTACAAAGTGCTATTTTTGGCTGTAGTGTGTCAGATTTTCATGTTATACCAGTGGATCACCATTGACATGTTCAGTTTCCCCTCAATTACTGTCTTATTATGTCTGAGGTACCTCCAGAAGAAGGGACTGGGGGGTGGAAATGCCACTTTCTTTAGTAGATTTTTTGAAAGAGCACCTCATTAAGAATCTCTCCACCAATTGTGGCATTTGCAGCCTGCAAAGTGAACAAGGATGTTGGATATGGTGCTACAAACCCTCCAGGCCACAACATTAAAACAAGGCTCTGCAGATGGATGTAAGGAGACAGGAATTTTCATGTTTGTCACAAATATGTTGAGAGAGAATTGTGAGATAGGTGAGATATGGAAGGAATTGAAGATGTTGTGGTCTGTGCACACCTATGTGTTACCTCCTTACTGTTACTTCACAGTAATACAGGGTTTGGCTTTGCTCTGAGATACTTATGGTGGGAGAAGAAACTGGTATTTAAATGTTATTTTAAACTTAAGGGAGGGGGGAAAAAAGAAGAAATTAAGTAAGGGGAGAAAGATGAAATTCTGAATTCTCCAGTTGGTGTGTATTTCTAGCTCTACACCAATATAGCTGTACGTAGTACCTTAGCTTGATTTCACAAAAATTATGTCCTCTATCCTTTCTGAGAAGAAAGATAGAGGCAGCTCTCAGTTTTGTTATGAATTTATACTTGCATTTATTTTAAAAACACAGAGAGAAAAAGACCAAGTGCCACAAAAGTGCAGAATGTCCGTGGTGATATAGGTGGTGGAAATGCATGGTTTGACTACATTTTAAACATCATTATTACATTGGAGTAAGTCTTGCTGCTTGTAGAATCAGCCCATTGAGGCTTACTTGTAGCTTTTGGCCTGGTCATGGCAAAACATTGCACGGTTTTATTTGCTATGTGTTGCTAAAGGGAAGTCTGAAAAGAAAAAAAAATAGAGTAAATCAGGCTATGTGTATAGGAAATAGAAGCATATAATCTATTCTCAAGGGAGATAGCACAGATCTTCTGGTCTGCTTTAGATTTGGGAGAAGAGGTCTGTGCTGGTTTAGGTCAAATTTGGGAGGAAACCTCTGAAAGGGGTTCTTCTGGAAAGGCAGCTCCAAGCCGCTCCTCCCCCACCTGCTTCGGGAAATAAATCTCCTTGGAGAAAAGTGGGAAAAACTATTTATTTAACAAAACAAAACAAACCACCCACAAGCATAAAGGATGAAACATCTATAAAATAAAACCCTCTTGCCTTTCTGACAAGATGGCAAATTCAGAAAGAGTTCTTTCTGTGGGTATGTCCTTGGCCTTTCTCCCCATCTCAGTCTCTCCAAGGCCCAAGTCTCTCTCTCTCTCTCTCTCCCTCTGAGGCCTGGGCTCGGTGTCCCAGCTGCAGTGCAGCTTTGGGGAGACCCCCCGAGCAGTGGTCCTGGTGTCCTGGATTGGACAATAGCAGAACAGTCCCAAAAACCTTTGGATTCAGCTAATTAAAAATAAAAACTGACCAAAAAACCAAAAGAGAACTGTCACTGCCTGTGCAGACAACACACTGAGTCCAGCAGAAGTCCCTGCTGAAGGTGTTATCTTTATGTTTTTAAAAACAACTCCCTCCGATGCTCCAGCATTTGCTCTCAGATCCAGCCTTAAAGGCACAATACTTATCTCTTAATGTTTCTGAACTAAACAGACGAATGGGGATAAAAGCATCATACAGTCAAGCCAGGACAAGGTCCTTCTGTCTTGTGCCAGCCTGTGTCACCACTGTCCTGATCCCCAGTGCATCCTGCTCAGGGTCCAAAGAGGGATTCATCCTGCCTGGATATGCTCCCTCACTCCTTCTCCCCATGAGGTGATCCAAGATAGATTCTAACAAGGGATTAACCAACAGGTGTTCTACTGAAGGATTATAAAAGCCCTCTGAAAATCTGAGTCAGGAGACTAAACCAAATGTTTTCAAAGGCAGAATAAATTCCTGACACAGGGTTAAAGGTTGGGGCTACCTGTTTCCATCTTTCTCATCTGTTTTTTCGCATTTTTCTGTTGGCATTTCATTTCTGGGATAGATGTTTCTTTAATAAGCAATTCAATAAAGGGTTGCACTGTCATCTTTCCAAGGAAGGAGTTAGCTGGAAATTTTTCAGAGCCACTATACACAAATGTGTAATAAGTAACTTTCTACTAAGTAATTTTCTATTTATCTCCAGTCTGGTGCTTTGAGTTCCTGTCACCATTAAAAAGGCCCGATGCTTATAGGATCATCAGGATTTAGATATTGTGATGTCAGTTGAGATTATCCAGGAAAATGGATATTATCATATAAATTCTTCGTGATAAAAAAATCCCAATCCAGTAGGTCACATAAGAAAAGTTCCGGTTAAGAAGATTTTCATAACTAAGCTAATTTTTAACTTGATCAGCAGCTCCTCATCACTCAACTCAGACCATATAAACTTTTTTGACACTGTGTCGTTTTAAAAGACTTTTTTTGTAACTCGTTGAGAGTTAATTTCATTTTTTTATTTGCTCCATAATTGGCATAATGTGATATGTTCGCAAAAATTAAGATATATGAGAACTCATTCTTTGACACTTCTTTTGGGTCTGATCACCAGTTAAATAGATTATTATTAAAAATAATGGTAACAGCTATGAAATTACTATTATAATATTCAAGTAATCTTAGAAATCTAATTACTACTTGTATAAAAATTTGTTACATGCATTATTTAACAGTGTTCTCATTTCAGAGAATGTGGTGTCCATGATACTAATTGGTGTCTTCCCATAACTTAAATACTAAAAAAAAATTATTACAGGGAAGTGTAAATCGATGGGCTCTCAGCAGTCTAAAATTAACATTCATATGATGTATTTAGCAAGGAGAAGCTCTAACTTGATTCCAGACGAGAGACTTAATAAGCTCTCTTTTTCAGTGGAAATTAGCTCTTTATGGATAATGTAGTTTGACTATCTAGAATTTTATCTTTTCTGAAGGTCTTGCTGACTGGTCCAATTTGCAGCATTTCCCCTGAATACTAGAGGACAGATCCTGTCCTTCATTCAAATGGCATTTAGCGACTGTCCTTAAAAATTTCCCTTTGAAAGCTTAGACTGAAAAGCTTTCACTGAATACTCAGTTGCCTCATGGCCTCTCTTTTAGTCTTTTCCATGTTCTCTTGAGGAAGAAATAAAGGTCTATATAGTTACTTTTTCCTTTTAAAATTATATTTAGACATATTTATAGTTCAGCCATATTTATACTAGATATATATTATTATATTATTCTCCCCTTCAGTCTTGCAGCTGCCCACCCTCTTTAACCTGAGTGCCTGGGTTCTACTCTGCAAGAAAATATTGTGTGCTCTCTTGCTCTTATTTTGTAGTGTTTTCCATCTTGAAGCTTCTAGCATGGTTCAAGTGGCTTTTGCAATTAGCTCTATAGGTATCTCCAGGCTGCTGAGGAAAAGCCAGGAACATCTCCAAAGTCATCAAAAACATGTTGAGCTTGGGGCACTTTTCCCCTTTTTCCTCTCACTTTTTGTATTATTATTTTTTGTCAGGTAACTATCATGTAAAGCATAAATAGCTGGAAAAGTTCTCTGGTATTCAGAAAGCATATTGCAGAAATCATAAACAGGGCCTCAGCTGTGAGATATATTATTTTCTTTCATATTTGTGGTTTTCTATTCAAAGAATTAGGAATATCTCAATGACCATGATGAAAGTTAAAACTCTATATTGTTGTATACCAACAGAATGACTTAATTCTCTTTTCTAAATTTTCTTGGCTGATGTCAAAAAGATAATCTATTTGTTCTGTGGCTTTACACTCCGGAAAATCTTTGAAACTAATTTATTAAGAAATGAATTGAAGAAAATAAAGCTATATGGACCTCATCCTAGAGACATTACATTAAGATGATACATGAAGTATAAAATATTTCTTGGTAAAAGGCCCACTTATTGCTATCCAATCTTTTTCTTTGATGTAATCTTGCCCCTTGCCCCAGGAAAGAGCATGTCTCTAAAACTTAACTTGGAGAACAATCCATCAGTGAATTCTACGGTGGTGTTGTGGGTGTCTTTTAACAATATTCATGATTAGACATGGTGTAAAAACAAAGTCATTGTAAGAGTATATTTTTCATTCCTTCCCACATCTTAACACTTAACAGTGATTTCATTTACCTGTGCACTGTGGCATAACTAGTCTTGTATGTAATCTTAGTTATACCACACATTCTGTATACTTTAGCAGCTAGAAAAAGCTCACCTATGGCAAGATTTCTATTCCTAGACGATCACCCACAATCATATTAATACCATACAATTGTTTTATCTGGAGCTTACAAACATAAACAGAAGGAAGCTGCCATGAAGCCTGATGAACACGATGCCCTTAGTCCCATGATTTAATTTTAGGTAGTCCTGTGAGAAGCAGAAAGTCTGACTCAATAATTCTCATGGTTCCCTTTCAGCCTGAGATATCCTGTGACTCTTGAGTGTATTCAGCTGAGTCCCACTCACAGCTTAAAGCTCCTTCTGTGAGGACAGAATAGTAGTACAAGTCTTTGTCTGTGTGTCCTTGCAGAGCTTTTAAAAGTCCTGACACACTGAAGTTGAGTAGGAATAATATTTGTGGTGTCGTGTGTATCAAATAGTTGTACCACAAAGGTGTTGGCCTTTGGTATATTTTTGAACTTCAGTGACTGCATTAGATAATAAATGCCTCAGGAAAACAGCTTATCTTTCCCATTAATTCCTTATTTTTTAGTTCAGAGGGTCTGTCTGTGGTCTGGCCACAGAATATCATGATGTTGGGCCTTATTTGTCCTACTTTTTCACTCTCCATAGCAGACATTGTCTCCTACTTAGATATTTATGCAATATCTATTGTTATGGTCCTAGTCGGTGTTGGAGACCCTGAATACTACTCCAGTACAAACACAGAAAGTTGCCATATGCAGAAATTTACATTACCAAAGTCATCTCTCATTCTTAACTTTGGTCACTCCAAGAAGTTTGGAAGAAGTGTATGTGAGAATATGGAAACTTTTAGGTGGCTTGTAGAAGGTAAAAATGTATTGCTGTTACGGCAAATATCTTTCTCCTGAAGTGGAAGAAAAGATCAACAGAATAGACCTGCTATTCTGAGTCCCATCAAAGTACCTGAAAGTCAAGCTAAAGGTGTCTCTGGCTCTGAGGGTTGTTCACTGTGATGTCCTTTTTCCTGCATCTTTGTTAAGTAGGAATGCTGCCATATATCACTGGAAAGGGCAACTGCCACTGAGGCAGAGTAGCAGAGCTGAATGATTCTGTGTAGAGAATGACTAATCCTGTTTCTAAGCCAAAATCCTGTTTATAAGATGTACTCTGCAGCCCTGCACACCGCAGATCGTGTTGGCAGCTGGGTTAATGGAAGGCTACCTTGGGCCTGGAAGAGAATTAGTTGTGCCTTTTTGTCCGGGAATGCATTTAGGGCTGTTGTGTGCCACACATGTTGGCAAAACATTCACTTGTCTTCGGTCTCAAGGTGTGCTGCACCAGAAAATAGTATCAAATACCATGAATTACAACAGGAAAGGAAGCATCTATTACAATGGCGTGATTTTTNAAAGAGATTTTCTTTTTAACTGGTAATTTCTGAAGTAATAAGAAGTCGGATTTATACACATACTTTCAATTTATGCAACTCACTCAAGTAAGTTGCTGGTAATTGTATCAGCGAATAGAACAAATTGCACGTGTGCATTGCCAGGACTGCGGTATTCTTCCTCAAATTCCATATTAATAATTACTAATAAAATATCTAGTTGTTGTGGAATTGTTTCCTGTTTAATTAATCTATCAGAATCTGATTATTCAATTTAAGCTAGTTGCCTATATCAATGAAATATTACACTAGCTTGTAAGAACATGAGGCTTATTGCAGACAAAATGCAGCAAGAGTCGGAATTCACCTTTCTGTGAGTACTGTTGGGCAGAAAGTTTGAATCCTTTCCAGAGCTTCCATGCAGAGCAGCACCATTGCTAGGTTTCTTTACTTGGCAGTAATTGCATACATATTAAATTCCCCTTCAGGTTTATTCCGGGTGAGGCACACAGAAACAATTGTGCACCTTGTTGAAGAGCGTTAAGTCAGAAATTCAGTACATTTTAACAAGGTGACTATGAAAACAAATGTGGACGGGCTTTTTGTGTACCTGCCAGTCAGGTAGGATAGAAGTCAACCATTTACCCTGCAGAGCTGGTTTGGGCAGGGGGAAGTCACCTTCTGATTTAAAGTACACTTTGGGTCAGGCTTCTGCTCAATAGAGCTGCATTTGGTTTATTTCTGAGCTGTCACTACTGCAGAAAAGGACTGGTTCAAGGGGTGTTCTGCGAGAAGATAACTGTAATTGGCAATCCATTGCTTCATTTCCATGCTATAGCCAGCCTTGACGAATTAATCATGATCACATGCAGGCTGTGGGAAGAGGGTGACCCATGTAGCACAGAAGAAAAATGAGGCCCTGTGCTGGCATGACAGACTAATCCTTCAATTCACCCACTTGACTGAATGAGGGGACTTGTTGGTGTGCCTGTCACCAGCACCGCCCATAAACAAACTGTTCACTCTCAGTCAAAGGGTTTGGCGGGTGTGATAAAGGTTATTGAGAGCATCCCAACACCTCATTCATCACTGATGTGGGACAGGGAGCTCCTGGATCAGTCCTCAGGAGGAAAAGTCACAGTGGCTTACAAGATCCTGCCTTGAAGACAGAACAACCTAAGTTGTGTTTGTGGAGTAATTTGGTGTCTGATCCCATGGGAACCAAAATGACTCCTTGGTTTTGCTGGATGTGTTATGGCTACTGCAAAAAACAGCAGAAATATGGGGTTGAAGTTTAGATTGTATAGGGGTCCCTTCCAACCCAAGCCATTCTATGATTCTGTTACTATTGCTGGCAGGTCTGAGTGGTTATAGCTTCACACCAGCTCTGATTTTGTCCCAGGGAACAGGAGGTAAGTTGATTGCAGATGGAAAGGGAAATGGTGGCAGCCTAAAGAAAATTATTTACTCTGACAGCTATGTAGAGAACTTGGGAACTTCTTGTAGATGTTTGCTTAACTTTCTTCTTTCTTCTTATCTGTTTTTTTTTTAATTGTGCAGCAGCTGTGTGGCTTCTAGGATTACATTAGGAGTATGGGACTCTTTTAACTGGCCTACTCATAGTAATGTTCTTTACTTAATAATGTACATTATTCTATGTATGGCTGTGATTTTAGGGTTTCATCTGGTAAGTAAAATGGAAACAGAGCTAAGTTTGTGCTGCAGCACATTGGTTTCAGAGAAGCTATGGTGATTTGCACTAGCTGTGAAATATTCCATTGCATTGAGAGGAATAAATGCGATTTTTTTTTTTTTTGTAATTGACCCTATTCATTTTGAATAACTGCATTGAGCTCAGCAGAGGAGAAATCTAGTCCAAAGTATTGTATCTTTTTTAAAATATTTGTTCTGGGCAGGGATGACTTTATCTTACTTTTTCTTGAAAGAATTTCTAGCTCCTTGAAAAGAGCACTGCTTTGAAGTCTGATTTGTAAACGATTTGTGTATCTCTTATTCCTTTCAGTATATTACTTATATATAAGAGAATGAAAGTATTTGCTTTCCTGTGTATTACTAGATGATTATCTGTACCTATCATTTTCCAATTTAGTTTTGGACAAGGCAGCATATCATTTTTTTCCCTTCTCTCTGTGATGTTTGAAAGAACCCTTTAATAGAAATACTGTATAATATTATTTAAAGGGTAATAATTTCTTGTATGTGATGCTGTGGCAGTGGAACACTTTTTGCCCTCTTCTGTTTCATTTCTCTCTGGAATATGAGCATCAAACCTTCATTTTCAGGGAGTGTCTCATATAGAAACTATGATCATTCATCACACATTGTGACTTGTTTCTCTTACAAACCAAATTTTGAGTTGCTTATTCCAGTTGAGTAGCACTTCCAGGTCATTCATTCAGGAATGTGCTATTCAATGTGAATAATTTTTTGCCACTGCTGCATGGGGAAGGCCTGGTTCTAAAACTCCTGAACTAAATCAGAGCTGATATAAATGTCAGCAGATTGTTCTATCTACCAGCCAGTACTGTACTTTCTTTATCCATTTTCTTGTTTTTCAGTTTTGATGCACAAAAACTTGCTTCTAAATCACAAAAGACACCACATGAAGCATTCGGCATTTTGATGAGAAAAATCCAACATAGGAATATCTAGAATTTAAGATTAAGAAAAACAAGTGCATCCATAGGATGAGAGTAAATTGACTGTTTCAAGCAGTGACCAGCGTGTGGTGCGTGGTTTCAGCTTTATGTAGCAGCTCATTATCCAGTGTTGGAAAAATGGAGTATCAGTTCTATGCAGAATGCTTATCCCCTTAAATTGCCCAGTGTAGGCTGTGAGCTGCAGACAGTGCAATCATAATAGCTCCTGAACCGATGCAGTTTTATGGATTCAGAACATCAGTCATTCTCTTATGCCCTTAATTACCATTAGGTAGTTACACTTGTGTCTGTAATAGGGGCTAAACATTCTGCCACTGATAGGTTTTTAACCATTCTTTTTGTTGTAGCAGTAAACACACTATAGCTGACTGTTAGGAGGCCAGAACATTGCTTTTTAGCCTACTGCCATTAGGAACACATCCAATGACATTCTGAGATGTATTTGCTGGTTGGTTGTAGCCTTCTGGATTTGGTTTGGTTTTCAGAGTGTTTTTTTTCTGTCTTTAGGGATGAGAGTAAAGAACAATTCTGTTGCTAAACTGGCACTGCTTAATTAAGAGATTCTGGTTTTTTTTCCTTTTTGCCTAGTTTACAAAGTGAGAAAGGAAGGAAACCTGATATATTTTTCACATTACTAAAACAATACAGAAGAAACAAGTGATGCTACTTAAATGCTGGCCGTGCCAGTCAGTGCCCTAGAAATCTTCTGCTGTATTTTGCTATCAACAATATGAATTACAATTTACTAGTTTTCAGTAAAGCAATGAATCACTGCTATAGTAGGGCCTTCCCAAAAAAAGGATGTGAGATTCAAAGCTCCCTTCTAATGAAAGCTGCTAGCCATGATTCAGGTAATTAGAATGAGTATTGGCAATGCTTCTGTGTCATTCCCAATGACACATGAGGATTTCATGATTTCATGGTATGGAACCCTATACCCATGTCCCAGTTCTGTAGCTGTCACTGTTTTATTGACTACAGGTAATCAGAAGCAGTGACTGTACAGTTACCCTGATTGGTGGCCAAGAGTTAGGGAATGTACAAGTGACAAATTTGAGTGTAACTCCCCACACATCTTTTCAGTTGATATTTTCCAAAATTCTGCACAAGTGAAGTAGGAATATGGAACTTCTCTGCCCATGAATTTCTGTAATAATGCCAGCATATTCAGACATAAGGGCAGTCAGTGATATTCTGGGTGTGGAATTTGAGGCATTTAATGGTAAAGAATTAGCTTCCAAATCCTTTCTTAACTTGCTCCATGTTTTCAAGACTCTCTTTCCCAGTCGTTGATCTTCTTCTGAGTTTCCCATGTTGATTACATGGCATTTATGCTGACCTTAACTAAGATGAGCATTTTCTGAAAAGGAATAAATAGAAACCTTTCTCCATCAGCACTAATGCCAATAAAACATAGGCTTGAAATTCATAAATATATATTAAGTTTAAATTACATATGATTTCAAGAAATTATCTACTTTTTAAAAAATGCATTTGATAACAAATTATGTTTGCTTGATAGACCAATTTTCACAAATTATTGAAGGTTCATGGTATCAAAGCTTTCTGCTAGCAAGAGGTCACCTTGATATTTGTACTGAATACATTTCAGCCTTGGCTCCACATTTTATCATTCTTGATGTCTTAAATTTTCCCTTACCTCCACAGTTTTTTTTAATCTACTTATTTTTATTATTTGTTTTTATGACTTACTGTCAACATATTTCACTGATTTTCTACTTACTAAACAAAATGGTTCTACCTGAATTTCATGTGTAGCCTTAATTTTGTAACTTTTAATGTATGACCCATGTTATTTAGGTTACTCTGTATTTATTGCTTTTGTCACTGCCTACTAAATACATTAATGTCTGTAGATCTCTAAATTGTAAGGCTCCTCTCTTCCCCAAAAATGTCAGGGCTGGTGATGAAACTCTCTTTCTCTTCCTTCACAACAAATCTAAATATC
>VZTR01003678.1:76472-108385 GCA_013400775.1 Chaetops frenatus
GTTTTATTCTAATCTTGCATTGCACAAATTCTGAAAAAGGGTTAAAGAAGATACAAGTAAAAAAGCTGAAAATTTGTAATTTTTTGCTGTATCTGTGTTTCAGTTTGTGGTGCAAGGGTGATGTATGATGTAAGAAAGGCTGTATCTACACGGCTGTGTTGCAAATTTCATTACTCTTTCTAACCCTGTTGCTTGCTTGTCCACTGTGCCTGCAGCTCCACCTCTTCAAAGCCTGTTTTGTTAATCTAACCTGCTGAGGGTGGTTCATATAGCTTATGGGGTCTTATTTTTAAATCCTCAGAGAAATTATTTGCTGCCCCCAAGTCAGGAATTGAAAGGAAAATTAAATTAAGGTGCCTAAGTAATGAAAGCATCCTTGGATTTGATAGGTAGAAACCATCAAAGCAAAAAGTCTGTATCCCTGGAAAGATTTTTGATATTATTTAGTGCTGGTGAGAATTGCTATTGTTAATGTATCATGCAACAGAAGGCCTTAAGTTCATATGCTTATGCTTCATGAACGCTTCATTGTTATGATTTAGGTCATAAATTGAGAGATTTCCAACTCAAACATTCTCTCTTTATAAGGCCTATGACATTGTGGTCATAGTGTGGTATAGTTTTGCTGACAGATGGATTAAAGAAAGAAAGCCTTATGCCTTAAGAAATGTCTGAATTTTTCTTGCTGCCATGAAATGTAAGCCTAGTATTTGTTACTGTGATGTATGTGTTGAGTGGTTGCCTGCCTAGTATGACACATGTATAGCTCTCTATTGTTTCTTCTTCTCTGGAGCAGTGGATCTTTCTTAACTAGAGTCAAGTAAAAAAAAAAAAAAAAAAAACCACACACCAATAAAGCATTGTTGGGCCTATTTTCAATTTATTTAGCTGGGGAAAAAGTGTAACAGATGTTACCTAAAACCTTTATACAAATCTCTGAAGAAGGGAGTTGACCGACTGTAATTCCAAAATATTTTAAAGAATAGGAAGAAGATTTTTGTTTTCCTATATATAAAAGAAATATATGCCTTTTATTTATCTCTCATTTCTTCTCTTTTTAGGTTTTCCAAACGAGCCTGCTGCTGTCATTGCCCTTAACACTATTAAGGAATGGTTAACCAAGAATCACAATGAGGTATGAGATAATTTTTTTTTCCAAATATCTGTTTAATGTTGTGGTCTTTGACTCCACAGCTGTGAAAAGAGTAAACATAGGTTTGAGCCTTGAAGTCTTCTATTATTTAGTCTTAAGACCACTGAAGTTAGGTCAGGACAATATAGACAGGGGAAGATTTTTACATCTAAAAGCTATACTAGAGTTCAAAGGAAGTATTTTGTTTGAAACCATACTGTGCATTTCCTGTGCATTATAATCTTTCCTGGCAAAGCAGAAGACTATTCTCTTCCTAAGCTGTTTTCAAGTGTCAGAGTTTTTGGATAATAACGAGGAGATTCTTGAAAAGGAAATGTGTATCCAGTTGTCAGTGGAAACGGCCACCAAAGATCAGTGGTGTTCCAGAGGTCACTTTACTGTAAAGAGCTGTAGGATCCTATTTTCTATTTTCATTAATTTTTTGGTTTGCTTATTCTTAAGTGTTCATTTTCCCAGAAATACTCACTAAATAGATGGAATTTTAATAGTACTGGTCATCTTCCAGTGGCAACATAATAGTAATTATTTGTACAAGACAAAAAATGCTTTTAACAGGATGATCTGCATCTTACTAGTGTTTGTCTTTCTGTGTTCCTAGAGTGTGATTGGAGAAGTGCAGCAAAGAAGTGGCAAAACAAATAAAATAATCATGTCTTAAAGTGACAGTCTGCTTGTTTCTTATGATGATAACCAGCAGATTTCATACAGTTAAAGTTGTTTGGTATTTTTTCTGAAAACATTGAACAAAGCATCCAGTGGAGAAGCACTGCATACAGGGACATAATTAGTAGTATTTTTCCTCTAGCAATATATATTCAGGGAGCCTATTTTTTCCCAAGAATCTGATATGCCAGGGTATTAATTTAGTGGGTTTATGTGGTTTGGTTTGGTTTTTTTGCCAAATTTGGATTGAAAGGAAGTAATATGTTGAGATTTGAGGGGTACAATTGAGTTTTTCAAACCTGGAAGTGCACTAAGGAGTGCATACATGTTTGGACACTGATTCTTTGTAGGGCTGAGTAGTTGGGTGCTGTGGCTTGTGCTGCTGTCACAGTTGCTTCCCACAGCCGGAAATGTGAGCAGTGAAGCAGGAGTTTTGGATGGACAGGCTTCATTAACGCTATTGGGGTCTGAATCTCATCAGCTTAGCCCTAAACTTATATTTTTGGGATCTTGTCTCTTTGTAGTTTTAACCTTGATGTGTGAGGCTAAAACCATCTTATAATTTCTCCTAGCTTCATTTTTACCACATAATTTTAAAAATAGGCTAAAAGGTTTGGGTTTGGTTTTTGCTCCAGAATTAAGCTTTCTTCCTCAAAAGGTGAGTCTGTCTTGTATATACACCTCCTGCCTTACTCCTCACAAACTCCAATTTAACTGGAATTACTTTTAAATAAGTAGCTGTAGTTTACAATGTTTGGACAGTGAAAGGAGCCCAGGCTGTCCTAACTACAAAGTAATTGTTTAAAGTTATCCTACTGATCTCACACCACAGCTGGATTTTTTTTTCAGTTTGGATTATTACAGCTCATAGTTGTTGTCATAAATGTTGTTTTCCCAACATCCTGAATCCCAGCCTCACCAAGCTGAGGTCTCACTCTATTTAATGCACTTGAACACATATGGATGGTGCAGTAATTGCATATTACTGATTATGACAATTCAGAGCTGTTTCCCCAGAGTTTTTGTTGATTTTGGGAGGAAGTGGAGTATTAGGTTTCCATGAAGATACATTTTGAGGGTTTGGTTATCCACAGCTTTGTACTTTCTCACATGAAGCTTACTCTCTTCCTCAGGTTTTCCACAATCCACTGGATTAAGTATGGCAAGTTTTAGACTATGGCATACTAACATGTTTTACATGTCATAAATAGGACAGCAGTAAAATAAAGATACTTATTTTTATTGAAGACAGCAATAACTTAAGCAGTAAAAGGGGTCTTTGGGAAGCATACCATTACTGGCTTGCTGTTATTTAATGCATATGGCAAGGTGAGCATAGTTATCTGGTTTAAAAGAACTGATGTAGCTCTGTGCCAGGTGTCAGTCTGATCCACTTTATTTTTTTATAGAATCACGGAATGTTTTGCATTGCAAGGGACCCTAAAGTACATCTAGTTCCAATCCCTGCTACGGGCAGGGATGCTACCCACTAGCCAGGCTGCTCAGGGCCCCTTCCATCCTGGCCTTGAGCACTTCCAGGGTTGTGTACACTTACTCCCTTGGATTACATTTTTGCTTTGAGTAGTAATATTATACATTACCCAAGCTTTTCCCTGAAGTAGCTCATCATACAGCAATGGAATAAAAAGGACTTGCTGTACTTTAGTACAGTCTCCTCTTATTGCACATATGATAAAATGCAGCCATATGATATAGTCCTTTCTACAAAAATCTGTCTTACAGATAGATCAATTCCCACTATACCCACTGGATATTTAAATCCACATTTTCTAGTCTAGGAGCAAAATCTCTAATGATCTGGCATGAGGGCAGCTTTTCAGAGTGCTGTCTGCATCTTATCCCTGTTACCACAGACCAAACCTGCTCCCCTGGTACTGCCTGTGCTGTCAGGATGAGTTGGCGTGTCCTGCTAACAGCCTCTCCTGAACAAGAGAGGCCTCCTACACTTGGCTCTGCCAGAGTTAAATTAATCAAAGTCAGCTTCTTTCCCTCAACCTTTGTTCTGCAATCTGCCTTACCTGTGAGAAGGTTTTGCTCCTTTAGTCCCAAAGGTGTCTGGCAGCCAGTTATGCCCTTGGACTTAACCACTCACTAAGGTCTCAAACTCTTTGATTGTAGAATGTGAATTGACTGATTGAATTCAAGAAGTTTTAGTGCAAGAGAGATAGCATGCTCACTAGGGAATCTGCATCCATAGCAATACAACTGTCAAAAGCAGGTAGGTGAATAAGATGAAAAGCTGACAAATTTTGAAGTCTTTTGTTGTGGTCTACAGCAGCCATGTCCCCTCTGCCTTCCACCAACCCAGGAATCTGTGACAGATTGGAGAAAGTTAAGGCAATATTCTTGTTTTCACCTCTCTACCTTCCTGTAGTACTTCTTTCCTTTGATGCTCTATCAAACATTTTTTACATATTGATATTAATTCCAAATAGAAATAAATCAGTTGCTGTATTCCTTAGTCAGCCCAGAGGCCTGAAAATGTAACTCGAATGACTTCTGCAAGCTGTGTTAGGGTCCTGCGAGTTTCTCTGTCATGGTATTTAAAAGACAAGTGATTTGCATTTAATAAAAGGTTTTCTTATCCAAGCCCATGGTTGTGCTTGACCCCTCAGGTGTTTGTATAAAAACTTATTAGCGTGCTTAACTCTGATGTCACTTAGATGAATGTCTCATTACCATGCAAATGGAGTTAGCTTCTTTCTGAGGTTAATTGTTACAAAGCAACAGAGAGAAATTTCTATTATAATTTACTCAACATACAGCCACCATAGTCCAGCAGCCTAAAACTCAACTACATAAAGTTGGCTGGGGAAAACAACCCTATTATAAGCAGTGGTTTGGACTCAGTTGTGTGTAACAGCAGCACGGTTCCACTCTTGAAATGAAGCCCTTAGTCAAACTAATCTCTGGCCATGCTTTACACCAAGGTCTGCTGACTTGCAGCCAGAGGGCAAATCTAGTTTAGAAGCTGGTAAATGGTGTTATGCTGTAAATGTAGAAATCCCTTGGAGCAAACTCCCCAGTATGGCCTCAGTCAGCAATAGTGGTTAATCTACTGCAGACCACCTAGGCTATCTCCTTAGCAAACTGTGTTTTCACATTTCACAAAGTGCTCTAGAGGTTTAATAGAATTCTACAGAGCACAAAATAGAATTGGAGTCCACTCTTTAGGAAATTATGCCCTGGGATTCATTTTAAAATGCACATTGAGTTCTTTGAACAGGTCAGAATGTTTCTTTCTAGGATAATTTGGCAAGGTTTGAGGTATTGCCATCTGATTTCCTGTAATGCTATCTCAAAAACATTGTGACAACTTTAAATACTGAACCCCCTGTATTATTTGGGGTGGTGGGGAGAGGGTTATTTTTAGTTTTTTGTGGCAGTTATCTAGAAATGTTTGCAGTGATAGAAATGATCTACTTTTATTTTGCTGTGTTTCTCAAAAGGGTGAAAAATAAAAAGATCTCAGTGTATGCCTCACCATACAATACACTGACATGAAAAGCCTCAGGACTTTTTCACTGCTCAGGAAGAGACTTTAATTCAACAGCACATTTAGTTCAAAGTATTGTTCTTTCTCTTGCACAATATCTCACAACATTTATTACACACCCTGGTAGAACAACAACTAGGAAAGGGCAATAGAAGTGTATGTGCCATTGAAATAACTGATACAAATTAAAAGCACATAAATGGGAAATAAATCAACACACTCTTGATTCCTTTTCATGAGACTCATTGCTAAAGAGAGACTTCTTTCTTATTTTGCCTGAAGTACATGAGATTTAGGTCCTTGTCTTTTAGCAGGTAATTATGTATCATCCCACAGCCAAAAAGAAATGTAGGCATTTCCAGCAAAGCAGGATAAGCCAAATCTTGATCCAGGTGAAATTAGTGGAACTCTGTTTTAATGGGGGTGGGGAGGTGGTGAGGATCACACTTGCTATACTCCTCCTGATAAATGTGTTCATGAGGAAACCCCTGTTTGTCTAGTTAGGCACGCTCCAAGATGGATGCCCTGCACCTGTGCTTCTTTTGGTACTGTGCTCCATCCAAATATGATATGTGGGGGTGTTTTCCACTACTAAGATAGGTAAAGGCATGGTGCTGGGTACTGGTGACCAGTTTGGAGAGAAATGTGATAGCCAGCTACTGCCTGGGAGGGCAGAGCAAAGGGAGCTGCCACCGCTCTCTGTTGCACAAAGCAGGCTTGCTGGAGAGATCATTTCACTATTAATTTTATTTTGTTTTTAATGTCTCTAACCCCCTCCTTTTGGTGGTCTCAGCAATCTAATTCTGGCTCTTCATTCTTCAGAGACAATTAAACAAAGTGGCATTTTGAGATTAGGTCTAGTCTTTATCTCTGCAGAAAGATGCAGATGAAGACAGCATGTCTTGGAGAATGTTGCCTGATGCAGCTCCATTTAATGTAGCCTCAGTTAGATTCCCCTAGGGCAGAGCAACTAACTTCCAACGTGTATTCCAGAAAGGAGTGGAGTACTAGCTGACAATATTTAATTAATGAAAGCAAGTTAAAAAAGCTCCAAACATGTATATTACTGCAAACAACTCCCCTTAAGACAGCATGACTTTTACTTTTGATTTGTTAGTTTTTATATTTACAGTTTTACAGTTGTCAACAAAACCATGTGAAATTTTTACAAAAATATATGTATTTATGCCTAAGGCAATATCTTTTAGTTTGGGGCTGCGGTGACATGTATTTATTTTAAAGCATATTTATTACTCAGAAATAAAGCTCTGAAAATACAGGTTTTGATTGAAGCCACTGACAGATCCTCAAGGACAGTAAGGGTGCCGATAAAAATTCATCCGGCTATTTTGGTCGCTCTGATATGCCAGTATCACTTGATTAACATAATCTCCTCCCCTCCCCCAGCACTGTTCTCTTGGGTAGGTTAAAAAATGATCTCCTTTCTATTTCTACATTCTAATTAGGTGGTAATCATATGCTGCTCTGATTGAAATGAAAATCAGCCATCATGCTACTGTCATCTTGCTGAAGTCGAGGAAAAAAGGGCTTTTCAACTGGTACAAAATTAAAATTATTTACTTGGTCCGTGTAGCTGCTCTCTCACCAGGCACAGGGAGATTCAGTGCTGTCCCCAAAGCCCAAATCTAACTATCATCCAAATAGACAAGTCATTTTCTGAAATGATAAGGCAGCCGCTAAGGCTTCTCTGATGTGTTCTTCAGGCTGCTGTTTAGTTAGAGGGCTGATAAAGCAAAGGGGACAAAGCCTGTCTTTGTTACACTTAGTACTTTATTTATTAACTTGAAAAGGTTTTGGTGTTTTTGCTACAGCTACTGAGAAACAGGCAGGAAGGATCCCTCCTGGACAGAAATGTGAGAGCTCATGACGGCTGGGAATGTCCCAGGGTGACATCCTGTGATATGGTTTCTGAGATGCTCATTTGTGACCAAAATGAAACTGGGAGGAAGGATTTGGAGACCTGACTTTCTGTCAACCCTTCCCTCTAAAATTTTTGGAGGATCAAGGGAATCCATGCATAGTGTAGATGTTTTTAGTGGCTACATCTTTGTAAATGTTTATCTAACCTTCATGTACTGCATCAAAAACAACTTCAGTTACTCCGCTACAACTAATGAGTGTCACTAATACAAGACAGAGCTCTGTGTGAGTTCTTTCGTGTTTACAGCAGTTAACGATCTAATAATTGAAATTTATCAAAGAATTTATTCTTTTTATTCTTACAGTTTAATAGCAGTTATAATAGCAGGAGCCTGGATAGCTTGAAAATTCTACAGGCGTGTGGCTAAATTAACAAAATTGTTTCTACTTCAGGGCTGAGATTTTGTCTTGTTTCTTTGATTTTCTTTTTTTCCTTGTGACTTCTGGGAGTTTGGGGGGGGGCCTTATAAATGTGGCAAGCAGTGTGAAAAAATATTTAAAAATAAGTAGAAACAATAGCTTTATTTTCCTTATTGTTACTTCTTGCATGACAAAAAATAGCAGGATAAGATCCTGTTACTTCTGTACTGACTTTCAGCCAGAAATCTGTTAATTTCAACTGGTTCCTCAAATCAACGCAATGTCGAGGAGGTCCAGCCTTCATTTTGGAAGGATTCTTTTATTGTTGCTGCCCTTCTGAGGACTTTAAAGCAGCTTGTGTTCCTCACCCTGTGTGCATTTAGGGAAAAATAACTAAGGAGTAACAGTCCATGTAGCTCAAGTGAGATACATGGATAAAATACTTCATGAGTTATGGAGAAATTGCCGTTACAATCTTTTTTTTGCTTCTGAGCTCTTCACATTAGTAAATCTGTTGCAATTTATGTTTTGCTCTACTTTGGTGTCTGACTGAACTTTATCAGTGGGTAACAGCTGGGTCTTAGCAGGAACTGAGCTGAGATGGGGTAAGAGGAAAGAGACAGGGGAGAAGATTTTCCTTCTGCTCTGTGGAGGTTTGCAGGGAGGCTCCTATTGAGGAGACAGCGCTTTGGGAGACTCTTAGGAGAAGCTGCCTGGCAAGGATGGGTTTGGCTGGCAGTCACCAGCAGATACAAACCAGGTGGGATGGATGGGTACCAGCTGCTGGCCAGGCTGCCTGCCCAGCCCCAGTCCCCAGGGAGAGAGATGGCACTCTGCTGGCACGGGTGGCAGCCCTTCTGCACAAGCCAAGAGCACGTGCTTGGTTCTGCTGGCATTTCCCTGGCATCCTGCAGAGTGTGTCTTTGGGTATTCTCTTTCCAATAAACTCGCATGGCTGTTTTGCTTCTGGAAAGCTGCCACTTCGGTTTGATTTAAATTCAGTTCTCTTGCCTACAGTTTTTTGCAAAAACAGGATGTCCAGTGTGGAACGTGAGGGTGAAATAATACTAAAATACAAAAAAATACACTAGGTGAGTCTCATACTGAGGCAAACATTGGGTCACCCTATGAAGAACCAAACTGGTATGAAAGAAATAACTGTAAACAGAGCATTTTATTAGGTTTTATTCCATTTTTCCATCTAAGATCTGGCCAATTCCTACCATCATTTCTGACCACATCAGCCATCAACAGTAGATCACAATCAAATGTATGCAGAAGGAAATCCATATGGATCCTTATAGCCAGAGTGCATTCCCTATGAGGAACAGAATGAGTTTATTGCTGCTAGACTTCAGCATCCTGACATATAGTTTGAGATATATGATTCTGACATTTAATAGGTTAGATGATATTGGCCACATACTTCATAGGTTCTGTATCCTACTGTATTCCTGGGAAGGTGAAAAATAGGTCTGTCTATTAAATATGAAATGACAGAACAGATGAGAAGAGCACTGTGGATGTGAAGAGCATTGACAATGAGGACACGTGCAAACATGGCAATGACGGCAGGCTTCCAAGACAAAATACCTGAAAATTAATACAGAACAAATTGCTTGAATTCAAATGTGAGCACAGTTGAAGGGTGCATATCACCTTCCTACTTAGACTTCAGGACGGATTATGTGATTCTTTCATTTATTTGGGATTAATGAAAAAATGGAAAATAAATTAGGTGAGCTATGAAATTCTTCACTTCCGTAAGAATTGTAAGCAATGCTTCATGGGGAGAGTTTTTGAACAAATACCACACAGAGACTTACTCAGGTTTCTCCTTACTTCTAACCTGATCTCTCCTGAGATAAAAAAATACAGATTAACTTTTACCGGCATAGACTGTTTACAGCTACTAAATCTAAATAGAATTAATTTCTTGAAGCCTTATTTTCTTTTTACCTACGTAGAAAAAGAAAAGGATGAATATACTTTGGGGCTAGTAAAATAAGTAGAAAACAACCAGTGGTTAGATGATAAATACAGGTGAGGGTGAAAGCAGAATTAAGTAGCTTTAAAAGCAATATAATTTTACAGTTGAGATGGGAGTTTCCGTGGCACAGAGCACAGCTTTGATTTGCAGTTATGCCTTGTAAATAATAAGGTCAGCGTTGCCATGTCTCTTTTTTTTTTCTGTCTGTCTTCATCCTGATTCAGGAGCACGTTTTCATTCAGGAGTAAATTTACATTTACCAGAAGTGAATTTGGGATGCTTTTCTGAACCAGGAGTATAGAACTTCTCTGAACTAGTATATTTGCCTCATCTTTGCTATTAGACCTAAGATACCACTTGGTAGGACGCTTCCCTGCTCTTTAGTACTTCAGGCTGAAAAGAAATACTAAGAACGAGCTGCTGTATCTTCATCCACATGATCAATGCACAATAATTCCAGAGGAATAAGTGTCTTTCTGATTTCTCCCTCTTGCAAGAAACTAGGGCCTTTCAGGAACCCATCTCTAAACTTCCTGGATTTGATGATGTGTGAGGAAGGGATTTTTCAGGTTCTGCATTCTTTTCTGGTTTCTTCCATGCAGCTTTTATACACACTTCAAAGGCACTGTGCATTTAAACCTCTATCCAGCTACATATTTTCAGGTTGGGGGAAGGGTTTTATATGTGATTTTCAGCCTTTTCTGCTGGAAATTTCGCCTTTTGTTTAAAGCCCCTTTGGGTTTGTGATTCGAAAGATTAGAAAACCTTAGTCTTCTATTTGCATATTTATAGTCTTATCCTTTAGTTGAGATGATGATGGATTTTTTTATACCTAAAATGAGGTCTATATGAATAATTTCATTTATTCTTTTTGCTTTCACATTTTTTTACAAAAGTGCACGTCAAACGTCTTTTCCGTGTGTGGAAACAAGTCTTTGAACTTGCTCTGTTTCTTGTTGGGCTGGAGTGAGTGCTCAAACCTAATACGAAACAAACTTATCACAGAGCACTTTGACTCCCCTGAATTCAATCCTGATGCCTGTTGGATGACAACCTCTTCCCTGTGGACATCTGAACAAACATCTCCCTTTGGGGCTGCATGTAATAATATATGATCTGTATGATGAAAGCCTCCTGATGGGAAATGTTTCAGAAGGGACATTAGAAATTAAGTGCTTTCGTCCTGCTGACTGTGTTCCCATTTAAAATCTCTCCCCACAGACATCATATAAAGTTATTAATATTTACAAAGCAAATATGTTTTTCTTCAAACAATTGACGTGCCATTGCTCTTGATTTTTGTTGGATTCTATGAACTTTACATACATACAGTGTACTCTACATACATACAGTGAACTTTACATTGTTATGTACTTTTACAGTGTTATATAGCATAACTGCAATATCTCTTTAATATGCATACTTAGATTTGTAGAATATCATAGGCATTTTTTATCTAGCATGATTTTTATGGGGCATATCATATGAGAATAAAACCTCATTATAACTACAGGTTGCTTATGTGTGTATGCTTGTCAGATGGGGTCTGAGTTTTCATGGGAGTTTGGGAAATGCCTGGCATGCTGTCGGTACTGAATTGCTTATTAGCAAGGTGGAGTTGCGTATATAAGAAATTGCTGTACTGCAAATTATCAAAGATACTTGTAATTCAATGTTCTGAGTGTAAATCTAAAGGATAAGCTCCTATCAAATAACATTAGTCTTTAAAGCCTTCCTAAATTTTACCAGAAGTGGAATTCTTGCAGTGAAGGAATTTTGCATCCCGGTTGCTAAACAAGGAATGGTGGGCATAAGGATCCCTAATTATGGAATCACAAAATACTCTGAGTTGGAAGGGACACACAGGAATTGTCAAGTCCAACTAGGGTGGCAGTGTTACTGTTTGTTTTAGGAGATAGATAAAAAGCCTGAATTAGCTCCCACGTTGAAAGCACAAGCATTTGCAAAGAACAAAGTGGTTTATTTATTATCACTTGTGGTAGTGTGAGCATGGTGCTTCAGTTTCTGCAATGCTGTCTTTGAGACAGAGATGTCTTTGACCAACCAAACAGAAATGTGCAATTTATAGCTGTGGTACTACGAAAATAAACCTAGCTTGTATGATGCCTCCAAATAGAAGCTGAGGGGGAAATAAGCAACTATAAATTTTTTTCCGAGATATTAAGAGAATAAAGAATTCTTTATAGGTATATGATACCACGTATAAATACTACTTGAATATGAGATTGCCCAGTGAACTGGGATTTCCACCTAAATGATGAGTAACTTTTCTTTATTGGTGATTCATGGTCACCTTCTATGTTTATGTGAGAAAAAGGCATCCTGCTGCTCTCAAATGAGCTAAGAACTGGGCCAGATGTCTAGCTGTGAATAGCCATGAAGACCCTATACGTTTTTTGCTCTCTGGCCTGGACTGGGAAGAAGCAGGGGCAAGGAAGGCTGACACTGTCTCTTACCCAAAGTATTGCCTGAACTTTAGAAATGAAGTGCTGAGAAGCTGTTTGATCCAGATTTTTGGTTGAAAAAAATGTCTTAGTTGAAAGGGAGAACTGCCACGGGTCTTGTAAGTGCACTGTTAGCCAGTGGGTTTTCTGAAGAATACTGGTGGAAAAAGTCTTGGATGTCCAACATATCCAAAGCAGTCACATGGAGTAAAAATGAACTGCCAATACAGGAATCTGGCAGGTTCCAGTATTCCTTGCTGTCCCCTCCTTTGTGCTTTCTTTCCGTTTGCGGTTTCTTCCTTTCAGCCATCCCTGTTCTGCCTCCTGCATGAGCGGTGAACTTGTCTATTTATATTTGGCTTTATTGCCTGGGCATTCAGCTGAGTGCTTTGGATCAGGAGGTGGAACACAAAAGCTGTACCTCCACTCTGGGTCTATCTCGTGTGCTACAGCTGTTGTTTTTAGGTAGGGATTTCAAGTCCAGCTGCTCCTTATTGACCCCGTGGGGAAGTGGCAGGTTGAATCAATTATTTGACATGCACATTCTCTGTTGGCTCAATTCCCCAGAGCCTTATAATAACACAAATTATGATACTTGCTAGTGAAAAAAGAAAGTTACAATTGGGTATAGCAATTAATATGCAATTAAGAAGGCATTCTTCTTTTTTTCCCCAGCTATTTTTAGATTTGAATTGACTGAATAGTTAAAGAATTGCTTTTGGAAAGGAGGATGGGAGTAGTATTTTCTTCCTGCAGGGACAGCAAGAAGCAAAGACAGCTGTTATTTAAAACAAAATTGAACATGAAATGCTATCAAACCATTTGCTATCTGTGAACTATAATGCAGCAGTTCTATGTTTTAATGATGTATAGTTTTTTTATTATGCACTGCATTAGCGTTCAAACTTAGAAAAATAATGAGACTTGAAGGTAGATGGAGTGTATATCTGGAAACAATCTATATCTAAGGTATTTGGTTAATTTCCTTGCTGCCCAGGGTAGTGACACTGCCCAGCAGGATGAAAGGAGGAAGAGGTTGAAGGGTGTTGGGCTGTGCATGGGTTGAGATGTCAGCACAATCTGAAATGACAACGTCTGGGAGCAAAAGAGCAGAGCAGTCACAACCCCCAATTTGGCCTGTGGCAGCTCTGCTGAGGCTCCAGCATGGGCGTCAATTTGTGCCAGCGCCTGGAGCGCTTCTTGTGACAGTGACACTTTGTCACTTTGGACCTGGACTGAGACACTCAGGGCCACCAAGCAGCCCCAGTTCAGCTGCTGTGCCCCTTCAGACATGTGTCACCTGAGCTGTGTTTGACCTTGTGATGGACGAGCAATAAGGGCTCTATATTTCATAGTAGTCTCCAGAGCTGTCATGCCCCACTTTTCAGCTAGATTAATTAGCACCCGTGTGAGTAATTTTGAGCTGTTAATTCTCTTTCAGATAATTTTCTTCTAAATGCTCTAGAAAGTGGTTTGGAAGAAATATTCAGTGGTTAATAAAAGCCATAGATGGTGTATATTTTATAAAGCTTCGTCAAATGAAAATATATGACAAGTATAAGGTTTTGCTAGCTGGGTGGCCTCTGTGGGCTTTTGCTGAAAGAGGTCAAACTGGTTCTGTGAACTTAAAACCACAACTGTACTAATTAATGTGATAGGAAAATGTTAGGAAATGCAATGTAATTATTCACAGAACTGGGTCATAATTTCTTTTTCAGTTAGTTTTTGAGCATGCTGCCACACCACAAGGCTTTCCATTAATAATGAAGACATTTTGAAGAAATAGTATTAGCAGCTGGTTGACTGTAGTTAATTGATATATTATTGTATTCCAGCACATTCTGTCAGGAACTGCTGTGAATGGCTTAAAGGCTTCTAGGGAGAAACAAAACCAAAATAACCAAGGAGAAGTTGTTTAACCTAATAGTTCTCAGGCTCTGTATGCCCTGATTTAAGGAAGCAAATTACTAAACTACGTAGAGAATTTTGATTTAGAAAATGATAATATAATGATTTAATAAATGTTGTCTGTGGGAATAGCACATCAGCTCTTGTAGGAGTAGGGTAATGCAGTGGGGCTCCGGAGAGTTTTAAAACCTGAGTAACTAAATGACATAAATCCATTTACGTATGGATTTAATCCAGGCATCCTTGTAAAAAATTGGAGTAATGAATTGACAAGGAGTTTAAGGAATGAACCCTTTCTGTAACTGAGGCATGCTAATTACTGCCTTCCCCCCTCCCAAAATTAACAGTGCTTCAAATAAATGCATCTTTGTTTTCAAAGTGAGAACTAGAGAAGAGAGGCAGAGTGAAGCCCTGGAGAGAATGTAACAAGTCCTTCACCTTCAGGTCACCAATTCCAATCCAGACTATTTTTTTTTCCACATTTGAGAGCTTCCCAGCCTTTGTACTGGTCTGGCCCATGTAGAATGAAATGGAGAATGTGGCTTTGGGCCTGATCAAGATTGACATCACTCGAGTTGTACTGATGGACATTACACATTGAAAGAGCCTCATTCTGCAGCCACGGCACCCAGATGGAGATTTTGCTTTTCCCTCCAGAGTAGCTGGGATTAGGCACAAAACAGCAGCCTCTGGTGTGGATAGTTGCAAATGTTCAGGGCTGTAAGAAGGGGTTTCTTCTTAGATGTGCTTATTGCAGGAAAGTGAAGGTGAATACTTCAAAAGAACTGAGCTATTTGATCATAGAACATTTTATTGTACAGTTAATTACGTCAAATAGGCCGAACTGAGATAGGGTTCTTAGTAACTTTTTTGCTGTCTGTATAATTAGATCTACAGAGCTGTTTCCTCAGCTGGTGTCAGACTGCTTAGCTCTATTTAAATGAATTTGCATCAGCTCAGAAGCTGGACCCCGGTGTTTATGGAACCATTGACTGTTTATTATACCAGAGTAACACACAGCCAAGTTCTGTACCCTAAGGAAATTTAGTCCAAGATGTATGAAGTCAGAAAAGTGGTGCCATGTTCACTTTAAATAATGATGGGTTAATCTCAACCTTCAGCGCTTTTATTTGGCACTGTTTAGAACTTACAGCAATTGGATACAGAGGCAAAGAATTGCCATGGTGTTTCGGGGTTGGAGTTGAAATTCAGAGGAAAACTTATAGTGGGGAATTTTGGTTTTTGTAGTGTGTACAGATATGGAAACGTTTTACAATTGAAAAATATAAAAACTCTCTTTATTCAAGCTTCCACATTGTGTTTTAGATGATGCTAAAAATACCAGCTTTCCAATGCTAGCCACATTTTCAGTTTGAGGCCAATGTTACCCTGATGCTTCCTACAGCTGAAAACACAGGTATCCTAAAAGAGTAACACTCTCTGTATCAATTAAATTATTTTGATACAGTTAATCTTTCAAACTGTGCTCAAGCTGTTCATGGATATTTTTAGTTCTGTAGGCCGTGGAATGCCCAGTTCCTTACACTCGGCTTTTATTTTCATCATTGCCAGAACAAGGTTAACAGATACATTAAAAATATGGTAAAAAATGCCAACATCTAATCTAGTGATTAATAAAGTTACAGTCATTTACCTCAACTATTGCTTTGAAAAGATGCTTTCCCTCGTGCTAATTATTTCTGTATTGTCCTTATTTGCATCACAAGCATTTCACATCACAGGTATTTTGCTGTTCTTCATCTCAACTTATTAAACCCTTCTTGCTCATGCATGAATCTGGACAGCTGGATGCCACTAATGGGGCAGCTAGTGCTACCCAGTGGTCTATAATCAACATTCTGTTGCCACACATTAGCATCACACTGCATGCCTGAAAGGACTAAGGAATTTGATTTGTAAAGCAACAGCTGATTAGGGATGATTAACAAAAAGACTAGAGGATCATGGATATTGTGTAACCCTGACTCTTGGCCTTTCAGAATCCAGCCTAAAATGGCATATCTGCTATGTCAATGTGAACAAAAACAGATGAACCATTATCCAAATGTTTCTATCACTAATCATTTCTCAAAGGCTGTTCAAAACCAAACATATTTAATAGTGTTTAAATGAAAACAAAGACATAAAACCATGACAAAGAAAATATGTCTATTTTAAACAAAACATACCAATTCATTTTTCTGCAGTGTCAATGGAATGCAAGATGCCATAAATATATAAAAATATTACTAAATCTACCTTAAATCCTTGGTAGATACAAGAGTCTTTTTGATAGAGACATTGAGGTTGATTTGAAGACTGTAAAAAGAAGCAGTTCATTTTGGATGGAGAGTGAGGTACACTGGGAAACCCAAAATTACACCAGGCACTCTTGAATGACCACTGAAGAATATAGTCAATGGTTTCAGTTTATATCAGGTATCCTGTTTATACCTTCATGATATTTCCATTTCTTCAGAGTGCTCCATAAGCATCATCTGCACCTGTATGCAGGACTGTTTGCAGTTTGGAGTTTTGGATGGCAGTGCTTTTCTTCATTAAAAAAAACAGTAACAACAAAGCCCAAAAAACGCCCACAACACAGAAAGTCACAAAACATCAACCCCAAAAAAACCAACCAAACAGAAAACCCCAACAAGAGCTGTGAATCCAACAGTTCCTCTTGCATATCTTTCCTCATTCCTGATCCTGGGGACCTCAGTGTATATCTCTGTTAATCATGGAATGGTTTAGGTTAACAATCCTCTTGTTCCAACTTCCCTGCCACACCTTCCACTAGACCAGGTTGCTCAGAACTCCATCCAGACTGCCCTTGAACATTTCCAGAGATGGAGCATTCACAGCTTCTCCAGGCAACCTGTTGCAGTGTCTCACCACCCTCACAGGGAAGGATTTCTTCCTAATATCTAATCTAAACCTACTCTCTTTCAGTATGATGCTATTCCCCCCCTGTCCTGTCACCCCAGGCCCTTGCAAATTATCCCTCTCCATCTTTCTTATAGGCTCCCTTCAGGTACTGGAAGGTCACAGTTACGTCACCCCAAATCCTTCTCTTTTCCAGAGTGAACAATCCAAATTCTCTCAGGCATTCCTCATAAGAGAGATGCTCTAATGCTCTTCTAGTGCCATAGGCATCCAAGAGAGAAAATAATTCATTCTGATCTTATTGTTAATCACCCTTGCTAAAGGGTGATTTTGAATGGGAAGCACTGATCATCTTAGTGCTGCCTGCAGTCAGCTGTTACCAGTGCTAGAAGAATCATTCAACTGGGAAATGCCTTTTGCTGTGGGATTTTCACAGTATTCCCATTATTTCAATTCTTGACCACCCCAACCTTTGGCTTCGATTGGAGGTCAGCAGCAGTTTAGGAAGTGGACAACGTGGCATTTCCATGTTTCAGTAATGCTGAGTCCAGATGTGGTCTGTATTTGCCAGGAATTACTTTTGGACTTTTTTTTTTTCCCCTTATTTTCTTTTTTTTTCTTGTGACAACAGAAAAAAAGGATGTGATGTGGTTGTCTAGGTTCCCATTTGGGAAAGGTTGGCAAGCAAAACAACAGAAATTATTTTATAATACTTATAAAAATATTAGACAAGAAAAGGTGTAGATTACCCGCTTCCTTCTGCCATACTTTCACTGGTAATTACTAAAACTAAAAAATTATATTTGTATTAAAAATCAGGAAGACAGTGAAATACTAGTTGCTGCATTTTTGGTTACAAACCATGAAGTGATGTGGATTACAGAGCTGTTGGTGCACTCCTGAGGTGCCTGTAGGCAGCAAAACCTAATGCAATCACAGGGTACATAAATAGCCTACTAATGTACAAACTGTTTCAGTTCATCACTGTAGTGGACATTATTAAGATAATTATTTGTTCCTTTGTGACTTGCCATTCTACTGTGCTGTTATATACATCAATCTAATCTAATGAATATGTTTTGAGGCACAATTTTCATCTCTTCTTGCAAAAACAGTTTGTTGCAGAAGGCAGCCTTATTAAAGACTTGTCACTTTAGAGATCTGGTGACAATAAATGCTTGGCTGTTCATTTACTGGCAAGTCACGCAGTTAAAAACAAAAGCAATGCAGAAAGTGGCATGGAAAAAAAGGGTGATTTAGTTCTGTGCCTTGGCTGGCTCTATTTCTTGTCATTTTGCTTGAGTTTGAGTTGGGCTTCAAACAGGACATTTTGCTCAACCCATAAAAGTTCAGAAGGTGCCTGAACATACAAATAAAATGCAGTTCAAGGTCCAAGCGGAAATTTACTCTTGACTCAAGTCTTTTGTCTTACAGATTTGCTGATGGTATTGTAGCTAGCTGATTAGTCTGCAACTACCAATTCTACATGTATGTTTAAATGATTAGAGAAATGGCAGTGGCAAACAGAAAATACTATAAGTAATACTAAAATATCATTATTTCTATGGCTTCTTTTTCCCTGTGAACTGCTTTATCTGTGTTTTCTGAGATCAGTGATACCCAGCTAGAATACAGTAAATATGGATTAGCTATATTGCAGCTCTACTTTCAGTGAGAATATGTCAATAGAAAGGTCATGGGCTTGTTCAAAAAGGAACACTGGTATTCAAATTAGGTAAAGACTTTTGGAGAGGGAGTCAGAGGCCTACAATTTTGATGGATTTGGATGAACACATAGATACATGTGTTTTTTATTTTTATTTTTTATGTACTGAGTCTCTAGGTGATGCTTTTGAGATTTTTAGGCCTGATTGTTATCAAAATACCTACAAATTCTGCAGCTTAAAGGGGGAAAAAAATTGCAATTCACTATGTGCACCGTGTGGCAAAAACATAATGTTTAAGAGAAGGTAGCACTAGAAAACTAGATCAAAATCTGTTGTCTGGAATTCAGGATGTTAATAGCAATTTGTGTCTTTAGAACGAGAATAGAAGAACACAAGGTATTGTTTATAATTGCAGTTATAAGCACAGTAAAAATGACAATAGGCAGCCAGTTTAGGGCAGCTCTGCCAACGTGCTCCACGCAACAGTTGCTTGTGTTGGCCAGCAGTTCTGATTCCAGAAGCATTTTGCATTGGAGCAAATTAAGCATATGAACACTGATGCATTTGCAGATGGCAAACCAGCAGTGACTGGCAGCTGTTGATAAAGATGCATCAGCCTCTGTTTCTGTTCTTCCTCATCAACACAGAGGTGAACTGGGAATATGCAGGTTCTTTATCTCTTCCAAAGGGTTGTCTTTGCCATACAGTGACAGCACTGCAAGACTGGGCACTCGTTTCTTGTTTTGTGAAACACTGGAGATCAAATTAATTCCAGTGCTTCAGAGGCTGGTCTTCTGTACAAACATTTAAAAAGGAAGAAAACAAGTGCATATTAAAGGACTCAGTGGCTTTTCTTCTGTGTTTTTCTCTCCTCTTTTTTCCCTCCATAGAAGTAAAGAAACAAAGCAGCAGCTTTCTGACATTTATCATGGACATTAATTATACTATCTCTGGCTTCCAGAACTAGGATATTATGAGGAATGTATTAACAATTCTGGCTTTTTGAAAGTGGTACATTATTAATATAATTAAGTAGGAGAACAGGGTCAGCAAGTGAGGGGAAGTACACATCAAGAGTGTTCTCTTGATATTGGAATCAGTATTTTATTTCATAAAGTGCTTCTTAATTACTTATGGGTGAATATATCTGGGGAGTGTGTATGAGCTACTTGGTTATCTCAGAACTTTGTTTTCTGGCCTAAGCAATGCAAAATCGTTCTTGAATTAAAGTTAATTCTGGGGAACAAACTGAATTGTTTAGTGCAGAATTATGAATAGGCATATTGATTCTGTAGAATTCCAATTATTCTTTGATGTAGGAAAAGATACTTGCAACAATTTGCAGCAGTAACACTTCTATTACAAAAGCTTTAACAAATGTCTTACTTGTAAATAATCTAAATGCAGTCTCCCTTTTGATGAAATCCTAGAGTCCTTCTGTACAGTCATTATTACAGAAGGATGCTACAACAAACTGATAGTTATTTGTCCAGGCAAATTTATATTTTAATTCACATACTGATTCTTTTAGAGGTGACAAAAAAAATATTTCTAGGAGATGCCAGTTTAAAATCAAACTTAGAAACTTAGCCTTACCATGAAAAAACATGATACTGGATATGTGTCTTAGAGGATCATGAAAGATCTCTGAGTTAATGACAGGGAGGGTATTTAAATTTAGATGTACCCAATCTACTTTTTGTAATTGGAAAGTAGCTTTACCAAATAGTGGAAGAAATTGACTTTAACTGTGGAATAAAAATTATGAAAGACATGGAATGAAAGTGTATGAATATATGGTCAAAAAATATATGAAATAATAGTTTTGAAAAATATATGGAGACAAAACAAAAATTAAGATAGTTTCTCACCACTGGAACATGATTCCACTATCTATGCTGCTTCCCAGCTCCTGTTAGCAAAGTTTGGAAGCTTTATCACATATGAAGACCTGGCCCTACTCACAGCAGATATTTTAACATTTCAGCTCTCAGATTATACAATTTGAATGAAAAATTCAAGTAATTTTTCTTTTTATAATCTTGTAAGGTTTTTCTTTTTAATTCTTACAAGAGACATATTTAGGTGTTCAGGGCCGTTCTTGAATAGAGTTTATTAATTTCATCTGATTAACTTTACCTTCCCTAATGAGTTTTCCTAATCAAAAAGTCAGAGTTCAAAAGCAACATAGGTTCTACTTTAAGCTAATGAATACCTGAGTAAATTTTAAAATGTGAACTTCTAGAGCTTAGCACATTTCCTCTGCTTTTTATGATGGTGGTGAACATTAAGAGCACAGTTTTGAGCAAGAGCCATTCAAATCTGGGTGCAACACTGACAAATCTGCCAACTTGTACTGTAGCTATTTCTGCTGTATTGTAGGTAGTTCTCCATGCTTCCAGACAAGGAATGCAAGATCTTTTTTGCTGCTATGCTAATGTTGAGGAAGATGTTGTTTACAAGTATTTTCTTCCACTTGGTACTTGCATCCCATCAATGTAACAAAAGGTCATAAATGGACAATAGAGTGGAGTCATGAGTGAATTATTCTCTTTTAGCTACAAGTATGCCACACTATTTTTATAATTTCCAAAGAAATTACTAAAACGTCCCTTGAGACCTAGAGGAAACTGCTGAAGTTATGTGATAATTCTCTATCCTTTTTTTTCTGCATCATTTTAGGCAGATACAGCTTGCAACTCTGTCTGAAAAACAAAGATGAAACTTGCAACTGGATCGTGTAGGCTGGGAGATGTTGTAGTTTCAGTTAAAAAATAGTTTATTTTTCTGTACTGAAAGCCTCTGTGTATCTGACTGTGTTGTATATGTTTTGATAAAACACTGGAAGTTGTCTATTCTTAGAACATGTGTGTATAGGCACAGTGCTGCAAAAATGGAGGGTGATTTAGTTGAAATCAGTAGCTGTTCCAGTGATATTCTTTTCACACCAGTTCTTTCCCAAAACACTGATTAGGTGGTCTTTTACAATTGGCCAGATGTACATCTCCATTTTCCTGCAGCTAAAGACACTTTTTGCACAGGTAGAATAGAAGAGATTGTGCTCTATGTCTCAGAGCATTCCCTGTTGCTGTGAGAGATTGTACTGTCTTGTGCAGGAAAAATTCCCTTTTTCCTGAAGACTGTGGCCAGTGTAGAATTTTTCCTGAATTGAGCTATATAAGATGGGCATGCAAGCAGCTGGAGGACAATGAAATAAAAGTGTTCCTGCAGTGCCTTCTTTCACCTCTGTTTTGAAGCAGTGTGTTAGATTGTCTCATTGTGGGATTATTTACTTTAAAATACTGATTCCTTCCCTTGCCAGTGTTTTTTTTCAGACTTTTATCATCCCCATGATGAGACTAACAAACTCTAGAAGAATTTCAGTCAGAGAGAAGTCTCTTAGGTAGAGGTTTAGATAGTATCCAGCATCAACACTACTCTGAGTATGCTTATATTGATTTTACTCTATGTTCATTCTCCTATCAGTTTCAGATGCTTTTAGAATACTGTCATCATCTTCCAGGATGAAAGGAGTATGAATACACTAATCCAGTGACCCAATAAAATGGACTAAAATTTGGATTTACTACCAGATATTTTGGAACTTTGCCATAAAGTCTCTAAGTTCAGAATGTATGCGGGGCATACAAAGAAGTATTTTACATATACTTGTGTTGCTCAGATTTTTAATTCTTATACCAAGCATAACTCACACACCTAGGAGACAAAGTCTCGTTAACTTTCAGTGAGAAATCTCAAAAGCTTTCCATGAGAGCTGGTGTCCTGCATGGCTAAGTAATCTCTGGAAAGTTAACTGAAGCTCATAGACAGTGAAATACTTCTGACAGTTTTTTTTTTTCACTTCAGTTGGACTCAGATACCCCCTCATGGAAATACAAACACTCCTGAGCTGACCAGACTGTGCCTCAGAGTAACTGTTGCTGTATGGCCTCTCTCACTTCCAGTCTAAGGTTGCTTCCACCAATATCATCCTGTGATGGTGCTGTGATGTTTTTGGCTGGTTTGTGGGCACTATGCCCAGGAGGAAAATCAACATGCCTTTAAGCAAAATGGTGGCACTATGATTTTGGAAGGTCACTGATCATCTCTTTGGCACCTGGCATTTATATATTAAATGGGCAATCCTTCAAAATGACATTTCAGGTAATGAAAACTAAGCCAGTTTGAGGCCTGCTACATACCCATGCAGATCTGAACTGATGCCAAAGCACGTCGATGCTTTGCTGTGGGAACAGTGACATTTAAGACCTGATATTAGAAAACCATCAGTCAGAAGTTCAGGCCTTCTACTAAGGACAAGTTGGAAACAGTCATTTTGTGATGTTCTAAAGGTATATTTTTCCAAATCTTTGAACTTATGTCGGGGTTTAATAAGTGCTTTTGCTAAAATGATTTTATCTTACAGACCAGGTTTTGTGCTGCCAGGTACACATTGCCCAGTTGGGGCTATTTGGCCATCGTTGTGGTTGATGTCCATAGTTGATGGTTGAGTGTTGTGAGGCAGCACAGGGCTGGTATTATCGCCCTGTTTTTACCTGCTTCCACTAGCAGATAGGTCTGGAATAATGGATGTGACTGGATCATGGATGGTCTCAGGGGAATCTTGGTGTGACTCTGTTATGTCAGGTTTGTGTGGGATTACCTACAGCCCATTTTCACTACTGGGACAATCAAGATTGTTTACATGAAGCAGCACATTCAAATATATTCCGTTTTAAGACTAAATACCCTCTGAAGCAGCATATCATAGGTTCTTGTGTATAACAGTGAAATGCAACTGGACAGTTGACACAAACAAAACAAATTATGTGACTTACAGAACAGGACAGCTCACTGAGCTATATATAAAAACTTTCTTATTTTAAACAGCGTCTCTTCAGCAGAATGCATGCTAAATATTTGACAGCTGATACAGCTTTTAACCAATTACAGTGTACTGCCATCATGCTCTGTCTCTTCCAGGTTTCTTGATTTATGGTTTCCTGAATTGCAGAGGCATCAATCTATGGATGTGGTCCATTTTTTTAACCAAGTCTCACCAAACTAAATTGAGCTGTGTGTAGAAGTGAAGGTTTCCACACACATCCATTCTCACAGTGCAGCACTTATTTAATTTGTCCTTTGTTTCCAAAGCAGGGATTTTCATCAATATATTTATTATTAGGGAGGCTTGAGCTTAAGGAGAAATCCAATGAAATTATGTTCTCTTCATTGAGAAAGCATTTATCATTCGGTGTTGCAGCTATCCAGGATGCTGGAACATGATGACTTTAGGCAAATGTGCAAGAAGCACATTGAAAGATGAAAGAATTTCAAGGGATGTTCACAGTCCACTTAATACCTATGTACCTGTAAATCAGTGGTACAAGGTAAATATTAAGCTGCAAATCAGCTACATGAGACTCTTGTTGATCATCTTATGTAGTCCTGATAAACTGTTTAGTTCTCTGTTGTAAGCAGATCTCTTTTTTAGACTGTCATCTGAGCTCCTCTCCTTCCTGAGCTTTAAGAAGAAAGAAAATAAAAAAGGTATTTTTTCCTAAGTTGGGTTATTCAGAGAATTGACCCCTCAGGATTGCTAGGTACATGCAAGCAGCTTGGGGAAATAAATCTCTTGCCTTTATGAATCCATGGAGCACTTGTCTCTTTTTCTCAGCAGCATCAAGCCCTTCAGGCAGGCAAAAGCAGACAGCCTTTTAACATTTGTTTAACTCTTTCTTTTCTAATTTTATACTTAAATCCATCATTCTCCAGTGCTTCTTTAAACTTAGATGAAGCCATCTGCTGAATGGGTTTCACTGGGGAGAGAAAAGTATGTGTGCATAGACAGAGAAACATTTTATAAAATTTTTACAGTTTTCATCATATTTTGGAATTAGATGTGGATTAACTCTGTTTTAGGAGTTACTGTCAGAGGAAATGATGGAAATTCACGATTGAGCCCCACTGACTGCACGACAGTAAAAAAAAAAAGCTTTTCACATCTTTGTAAATGTGCTCCTAACTTTGAGACATGTGTTTGTCAAATATTTGGATTATGCCTTTGTATACTATCTGTGCTTCTAAACTGATAGTTTCTGCTGGTTTGGCATAGGAAGAAGGATTTAATAGATTTGCAATGTCACTGTCATAAAGATTTGCACACAGCAATTGATTCGCTAGCATTTAACACCAGTTCAAAAATGTTAACATACAAAATAAAATACAAAGTTTTTTTTTTTTTTTTTTTAAANTTTTTTTTTTAACAAATGCTTTGGTAAAGAAATGCTCACAGTCTTAAAAAGTACCAGCAGAAGTGAAATTACAGAAGCTACCTTGGGAGCTACATAACCTATAGCTTGTCTTAACACTCTGTAAGTTTAATAGCTGCAATAAGAGTTCCTGTGTCAAAGTCTGACCATCTCCAGTGTTTTGCTGCAAACAATCTGTCAGAGAGTGTTCCTTTTTCTTTCTGAGGTTTTACACCAAAGCTGTATGTTATTGTAGACCTGAATACTTGTGAGACTATAGATTTTCATATTAAACTTTGTCTTCTAAGTTTTCTCCTCCCTTCCCTGTCTGGGAATTGTTTCTTAGAAGGTATCCTACCCTATTCTATCCTCTTCAGCAGATTTTTTTTTTGATACTGAATTTTCTTTGTGTTAGGAAAGCTGCATTCCTGCCTTCATCAAAGGTTGTTTCACTCTGTTTTGCTTTTATCTGAGCGTTTCCAGAGAAGATCTTTTACTTTGCTATCAAGTTCCTTTTCTTTTGCTACCTCTAAGCCATTACAGATCTTGAACTGAATTTAAGTTATGGCATTACAAAAAAAAGATCTATACCACTAAATTCTTGAGGCTTGAACCACACCCTGGATGTGGTGGTTTAGTTTGGGTTTTTTCTTCTTCTACCAAAATGCTGTTTTTAAGGGATGGCACAGAAAGCTCTGACTGATAGTGTTCACTTCTTTCCTCCCAGGTAGGCTTCCAGGCAAAAGCTTCTTGCCACTAAGAAGAGTCAACTACAAATTGTGCCACAGAGAAAGAGGAGCTACAAATGTTCCTACTTGTGCCTTTCCCCAGACTGCAAAATTAATCAGATTCTTTCATGGAAAAACCCAGAAATTCTTAGCTTTAGTCAGAAAGAAAAAAACCACAACTTCCAAAATGCCCCTATTCTTTCCAGAATAAATGCAAATTACATCTCAACACCTTGCCATCCTCCATCCCCTGCAGAGTCAACAGGCAGAGCTGCACCAGAGAGCAATAGCACCAGGATACTTTCTCCTGCCCACCCACTGGTACTGAAGGGAATCGGCTCCATTTTTGGCCTCCCTCTTACCCATCACAAGCAAGAAAATGGAAGTGTCAATGGAAACATCGCCCTGGCACCACAAAGAAAATTATCAGCAGTTGCTAATCAGGAACCTTATTAGGGTGTATCTATTTACAGAAATGTTTCTGAGTAATAGAGGACACCTCTCTCTGTGTCGCCATAATGTGTGAGTCTCCTCCATGCCCTTGGGGCTGTTCCTTTGCTGAATCCAAATTCAGCGGCAAACAACTGAGTTTGTTCAGGATCTCTGGTTACAGTTTTATGAAGCCAGTCTTCCTGCTCAGGTGGGGTTGGCCACCAAAAGGTGTACTGGTGGGAGCATCACAGAATTGTAGAATGGTTTGGGTTGGAAGGAGGTTAAACATCTTCTCGTTCCAACCCCTCTGCCATGGGCAGGGACACCTTCCACCAGAGCAGGTTGCTCAGGGCCATGTCCCAGCCTGGTCAATGTTGGATGGAGCCCATCCAAGCCCCATCCAACCTGGTAGTCATTGACATGAGCAGTCCCTGCACTGTTGTTTACAGTGCCTTTCTGTTGAATTTGATATCACTATTTTCTCTGCTTATCTTTTTCTTTCTCCAAATATTGGCCTTTCCTTAATTAATCTTTCTGAAAGCAGAATCAGCTTCAGGTGTTTGATGTGAGGAAGCACAGCACACATCCCCATCTCCTGACGTGCTGTCCTCTCCTGATGGATGTTGGTGCAATGATTCCTAGACGTTCTGCCAGAAGCAGCATCTGGCTCTTCGCCTCTCTCCTCAGGCTCTGTATTTGCAGCTTTGAACTTGCCTCTGCATATATCACACTGTTAACTTGTCACTATCTTCCATTAGCCTTCCCAACTGCTGTGCACTTGGTTGGCAGTTTCCAAAGGCAACCTTTAAATTTTGAGTAAGTTGTGGTCCCCATGAGTTTTTGAGAGCCCAGCTTTGAAGGAGGATCTTCTCTTCATCTGTCATGTTGCACAGAGCAGGAGTTCAGGTCACGCATTCTTGTGCAAAGTAAATTCAAAGATCTATTCAGGACCATAGGAAGGCCATCAGAATTCCTGCATTGCTTTCATGTGGTGTTACTTCCTGATAAAAACAGGACTTTTTTTTTTTTCCCCTACTAATCCTGAACAGATCTATAATATGTGCAAAGAGTCTGAAGCTATTCTGTTTTATATCACTATCACTCATCAGTGTTAGCTGTGGCAATGGAGGCTTTCTGTTACAGGATACTTGCTTAGTTTTTGTAGGCTTATCAATGGGAAATATGTAATTCTGGTTTTATTGCCTTGGCATGTGCTAATACACAAGTACTTTTAAAGAATCATAAGGTGAAGCTAATGTAGCACAGAGTACTTTGTTTTCACTATATGCAGAAGGGTTTAAAAAATTTGCTTCATATTTTTATGGAATTTTCCTTGGGCTTGTTACTGCCCAGTAGCTGTAGAATCACTTTTGTTTATCTAAAATGAACTATGCATGAATTTACACCTGATGTTAGAGCAGCACCAGTTGTGATGAAGTCGATACCCACTGTGGATAAAATTCAGTTTTGTGCTAGTGACCAGTTGAAGACATATACATTGCATGCATTCACTCCTAATTTAAAGTCTTAAATGAGACTGAAGTAGTTCACAGGTTTTATGCTGTCCCTCTTCACAGGAATGAACGTTACCCAGTATGCACACAGAGAAGATGTATGTCAACTTACTTTGATGTCTCATGAAAAATACAATAATTAATTCTTCTGATCATTTTGGAGTTTTGCTAATCTGATTTTATTATCAATTTTTTATTGTTTGCTCACCTTAAAACTTCAGATCCTGGTGTCCTGTAAGGATCACATAGGAATCTTCTAGCTTTTATTGAAAAGGAAAGATTTTTTTTTTTCCTCTTCTGCTCATTCAAAAGGAAACTCAAGACCCAGTATAAAGGAACCCAGAGGCAGAGAACAAAAACACCATTTTTGTAAAAACATGATCTAAGAATGTGGAAAGAGTTAAAATTAATAAAGCCAAATGTCAGGCTGGCCCCATTCTTTTTCTCTGAGTGACCAATGCTAGGTGCTTAGACAAGGACAAAATAAAAAAAGGAAAAAGAAGAGGAAATAATGGGGTAAATTCAAAGTGCTCTCCCCCATCTCCCTGTTCTTTCCTGACGGAGTCTACTAGTCATTTCTTTTGGTAACTTCTCTGATTTGTTTTTGTTGGACTGACGAAATAAGATAATTAACTTTCATGAATGTACTAGATGTGCTCTACTAGATTTAAGGTTGTCCTTGAGTCTTTTGTCATGGCCCAATCCTGCCTAAAAAACTCAAGAGATTGATACATATTTGTATTGTGTTGGCAGCATGAAATTTATTTGTTGCTGATTGGTGCCACTAATGAAGCTTCTTTGATGTAAACTGAATATTAATTATTTACTTGAGTATGTGCCAGAGCAATCATGGAGTTTTGGCATAGAGAAGGTAGATTTGAGTTTATAGAAGCATCAGGAAATATACTCTTCACATGTAGTGTGACTGAGGATCTCCTGCCATCTCTTATTCAATTTGTAGGGGATTTTACTCAGAGAATACCAACCAGTGGCAAGAGCATCTGGCTGTGAATGTTTGTTTATTTACACAAGCAGCCCTTCCCACTATTAGATCCTCCAATCTCAACAGGATTTGCATAGGAGATATGTGCACTTACATAAGCAAATAGAACTTTTTTCTGGTTTAGTCAATATGTTGGGGTTTGTTTATGAAATGATCAAATGCCTCCCTGAAGTAGCTTACACTTCAGTCCTGTGGACATTTAGTTATGTATCAGCTGACTCAGTATTGAAATAACAGTCTTCACACCAATTTCTTAATCTTCAATCTTCTTTCTTTAAAATTCTGTGTAAGGAACACTGATAGCAAGAGGAGAGAGCAAGTGCTGACACAATTTAAGAAGAAAACAAAGGCTAATGCCATCAGCCAGCTAGTCTGGGGAGCAGTGGTTATCTGTGAGTGTTGTTCTGCATGGGAAGCAGACACTCTTCTGTAGTTTCCTAATTCCATAGACAATGCAAAACTGTCAGCTCTAAGTCTTACCCCTCTGACGTGCTTTCCTTTGGTGTACAACAATTGATGGTAAGGCAAAGTGAGGTGCAGTCCCACACCTCAACAGATAAACAGAAATCTCTTCCTCTTGTTGCTTATTGTTTGTTTCTGTACTTGTTAAGATAGCCAGATATTGCTCAGCTGATAAATAGCAGAGAATCCTTTTTTCCCCTAATAATAAAATGACCAATTCCTAAATATGAAAAATCATATTTTATATCTCAGTCTTTGGAGTACATGGAAATGGTTTGCAGGAAATATTTGCCATTCATAATTTGGGGAGTGCTAATTAGGCAGGGTTGAATGAACAGCCATCTCAGCATGAATGAAAAGTCAGCACTTGAACATACTGTAGATAATATTCTTCTGAATGTTTCTTTAACTACGACCAAAATGTGCAGTTGATGAGTAGCACAGTGAGTAAGCCCATGTGCCTTGGATTTTTTTGGGAGTAATGAGCACAAAATAGATGTTCAGAAATGTATTGTGAAATGAGTATTTGCAGAGTATGTTTTCAATCCTTACTGATTTCCTACTTGTAGGAATGTTGGTTGGTTTGCTGTGAATAACATTTCCAAGTGTAGAAAGATAAGTAAAACTATATAATGTAGACTTAAAGTTTTCTGCTTCTATAGTTTCAGCTATTTAGAATATAAATTCATTTTGTGATCCTATTAACAATTCCATGTCCTATCAATACAATTTAATCTAAAAGTCATTGCAGTGAAATAGCCTACTGGATGGTGTCATGAAGATGGTATCATAACCAGGGAGATTTGCTCTTAGTTAGCCAAAAGTAATTTACTGTGAGCATTGCAAGGTCCAGTGAGATGCCATTGAGAACTGATGACATTTCAGGTTTACGGCCTATGCTTATCTTGGATTCTTCACCCACAGCAATTTTGCAAATTAGTTTGGTGATATTTCCAGCTCTGTGGAGTGTTCAGATGGAGAAGTACCTGAGTGAAGATTCTTTACCAAGATTCAGTGCCCTGATCCTTCCTTCCCAGGAGTTGCAGAGTGCTCACTTTCACCACTCTTTGAGACCTGCTGCTGAACTCTGTCTCATTCAGCCAAGCATACAGACTTAGGGGAGGAAAATTTAAAAAGGTCGTACAAGTCTTTGTTTTCTTTCAGGCATGTCATGAAAACAACCATTCTGGGAACAAGATAAAAGCTTTACCCATCTGTCCAGTTTGGACTGTTTGGGGAGTCTTCAGTTCTGGCATCTTGCTGAATAATGGCATGATGCATGTGAACTAAGTGAATTCCTGGGATGCTGAAAATTGGATGCAAGCAGTTGATTGGTGTCATTTTTTTCATACAGAAACATTTAGATTTATGATTCTCCTGAGTTAGACTATGAATTCTTGCTTGTTTTTCCTGAAGTCCTTGTTAATATTGAAGTGATTTACTTGCAACAAAAATGAGCTTACTGTGCGAGTTCTGTCAAGTAAATAGTAGGTTTTTGATATACTGCTGTCTTACAGTTTCCCTATTAAACATAGGATGTTATTTATGATTATATGCTTCCTCCTCAGTGATCTTGAGTAGTGAAGTGTGTAGCACAGTGTAATAGATGTTTTTAACTTTAGAAGACCTGGTTTAAAGTTAGTACTCTTTTTTCTTACTTTAATTAGTATGCTAAATAGTGTCTGTACAGCTACAGAAACACCTTAGAAACATATGCAATATTTCTGCACTCTAGAAAGTTGTTTCTAAGAGTTGGAGAGTTTTCCTTCATTGGTTGGCTTTGGGAAAGAATGGGGCAGTGTCAGGAGAGCACTTCGCTCCAGTGAACACTGATCAAGCTCTGGGACTAACTATTGGAAAGTCAGTGTTTTCAGTAGCCTTGCTCCTCAGGTATGTCCACCACCCAAAAAAGTACTAAAACATGTGGAAAATTTCTAGGATGTGCTTGAATCCCTTGCTAACCCTTTCGAACATGTGATAGAGCACATTGCTCAATGTAATTTCTGGCTTGCATTGTCCCTTTAGGTGTTTGATGGCAGGAAGAGCTGAAATCAAATAAAGTAACTTTGTATGGAGGATCCAAATTTAGCTGCCTGTCCAGCTTTTTATCTTTCTTGGTATTTTGGAGTGGCACGAGACACTGTTTATTGTTATAATACGTAATGTCTGTGTATGTAATATAAATATTTGTCCTACAGGAGTAGACTATTGAAGCAAAGCCTCACCTCTACTAAGCTGTTTGTCTTTTGGGCTGCAAGAGAGGTTTAAATCTTCCTGTTTCTTGATTTGCTATCATATTACCTTCTAAACATATTTAGCATACGATTTATTTTTATATATGCCGTTCACCATGCAGAACGTCATAAACTACTTTACAGTCAGAGAGAGATAAAGCAGAAGAAGAATTCTTTACTTATAATGAGTGACTGCAGTCAGCCAAAAAGGGAAAGAGTAGTGCATTAAGATGCAGTAAAAAAATGAAAGTTGAAATTTTAAAGCAGTAAAAATGCTAATCAGCATGCTGGAGTGATTCAGTGCAGCCTTTTTCAGAGATGTGCACTGTTGTACTCTGCCTTCAGTGCTGGTATTTGCAAGTATCAGCATATGCTGTGTATCTTCCTGCCTTCTGAATGCTGGAGTGTGGACATTAATGGGACAGAAAAGCACAAGTTTTCTGGGAAATTGGGTAAGATCTGGGGAAAGAACAAACAACATAGAAGTGAATGAAGACTATTGAGTACTGTATTTATAATGATCACAAATACCTGCTCGCATTTGAGAAATCAGCAGCCTGTTCCATTACTGTTGCCAGAACAGAGTTGGTATTTGAGGTGATCTAAAGGCTTTGGCAAGCTATTTATTTGTTTCAAGCATTTGTCTAGATGCATCAGAAGAAAGTTTTCTCTATTTCTGCGACCAAAAAAAAAAAAAAAAAAAAAAAAATTAAAAAAAAAAAAAAAAAAAAGAAGAGAG
>VZTR01003678.1:160972-183442 GCA_013400775.1 Chaetops frenatus
TTTAAATTTACAAAGTTTCCACAAGTCTTGTGCTAACTGTGCCAAGTTAATCTTGTAAATATTTATCTGCTTTACATTTGAAGTGAAATAAAGAACAGCTTCTTAGCACATTCTGCAATGCAATGTAGGCTTTTCCCGCCCTGTAGGAGCTTGTTTATGTTGCCCACACACACACTTGAAGCCTGAGACCCCAAGCAGAGAAGCAGATTGCAAGTGAAGAATATAGTTGGCTACCATGTGGCTCTAATCCTTCATTTTTTCATTTGAAATAGCAAGTTTTGCAGATGTTGATATGGTTAAAGGTGCGTGAGAAAGAAGTTGATTTCGTGCTTCACAATGACATTTTAGGCTTCGCTTGATGCCATTTGTCTTTTTTCTTTTAGACAGAAGTTCTCTATTTTTTGAATGTTAGCCAAGTGTAAGACACAACCTGACTAGATGAAGTGCACCCTTTCTCACTTGGCATTTAAAAAAAATAGAGGGAGTGGAGAAAAGGATGCCCTATCTACTAAGTAACAGCACTCTGAGTAATATAAGTGAGAGAGCATGAGAAGAGGAAAAGATATTTAAGCTTGGGTATGTCAACTTTTTTCAAAACTGGTTGAGTGCTGATTTAGTTATTTAAGTCAATGTTTGTTGCACACAGTACTAATGCTTCAAGTTCAGTATTAGGTAAAATGTATAATCATATAATCACAGGATGGTTTGGGTTGGAAGGACCTTAAAGGTCATCTCATTCCAGCTCCCCTGCCATGCTTAGGCACACCTTCAGCTAGACCAGCTTGCTCAACCAAGCAGGTTGCTCATAGCCAGGTTGCTCATGGAGCCCCATCCAACCTGGTCTTGAACACTTGAACAGTAGTTTAAACTGTTATATCTTTGAGGAAACTGTTTCTTTGTTGGCATACTCACAGGAACTCTCATCCTAACAAATGCTTCCTCAGACAAGTTCTGGAGAGGGTCTTTCTTTACCAAGCATTTTAGCACACACTGCATTCCTCATCCATTTCATTTTTCCAGATACTTCTCTTGTGAATCCTTCTACCAGCATGAAAAATGATTTCTCTCTTTACTGTCAGTCAATGATCCCTGAAAATATTTATCTTTCCCTCTGTTAGCATAGTGTAGTGGACGACATCCATTTCAACAGAATAACTCTGAAAGTCAGTTTTTGCAACAGCATTACTCTCAGAGTTTCTAGTGAAAGGCTTCTTCTATCATATTGGCTATACCATTTTTCTGTGTCTTTGGAACTTACTTTGCACCTTTTAGTCTAGTTTACCTAGGCTTTACTCTCTAGTTTACCTAGGTGTCAGAGATTGGAAAAGGTGATCTGTTTCGAGACATTTGGGGAGCTGGGAATGTGTGGTAGGGGGTGGGTCAGACCTTGCTCTGGTGAGGTCAGACCTTGCCCTGCCCTCAACACCCCCCAGCTGTACAGTGTCTGTCACTCATGACTCACTGGAGGCAGCCCCCCAGTGTCACCTAAGCCACCCCTGCATGGCCAAGAGACTGGAAGTCCCACCTGGGAAGAAGGCCTAGCATGGGCCAAGCCTTTAAGAAGCCTGGCCATGAGGCAAGCACGTTGCTCTTTAACCCCACCTTCACCTTGGAGCTTTACATCACTGAAAACCAGGACCTGAATGTCTGTCTTTCTATGTCTTTCCTGTCTTTCTGTTTTTCTTCCCTTCCTTTTGTTCTCCTTCTCCTTCTTCTTCTCCTTCTTCTTCTCCTTCTTCTTCTCCTTCTTCTTCTCCTTCTTCTNCTTCTTCTTCTTCTTCTTCTCTCACAGAACTTAACATCAAATGGCCTATAAGGCTTTCTGTGTTCAGTGGGCGAAATCTATGCTGTGATAAGTGATATTATGCACTATTTACTCTTCACGTTCCTTAATTTTCTAGTTTGCCAGTAAACTTTTTTGTATTTTTACCTCTTGAGAATATATACTTGGAATTTTCTCCTTTGCGCCTACCCAGAGCAAAAGAGCCTTGGTTTAGCCCTAGGTTTGAGTGACCAGGGTGTAAGATACTTCATTCTTTTTTAACAAATCCCACTGTAAAGGCCCCTCACATCACCAATCACCTTTTGTGCATGAAATGTTCTAATTTCTAACTGGGATGAGCATCTGAAAGGGATACTGTGCTCATGTGTACACAATGTAGATAGAGACACAGGAGCTAGAAGTGAGGTCTGGAAAAGTCTGGTGGTGTATTTTCAGAAGAGGCTGGTCATTTTAAGCATATTCTATTTTCTTCTCAGCTTGGTTTAGTCTTACATCTTTCTATGGTTTTAATTTGTTCTCAGTTCAAGGCCTGCCCTTAAACTGAAATCTTATTCCCATTGAATTTTATAGCAAATTTGCCGGTTTCAGTGAAACTGGTTTTATTTCCTGTGTTTAACTGTACTTTAAAGCATCGTGCCAAATTTGGCAAAATATAGGGAAATTAAAAATAAAGTGAAAACTAGGCCATGTATATGATTTATCTCGATAATGGACATATATGCCTCCCACCTGAATGCAGTTATACACTTAAAATTACAAATGTGGGTACAATTAAGATTTTTTAAATTAGACATATGAAGATGCTTATCTTAAAAAGCTGTTTCCAGCATTGCATTTTGCTGTAATTGAGGTTTTCCTTCAACGGAAGTCCAAGATGGAGTTTCATTGAAAATCTGAAAAGGGGTACATAAAGAACTGTACAGTTTTGTGATAGGGAGAGGCATGTTGAAATCTAAGGTGTGTGTGAATGAGGTTATTCTTCAGTGGCCAAGGATAAGGGTATTTCTATTATCAACACACGGAGCAAATGTCCTTTAGCTCTGTTGATAAACAGGCAAATGTTTTGGAGATAAAAGATAAAGAGTCCAGGTCTGGTGACTACATGAGGGATTGCATTTGCATATGAGCTTTGTCTCAGTTATACATTTCTTCAAAAACAAATACTGCCATCATGATTTCTAGCATTCCAAATAAGCTGGAAGGCTAAAAAAGTATATTAAAGAAAAAAAATCAAGACTGCTGTAACATTTTAAAAAACCTTTGTTAAATGTTTTACCAGGTTCATGAGCTTTTGCCAGTCTGTTTTGTGATACTTAAAATCATGAAGCATCAGAACTTGTATCCATTTGTTGTGCTTTATGTATTCAAAGTTACCAAAAACTGACATTAATTTTTTTCTGAGCCTTTTACATCTCCTGAGGACTGTGCAGGTTACTGGAATTGGCTATATAAGTATTTTAGATTCCTGTATAAAAAGCATGGTCTTTGTACTGTAAAAGAGAGAGAGTTTCAGCTGTCATGGTACTTGCTCTGTATAGAAAGATATTTTTAACATCACACACAAGGATATATGTTTACTGTGAGATTTCTCTGAGAATCATTCTTGACTGTGGTATTGGACAGGTTTTAGAGGAGAAATTACTTTGAAGTATCAGGTATCTAAGATTGAAATGGCTCCTTTTGTGGAAAGAGCTGTCTAGGGCCTTCAGTGCTGGTGGTGTTTTTGAAAAGATGTCAAATTCAGTAGACTCTAATAGCAGCAAATTATTTTTCAGTCTGTGTCTTTTAGAGTTCTGTTACTCTCACTTTCCACCACTTTCCTCCTTTGATTTACAGACTTTGTGTGTAAGATTCAGTACATTTAGGCAGATGTAAGCAGCTGGAAGCAATAGAGTTAGAGCACTTTGAAAGGCTGAATTTTCACAAGCGGTTTGGGGTTTAGATGCTGGGAGTCATTATCTGGTGCTTCAGAATAACATTTAGAGAATTTGCTCTCATGGCAGAGATTTGAAAGAGGTTATTCATGGGTTGTATTTCACTTCTAAAAAGTTGAATAAAATTACATTGCATTATATTTTTAAATTAAGAAATCTGATTGAATCATGCAGACACATTTCAGAAGAATATATATTCTAATGGTACAAATCACTACTTTTATTCCATGTATTCATAAAACATATGCTCCCAGAAGCTTTGGAGAGAACCTTTTTTCTTGCCAACTATATATAGTATAGTGAATGTTTCCTTTAAACTCAAGCCAACATCCCATGTAAACATGATAAAGTTAGCTACAGCAGTTTTATGGGGCAGCAAGAATTTGTGGTCTTACAGCGTGCTTTTTTTTCTTTGTGGCTCTGTTTCTTTCACAACTATTCTTTCTATCTTTGGAGGCTGGTTTCATTAGTTGTTATACAAGCTTCCCATCTTTCATCCATACCTCTCTGTGATCTCATGTCCTCCACTAATTTTAGGTTTTCTTTCCATAGGTTTTTTGCAATACTGACAACATTTTGAGGGGCACCTAATTATAAGCCACACAGGGCATTATTTGCTCAGTGTGTCCTTTTGCTTATGACATGACAAATGGAGTGCTCCTTTCCTCATTAACAACATAGGGAATGGAGCCACCATAAAGCAGAGTAGCAGTCCCAGATTGTTTCAGTGGATGTGAGTTTGCTGCAATTTCCATTCCAGCCACAGTGCACCCATTCCTGCAACAAATTATTCCATAGATGTGGGCACTGAGTGTTATCTGTCCTTTCCTTAGCTATTTCACTTGCTACTTCAGTAGCAGGGTAAATTTTCCCACATCTGTCTATTCCTGCTCATTCAGTGGGTTGTAGGAGAGGAGTGCCATACCAATTATTCATGGTCTTTGGATAGTGTTGTACACTGACACTTTTAAACAGAAAACATGGATTTGTGTGTGACCTATAAAGGTACATCAAAGAATGTGCTGCATTCCTGAATTCTGCAGAGCCTAGGTAGCACAGAACTGGTACCTTCATCCATCAAGCTTTCATTTCTGTACATCTTTACATTCTTTTAACTAAACAAAGGGGCTTGAGAGGGACTTTTTCCAGAGGAGTGCAGTGACGCAGCAGGAGGGAATGGCTGAATGAGGGAAGGTTTAGGTGTCAGGAAGAAACTCTTTACTGTGAGGGTGGTGAGGCACTGGCACAGGTTGCCCAGAGAGGCTGGGGATGCCCCATCCCTGAACATGTTCAAGGCCAGGTTAGATACAGCTCTGAGCAACCTGATCTGGTGGAAGGTGTCCCTGCCCATAACAGAGGGCTTGGAACTACATGAATTCTAAGGTCCCTTCTAACCCAAACGATGCTATGATACAGGAAACCATTAAAATAGTTTCAGGCACTCCTCTTCCAGAATGAAACAGAAATGGCAGTTTTGGCCTTCTTTAGAATGAGTGTGATCAGAACATTATCTTTTTAAGAATATGATCATGCAGAGTAACATTCTCAGGGAGCTGGAACCTGGTTGTCTGTGCTGAATTTACAGAACAAATAGCAAAATACTACAGCAGACAGAACTGAAAAGACTGGGATAAGGCTGTATGGGATACAGTAAAGTCTTGAATTCTTCAAAAGAAATGGTGAAATATCATAAGATCAACTTCTAGTAACTATATGCATGGTCTTAGTGGACCTGTAGCTGTGTAGGTGTTCATATTTGTAATTCCAGTGGCAGTGTGTGTTCAGGACCAATTTTTTCCTTTCTTGCTTAAAAAAGATAAGATATCCAGGCAGACTTTACTATCTAGCTTAATTTCAACCTGTTTTGAACTATTTTTTCTCCTTTTTTAAAAGCACCAACTTTGAGTGTCTCTGAAAAGGTAGTTTTAGAACGATTATAACCTCCACTCTGCTTTTGTTAAATAAGAAAACATAGTTACAAGCATTTTATATCAAAATTTCTATTGCATGGAGGTGATTTCAAATACACCATTAGCAGAAGATGCATTTTAATGATAAATTTACATGTGGTTTCAAAATAATATCAAGATAAATGTTTTACTTCTCTATATAGACAGGATACTCTCTGAGGTAATTTGTAGCAAATTTTGATGATGATTTATATAGTTGATATATTCTACCTAGGGAAATAAAAAATGTGAAGTGAAAGTTGAAATGAGCAGCTAAAACAGTCCTATTTCCTGCCAGACAATTTGCCTTTTGTTTGTATTGAAGTTGATATCAGTCTGGAAGAAAATAATGCGCTGGTTTTGCATTGCAGTTCTTTAAAACTTATTACCCTTATCTTCTATTCTGTTAAACTCTACTATCCCAGTTTAAAAGAAATTGAGGTCAAAAGGCCCCTAAATAACCATCTGGTTGGAATAATACAGGAGATCGATAGTATTGGTATTTTCTACAAAATTTCCTGTGCCAGCTGTCACTTGATGTTTGCCTATTCCACAAAAAAATTCATCAGGATTGTTTTGATTTTCAGAATATGTTAAATTTTGCATTTGGAGTGTGTAAGGAGAAAGACATTTTTCTTTTTCAAGGGGAAAAAGAGGAAAATAAAATAATAACATCTATATCTTGATCTGTTTTCTGCTCATTGCTTTCACTCTAGAAAATATGTTAGTTTGTTTTCAGTGTTCCCAGTTTTTACGTGCATTTGCAAGTCACAAAAGGTCTTGCTGACAATGAAATTCTATGCTAGGTGTCATTTCTCTTTGGTGCTTCATATTACCATGTTGAAAGAGAAGTAAAGCCCAAGTTGCTCAAGTAACAGATGTTTCTACCCATACCCACGGCCCATTTACCAGAGTTGCATTAGACATTTTCCTCTTCCAGGGGCCAGTCAATCTGAATTTTCTCTGATTCCAAATTCTTGGCATCAGAAAGTAAATGTTCGTAACAAACAGAGCTGTTGACTTACAGACTGTGAAATTCCTTCCTGAAAGAATGAATGACAGCCAGCTTATGAGTGCTGTATAGGTGACATTATTTGGATTGATGTAATGCCACTGAGCAGACTGCAAAATCCTTCCCACTTGTGGGGAGGCACATGGGAACAGGTTCTTTTTTGGTCCTGGAGAGGCACTAAAATACTGTTTAGTGGAAAGATTTGAGTGCAGCTTGCAGTGTACTCTGGAGAGAAGTCAGGGTTTGGTGGCCTCAAGATGTGGTTACAGGTGATCATTTATTTCCATGGGTGAGTCATCACCACTCTTGACTATCAGCACATTCAGCTGCTGCTGCCTCCAAATCACCTGGAGGTCCTTGGCCTTTAGAAACTCTTTCTTCCACCAGTGAAATGGTGTTCAGGGGAGGTACCATTATTTGCATTCCCAATTCATCCTCTCTTGTACAGGCAATTGACTGGGGCTCTGGTAGACCTCTGTCTTGGTACAGTGTAAATGCTGGTACATGGGAGTTAGGGGTTTATTTGCAAAGACTTTGGTATATGAGTAAAATCAAAGTTCAAAATTCTGCATTTTTTTCTGTTAGACTTAATTTTAGATGTGTAAAAACAGCATAGGTATAAATAGAAATACGTATATTAAAGTTTTTTTTTTAATCTAAAATGGTCCTATTTTAGGACATTTTGGAAAAGCAGTTTGCACTTTGTGCTGAAGAGTGTTTCCACTCTGAGCTAGATATTGATAACTGCCTGGTCAATATAGTTTAAGAGGCCAAAGTTGACACAAAGGATAGTAATTGCTTTGTTCACAGTATTGCCATTGGGTACAGAAGCCACATGCCCTAGGCCAGTCTAGATTGTGGGCTGTTACATAGAGGACAGAAATTCTGATGCTTTCTTTAACCTTTTCCATAAAAAAATCAGATAGATCTTGAACAAGGACAAATAGTCAATTTGGGTGTAAGAATGAATGATTCTTGAGAAGGGCATTAGTATATTTTACAAATGTAATTATGATGTGCTCCCACATGGTTGTTCTCTTTGATACATATGTAAATCAGAATGCAGAAATGTATAAATAAAATATTTCTAATATCAAGGTTAATGAGGAAACAGCTTGTAGCCAAATTGATGTTGCTTACTTCCAGGCTATCTTAAATCTCTCTGGGTAGGAAAAGGCAAACAGCCCACCCAGACTTCAAATGCTATTAGTTCCAATGTTCAATCCCAGCAGACATTTACTTATACAATTGGATGGGCTCATTAGAAGTTAATCTCAACTGCTGTCAATTAGGATGTGCTAATTTGCATACTTGATTGTGTGTCATCCTAACAGACTGTGGTAGGATTGCTGTGGGAGGAGGCAACAAGGAAATATTTGGGTTCAGCTGATTCCAAAGTCAGCTGACCAAAAGTGACTTTGGCATCTGTAGCTGCTGATACATCCATGAATTCTTTTGCAACAGCTTCCTATCATACTTTCACTATGTTTAACTTTGGGGCAGAATATAATTTTTTGGTTGAGAATTGGATGTTTAGGTAGATTTCAATCTTCCAACTTACTAGAGGGAATGTGCTTGACACGTCATAAAGTGGAACTTCCGTGAGTATTTCTTACCAAGAGAAGAACAGCACAGCAGGCAATACCCTGAAATGCATCATGGCTAGTTCAAATTTCTCGAGGTTACCTAAATGTCTTCATCCTGTGTCTTTGAAAATAATAAATTATATAGCTTGTAAGGTTGAAAGACAGCAAACTGGTTCAATTTCAAGAAAATATACATTTCTCTAATGAATATGTCAGTATATTCACTTTCTTTAGGGATGCATGTACATTAGCCATTAGAGGAACAGTGCATTTCTCAGCAATAGTGACAGGCAGGAAACCATCATGGTGTCATCCCACTTCATTACCTGAGGACAGAGATACAGGAGAAAATTACATAGGGCTTCTGTGGAATTATCAAGGGTTTGTTTCTTCTCTTTCCTCTGTTTCTGGCTTTTCTGAGTGGAATAAGCTACAGAATATTGTACTTCATATCAAGAAATAAAACATTAGAATTCTGTTAGTAGTTTAGATGTGATTATAGTTTTGGTATTTCTTATCCTGGTTTCCCTGCAATGGATTTCCTCACTTCCTACTTCTATCCTTTTGTTTAATTCAGTTCCTTTTCTGCTTTTCCTAAAATACCTATGCTTCTCAGTACAGCATTCAGGTTGGAGCAACACATTGTTCTGTTTTGCACAACACCTCAAACTGCTTAGAACAAACTGGCTGTTCCTGGAGAGCGTTAATTTTATTGTAGCTGAGAACCTGTCATTAAATATTCATTCTTCCATGAAAAAAATTTCAAAGAGATACTTCAGCTTTTTAAAATAAAGCTTCGGTTGGGACTGTTGCTCTATCAGGTTGCTCGGAAAACATTTGTTTTGTTTTATTATTCATAGCCAAAGATTATCTTTGAATTTTAAAAGTTTGTTTTTTCTATGGGATGTTTAGTCTTGGACGTGCAGGGGAAATACTAAAAGTTTAGAGGCATTAGGCTCGACTGCTTGAACTTGAGCGTGGGCAGAAAATCATTATATTGTTGGATGGCCAATTTTATCAGGTGAACAGTCTGTTGGGGAGTGGGCACAAGTTTTTTCCTGCTTTTCAGTGTTTCCCTAATGGATTTGACAGAGGTCAGTGGTGAAATGGGCAGAAAATCTGATAGCTTTCTTTGGTCTGAAAGGTGGAGGCCTTTTCAGAAGGTTTGGGCAGATTTCAGGATCTGGGACTGTTAACTTGGCTTTTCTGAGTAGTGACATTTTTAAAGTATATAGGAAAAGGAGGGGGATAAAAGCAAGACTAAGAGCTAGAAGAGCTTTTTTTTTTTTTTTTTTTTTTTNATTCTTTTTTTTTTTTTTTTTTTTTTTTTCCACTAAGTTTTTGCTTTGTTTGGGGGTTTTTTTTTGGATTTTTTGGGGTTTTTTTTTTAGTTTTCACTGAATTTGTCATGGGGAAAACTTTTCAAATTGAGGCATTATTCTACAAGAAGTTTGTGGGATTTTTTATAGTTTTTAGTATCTGAACAGTTACATAAAACTTTTTGAGCTTTGGCTTTTGTTTGCACCATGAGCTCATGGCTATTCTACCAGCCTTTGAGAACATCTGCACATATTTATGGACTCTGAAGTTTGAAAACATCAGATCTTTGGGTTACAGTAAGGTTCTGGCCAAGTAAATGCACCATTGTTCATTCCAAATATTACCCAGAATGATAGCATGCCATTTCCATCGTTATTCAAATAAAAGAGACACTGAAAGCTTTCTTTTTTATTATTTTTCAAGTCCCCATTAAACTAAAATATGGAGAACATACGGTGGCAGAAGTGGATTCCAGATCTCCTCGTGAATTGTCAAAACAGATGTTGAAATGAGCTGTTAGAACACAGGTTGGAGCCAGGAAGTCAGTTTCCCTTTCTAGAGCTCAAAGTGTCCTTGATATAAGGGGCAAATAAAGTGGAAGCCTGAGGAAGCATCACTCTTTGGTGAGTCCTTGGTGCTTGCAGTATGGGTGGGACTGAATTTCCCCAGGAATGTTCTTAACTTCTGTGGGCACTTCCTAATTATGTGGCTCTGACTGGAGGAGCTGAAGGAAGCCCTCCCAGGGTCACGATTGGAGCCTGATTTTCCCTGTGCTGTGCCACACAAGTTGAAAGTCCATGCCATGCACAGGAGCTCTCTGACCACCTCTGAGAGAACTCACCATACTAGATTCTTTGCTGATGTATAGCAGTAACAATTGCTTTAAATTTAAACAAAATAATTTTTTTTTTTTCTGTAAGCAAAAACTCTTCCTGCATTAAGTAATGAGGTATGTTAAGGCTCAAAATAAATTAAGTATGTTAAGGCTCAAAAAAAACCTCTAAGATCAACAAGTTCACCTGTTAGCCCTGCCAAGTCCACTACCAAACCATCTGAGCATTTCCAGGGGTGGTGATTCCACTGCTTCCCTGTGCAGCCTGTTTCAATGCCTGACCACCCTTTCAGTAAGGAAATTTTTCCTAATATCCAATCTGAACATCCCCTGTTTCAACTCAAGATCATTTCCTCTCATCCTGAAGAACCCTGTTGCAAGATTAAGAGAAAGGACAAGTAGCAATTTAGAAACTAGGGGCACAGAAAGACTTTAGAGAGAATGAAAATGTTGTTAGAAATACCACCAAGTTGTTGGCAGATGTTCATCCTTCTGTGAAAGGCATAGAAGACTTTACTGATGCCTAAAAGCAGGTAGGGAGCACTGTTCTCCTAGAAAACACCTAGTGTGGTGCCAAGGAGTTTAGAGGTTGGATCCCCTAGAGCCTGAATTCTGGGATCAGACCTTTGCTACCTTATTAACATCATTGTTAATGGTGTTGCACACCTGGCAGGGGAATGGCTAACTGGGAATTGATCTTAAAGAGTTGGAGAAAGTCTTGGTTTGTGCAGATGCAGATGGAAAGCTCTGTGCAAGTGCTGCCTGCAGTCGCCACCATCTGCTATCCTTGCCATCCCCAGCCATCCCAGCTGCCTGAAGGAGCCTTGTCCTGCTCTCTGCTCCCAAGACAAGGCTATCCCTGCTTGGAATCTGATCCCTTAAAGGGTAAACCTCCACTAAATTGGTTATTATATATTTTTTTCTTACAATGATTTTTATTATTTCAGGACTATTGTTTATTATTTCTATCCAGAAATCAACTTTGGCATGTCAAAGCTTCACTGTATTTAACAATAGTTTTTCTGTTATATCAAAGATATGTTTCTTGAGATGATTTTTTTGGCTTCAGTTGTTAGTTTGTTTTGGTTTTTTAAGTTTGGGGAAATTTCACTTTTATTCATTAATTTTAAAATTCAGTATTGGTTTATATTTCCCCAATTAATTGCTTATAGTGATTAAAAATACCAAACCAAAACAAAAGCTCAAGCTCATGTTTGTGAAACAGCTTATAGATACTGAACATACTCTTTTTTAAGTATATGTAGAATGAATAGAGAAGAACTTGAATTAAAAAACAGTGTTTCCAGGCAATTAGATACTAACTTCAGATGCTCTGACTGCAAAACCAGTTAATGAGAGCACTGTGTACACACCAACATTGTCAGTGTTAGCCTTAATAAGGTACAAGGCAATAGCAAGTCAGCAACTGTAATATTTAAAAGGGAACGAGTTCCTGGCACATGGAATTGTCTTTCCTTTTCCTGGGATATACATCAGTGTCACTTTAGTGGCAGATAAAGGGCAGGGTAACAAAGTGAAAAATGACAGCTCAGTCCTCAAAGTGAAAAAGTATTTGGCATGTATGGCCAAGAAATGATGTGATGGGACATGGCAAAAGACTGACCACAGCAAAGTGAATGGCAGAGTTGGCACTGACCTGGCCAGGCTGCCAGAATGTCATTTGTGAGCTGCTATCTGTGCTCACCGTGCTCTTCATGGAGTAAAATCGGCTGAACTGCTTCTCGTGTTGCGTATGTCTGTTCCCAGCTCTCACAGCTCTTTAAGTACTATCTATTTAAGCATATGAGTCACAGAGAGACAGTTTTGAAGGATAAAGTATCATCATCTTTGTTGTCCTGGATTTATTGAGGTGATGGCCCTGGGGCATTATTTTAATGATGCACAAATCTTCCTAATCAGTTTACTGTCCTTTACATTTTTACATTCTGTTTGTCATGCTGCAAGAGAGAGATCTTGCTTTCTTCCCCTTCCCAAAGGGCTGTTGATTTTTGTTGAGAAAGGTCTGGGAACACAGGGGACATTAGCTTTTTTAAGCTGGACACTGGTCAGCTGTATCTAAAGGTTTTCCATCTTTAGGAAAATGGGTTTGCAGTCTTTACAGTGGTTATCAGTCATATCAGTTCCGATGTTTTGCTCTGCTAGATATAAAGTATGAACTGAAATGTTGCTCTCTCCCAGTTCACTGTAGACAGTGTATTTTAGAGCTGTCCAGTCTGTGTATTATGCTGTCCATGTGCTTTTATTTATCTTTATGAAAAACCTTTGAAGTTCTCACTAATAAATCAGGAATGCAGCAACTAGTTTAGAAAAGTACAGATCTTGGCAGTTTTATTGATTCTGTAATTTACCCAATCTTTCTGGTTAATGCCAACAAAACTGCCTAACTTTGGATATTTTCCTAGTCAGCTGATGCATCTCAAACATATGTCTGTCTTACAAGATGAGGGATAAAGTACCTGAAATATAAAATATATAAATATAAAAAAACCTCTGTATTTGCATAATTGAATTATTAATTTGTGGCATACTTTTGTAGTGTTCCAAGTGAAAACACAGTATCACTGCCAACCCCAAAGTTTGATGTTAAGTGAGTTTTGAAGGCTTTAACACTTATATATGTTTTAACATTAGAGACCTCACAAGTCATTTAAACTATGTCAGGAGAGTAAATGGTGGGGAGGTTCTTTAACAGCTCATTGTAGAGCATGCCATTTATAATTCACACCCTGTTATCTATACACTGACCTTGGGGGCCCTTGGCAAAGGCCCTTTTCTTTTCAAGGCCACCAATGGTAAGTAGGTGTGTCTGATGACTGGAAGAGGAGGAAGTGAATCCATTGTTTGTACCTGTACATGGCACTTTTACACAAACACTTCAAAACTGCTCAGCTTTATGCATGTCGTTAGTCACAGCTTGGATTTAAGCAGATTTTCTGCTTTTGTTGAAGCAGCATCCCAGTTGCTGCAATTCCTGTGCATGCTTTTAGATGGTCATGATGCAAGCAGGTAAGCATGGGGATAAAATCAGTTTAAAAGGTAAACACCCCTTTTCTGATACACTCCTTTGTGGCAAACTTGAGGAAAGACTATCCCATTTTACTACTTTAAAGTTGTTGAAGAAAAGATCATAAAAACATGGAATGGTTTGGGTTGGAAGGGACCTTTAAGATCTCCTAGTTCCAATCCCCAATCAGCCAGTCACTGTGAAAACACAGAAATACTCCTTAGAATACAGGATATAGTTTCTTTTCAAGCAACATGTGGGAAACCATTATAGCCAAGTCAAATCATGCCCTATGATGGCAATATTTTGGGGTCTGATGTCTGTTGGCTAAGAATATCATCTTTACAGCAATACAAAAATCTGTGGTGTTTGAATGAAATTTAACCCAGGCCTGAATTTTCTGTCTATCTTCAACTGTGTATGACCTGGAAAGGATTCAGTGTGTCTGTTGGCTTTGTAAGTGCAGAATCAGTTTCTGGTGTTCTTGATGTGGCAGATTCAAGATCAGATGGCAGTATCAAAGCAGAGAGTACGCAGCATTGGTAGGTGAAGATCCAGGGCTGGATGCCCATGACTGTAACCAGTGCAAGTCAGGAAGATGGCAAGGAAATGACTGACTAAAAGCATGTGTGGTTTTTTGGATTTTTAAATTTTTGATGGTTTCCATGATGACAAAGGCTCCCACTATTGGTGCTTTCACCTGTTGCATTTTCCTCCCAGAAACTGCTAGGTTTTCAGTCCTGGCATGGGAGGGCAAAGTGTTGAGGTAGCTTGGAGTTTAGAGTAAAATCTAGTCAAATACTCCAGTATTCTCTGAAGTGTGGGGTTAGATCTACAAACAGAGGTATATCTGAGCTGTTCTGGCACAGGGTGCTCAGTCCCATAGTTGACTTCCTAGGTGAAGTGGTAAAGGAGCTGCCCAAGCTGCATATCCCTTGTGGCCAGAGTTATCTGATGAAATTCTGGGCTTCTCTAAGAGTCTCAGCTTCTTCCAACCTGTATGTGCACCTGGGCATGGAAAAAGTGGTGACAAGTGGCTGGCATTGGTAAGTTTTGCATCATCAACCTCCCAAAGTGATGGGAGGAGAGCTGAAGCTAAAGGCAGTTGCCAGGTGCCCTTGGGGATTGGAATCTCACTTGAAAGACTCACACTGATTTACTGCTTACTAATTTTCCTCTCTTTTTTCTCATGTTTCTTCCTTTCCCACTTACCAGCAGAATTCTCAATGGTTTAAACCCTGCAATTCAATAAAGCAACCCTTCAATTCTGGGAAGAAATGTTTCCTATTGAGTTTGCTCAAGGGAAGTTATTAAGGTCTCCCACATTTCTGGGTGGGGACCTGGCTGGTGGTATTTAACTTTCAAAGAAGAATCCATGGATAATTGCAAATGGTTCTTCTTGCTACTGACTGCACCTGGAAGAACCAGTGATAATGGTAATTAAGGGTTGCTGTACACCTGTGTACAGTAAATCACCCTCATGCTGTTCTTTTTACCTGCATTTTTATTAAGAAGAGATCAATGCAGTATCATTTTCAGTGATGTTCTGAAGACCACAGGAACAGAGATTGCCATCTAGACCAAAGCAGTAGCCCATCTTATCTCACTTTCATCCCTGACAGCTGCAGAACCTGAAATTAAAGATTATTTCTCTTTTTAAGCATTAGGACATCAGTGCAAACAAATCATTTCATCCCTAACCTTGGCTAATATCGAGTGTTTCTCAGTGCTGCTGAGAAACCTGCAGGTGGTGTAGCCAGGACCTGGTTTTTCTTCTCAGTGACAAGGTTTTTGTGTGCCATTTCAGTCTAGCATCAACAATTTATACTAACAATCTCCTGGGAGAAGGCTGAAGGTTGCTGTGAATTTTTGTTATGGTGAAATCAAAAATGGATGATTAGACAGACAGATGCAATTAATATTAATCAGTCAACAGTTTCAGCCTGAGAAATCATCACAGACATCATCTGCTCTTGCATTTTAACATCACAACAAGAATTTTCTTTTGAAGTATGAATGGTAGCCTTGAGGCACTTTGAGGCCACTTGTACACTAACTCTCTATATTGCAGATTTTGGTAAAAACTGCTTTAGGGGGATTTTTGAGACTTGTAATATGAATTCTTACTGCTGCATTTCAGTCAAATATATTGTCTTGGCATGCAATTGAATTTCAGAAACAGAGAGGTGAGTGACTTGGGAGTGTTTAAATATCAAAGTTTTAATGGATTTTCTTCATTTTACAGATTTAATCACCACGTAGTAGGCATGTCATTGATTTTTAAGCATATTTCATTATTGGCTCCAGTTGGGAGTTTATTTTAAAAATCTGTAGCATGATATGGCCATGTGTCTTTCTACTTTTCTCTGCAATTTGTATAGGGCTGGGGTTTAATCATTGGTTTTTATTAATTCCATGAACATGGTTGATATGAAAAATACTATGCTGTCTAAAGTTGTTTCATAATTTTTGAGTATCTGAAAGAGAGAAAATAAAAGGTAATGTGTTGAATTTGCTGAAGTACTAGTTGAGAGATGTGGCAGATTGAGGGAAGCGGAGCAGCTTTGCCACCACTGCCACGCACCTGACAGGAGGCACCAGTGGAATGGGCTCAGATTTCATCCCTTACACCCAGCAATCCACTCTTAATGTCAGAGCATGAAAGGTCAGTGGGAGCTCAGTATAATTTTCAAATCTCAGCAAAAGCCCTTTACCTCTCATCTCTCCATTGCATATCATTCTTTGTAAAACTGCACTGCTTGTATTTTTCCCTGATTTTCCCTCTACATGATTGTCTGCCACCATTTCTGGCAGAGATGTTATTAGAGATGGAGGGGGGGAAAAAAAACCCAACCCATCAAATCTGCTTACTTCAAAGTTTTGGTCTCCATTTTGGGTAGTAAATTGATAGTAAAAACCAGAATTTAATTTTTTACTGTTCATAGCTTTACTTGAGCCTATAAAATATAGATAGATAGATAGATAGATAGATAGATAGCAGTCAATGTCTATAAAGTCTTGAGTAAGAGTGAAAAATTGGATAAAGTCATTTTGTGTAGGGGATGGTTTGGTACAAAATAGCCAAGCAAAGGAGTTTGATGATGAATGATTAGAAGGAGATTGAGACATTTATCCCCAGGGCAGGAAGAGGGAATGGATGGATGTAAGGAAATTATTTGGAGGATTAACTGCAGTTTGAAGAAAGGGAGGAGAAGGACAATAACTGGCAATAGTTTGCAGCGATGATTTGTATCACAAAAATAATGTTTCCAACCAATGTCTCCCACCCAGAGGTTTCCAGGGTATAATGACTGGAAATGATATCTTTCCTTTTTTAAACAAAGATGGGTAAATACAGAAAAGTACAAAATGATCAGAAAATTATCTGGAATTGATACGAACAATTTTTTACCGGCATGTAAATGCACTCATTTTTCCGGGGCGAGGATAAGAAATAAGAAAAACTAATAAAATCTCTTTCTGTGTGACTCGTGCAGTCCAGTTATATTAATGACAGAAGAGAATGTTTGTTTTGGGGTTTTGACATTTTAGCAACAGAAAGTATGCTACTTTCTCAGCTTGGCATTACCAAGAATCAAAACAGTATCTCATAGTCTGGTCTAAGAAGCAATACATGATTTAGTGGTATTACATCTAGCATAACGCTTCCACATTCATAAAATTGCATTGACTAAATCTTTTGTGTTCATATGGGATGAAATTCAAGAACATATAGATATAGGTCTAGTGTTGCCAGTAGCAACACAGGAAAAGGACTTGTCTAAACTCTGGAAGATGTCTGCTTCACATGCAACGTATTTGTAAGAAACTGCAAGGGCCTGTCTGACATTTACTGTTTGTAGTCCAAGGACTGATGTCTCATTAATTCTGCCTGAGTCTTCACTGTCCAGGATAGTTTTGAGCTACTGTAAACAATAAACTGAAACATTTGCTCATCATATTTTATTGTCAGAAATCTTTCTTCCTCAGCCTTCCCTGGTTGTGTCAGTGGAGTTGGTGTGGCAGAGAGAATGTTGGCCCTTGTATCTAGTGAGGTTTTCAGAAGAGATCATAATTTTGTAATAAGCACATCTAAATTGAAAGGTATTAAATTTTGCAAGCTCTGGCACTGCCAACTGTTTTAAGTCCTGCTGCTAATCCAGGTCATTCATCTTATTTAAAGCTCATAAATCAGTGCTTTCTTGTCAGTATCTTGATGCCCTATTGCTAACCTATTGTATCTTTCCTTCTAAAAGTGACCAGTGGTGACAAAAATTAATTGATTTTGAAGAGTAATAATGAAGCTCACCATTAACGAACAGCTTATCCACAATATTTTAATTGATAGCTCATATAATATTTAGAAGTCACTGGCTTTGCTTGCCTTGAAAACTAGTATTAAATTTATTGAACACCAAGGATAAGCATTAGTTAGAGTAACAAGAATAAATTAATGGTTTTCTCCATGATTTTTCAGGCAGGAGTGATACTGCAGCAGCACTTAATCTCTTCTCAGCATTCATCATAAAGTGTAGTTTCTCTGACAGTAAGTTTGTATTGTAATAGTTGGCAACAGATTTCAGAAGTTGTTTTAGTGCATAAATAACTTGGGGATGAAATGTTCAAAAGGTTGGGGGGAATGTGCTGCCAAGGATTTAAGAAATAATAGCATCTGGAATCCCTGTTACACAGCTTTTTTTACGAGACTTAAATATTGTGGGTGCCTTTAGAGAGGTATATGCAGCACAGACAAGACAGCATGACATAAGTAAGATATCAGGCCACAGGAAAAAAATTCTTTATACAAATCCTCCTTCTTTTATTTGCCTAAAAGCTTTTTTGTTCTATTAGACTTTTCTGCTTAAGGGTGGAAAGAGGGTCAGACTGGAAATGTGAATGTATAGATTGTTAACAGCTTTCAACTGCCCTGTGGCATGAACCTGTGTGCCCAGGCAGTTTTTTTCAGAAGACAGTGAGGTTTTTGTGGTGTTTCAGAGCAAGGACCTGCCCTGAGCAGTTCTGCTGATTTCTTCTCTGTGAGAGAATATCCTAGCTTCTGAAAAAATCTAAATCTGGTACTATGGATACTCGGCTCCTGAGATCCTTTACTGCATGTGTAAGTTCAGGTACTTAATGCTTCTCAAATATGTCAATCTACACCTGTAACACAGAAAATAGCTACCCTGAGAAGGGCATGAAACAGCGTGTTGTAAACTACTATCCACTTTCTATATGAACTGTGGTGATTATTTTTTAATAACTTTGTATCTAATCACTTTAAGCAAAATTGGGTAAATTGTTGGCCACCCTTTCCATTTGGTTAGCGTCACACGGCCTGATCAAAGCCACTCTCTCAGGTGCAGCAGTGTTGTCAAGAGCTACATCCAAAGAAACAGCAGGTTTCCTAGCAGGAAACAATACATATATACACACCTGGGGACTCTGGTGGCTCTCAGGAACTATTACCTTGGCTGGTTACCCAGGCTCTTGGTTTTGAACACATGCCAGGGTGTAATAAGCTGAAATTAATATGAAGATGGTATTAAAAACGAGGCAAAAAGTTGCCCTCCCCAGTAGAAGCACTGAAGGCTGGGAATGTTGTTAGGTGACTCTTCAGGGTTTTCTGACTCAGGAGGAACCATTACATCTCATCTAAATGCTAGCACAAGAATTATGTCTGAATTTTCTTTGGGCTGTGAGTCTTCTCGTGTCTCTTTCCCCATCTGCTGCAATTTGGCCTTACTGTAGCCTGCTCTGTTTTCCAAATGGACCCCATATGTGGTATGCACATTACGTGGTCTCTATGAGCCAGCCCTTTCCCTGTGTATTTTCAGCTTGTGCCCCTCACACATGGCATTTCCTTTATTGTTTGCTTTCTGCAGGCCTGATAGTCATTCCATTTAGCCCTATCCCTCATGACCATAATACTAGAATGAAACCTTTCACTTCACATTGTTTATAGACACAAAGCTTAAGGGCTGAAGTGGATTTTTGACCCTGTCTGTGTAAAGCAATCTGTAGAATGCCATGATTTTGAAAAACTCAGTCATCTCTGTGGGTATCTGTAATGTAAAAAGCACATTTAATAAGTTTTTCAGGTGTCCCTTTATTACCTTATCATTGTTCCTCACAGTAGCTTACTTTAATGGTCTGAGCATATAAAACACCTGTGATAAAATTGAATTTCTGATAATGATTTGCACTGTGAACCTAAGAGAATTAATTTAAAGCCCACTTGTGAACCTTTCCTTCCATATCAGAGCAGCTATTTCACAGAATTAGTACTGAAACAATGCAATGATTCTAGGGGGCCGAAATGCTTCCAACCTGGACCTTGAACTGTCTCCACTTGATTCCATAAAAAGAAATGGGATATTTACCTGTCTCACAACTGATTGTGAAGACCAGGTGTTTGGTGTTTAAGTTCTGTTCAAACATAATTTTTCATGGAGCAAGATAAATTAATTACAATTGTTCTTCTTGAAACCTAAAGTCAATGTGCACCTTCTCGGTCATTTCTGGGCCTTGAGGAGGGTTTGCATTTCAATCTTCAGCCACTTTATCTATGGCAGCGTGTACTTAGAATTAAGCATAAAGGTTTTCAAATTCACCAGCCAAATATATGAAAATACAAAGGCAATGGGATGAAGCTCACATTTTTATGTTTTTTCTGGCCTGATGCCCTGCTAATTGTGAGAATCAGAGAATGACATGCTGAAGACAGGTCACTGCATGCAGCAGGATCCACTTTCTGCCTGGAAGGGACAGCTACATGCACTGAAGTCTGCTTTGCATTCAAAGTTTTTCTCCTGGCATAGTTTATGCTTCTGATACTGAAAATCTGGTCCAGAACGTTTTACAAACAAACCCTAGAGGCTGCATGTATGCTAAAATAGCGCTTTATATTTTGTTTACATCCCTTGCAGAAGATTGGTATAATATAAATTACTGGTTGAGAGATCCTATTTCTGTATTTGCTTTAGGCATGTGTTTGTTTTAGCTTTGTAGTTCTGCAATCCTTCAAAAAAAAAAGCTATAAAACAAGGAGTCCTAGAAAGTTTTGAGCAGAAAAAAGCATTACTCTATATTGTTGCCTTTAGCCCAAGCAGGCAGAATTTACAAACTCTCACCCTTAGGAGACAGGCTATCTGTACACTGATTTTGCTGGCTCAGTTGGTGACTCAAACTGGCAAAGTTCAAACATCTAGTAGTTACTGCCACACATTCACACTGACAGCCCCACACCTTCTTTACAGATTGTTTTTCTTTTGATCAGCCTTGTTGATGTTGAGCTCTTGCCAAGTGTGTGTTGTGATTCATGTGTTTGCCCCATTGAAGCAGGGAATGAGCTGGAACATCCCAACATCTCTATCTGTGTCAGCTTAAGCAGAAAGCACCATATTAGTAAATACTGAGTCCTAGCTTGTCTTGAGTAATGGCATTTCATCCTGAGACTCATATCTAACATTATCTTGAAACAGCCCCCCACTTATGTGGGGATCCACTTACGTGGATTCTGCTGTTTCCTTAGGTTGCTCTGTTCCAGTGCTTAACTGAATGTACAGTGAGGTAATTTGCTCTAGTACCTTAAATTTATGTTGCTCCAAGTTGAGGGCATGAGCTCTTGTTCCTCCCACCAGATGCACAGAGCATTTGATGGTCACTGTCCACTCAGCCATGTCTCCCTATGTTCTTCAGTTATCTTTTATAGTCTGAACACATACACACATTTATTTCTCCAAGCCTTTCTAAAAGCACTTTTCTAAAAATTTACTTTGTGGTCTTCTCTGGGCTTCCACCAGTTTACCTTTTTCATCCTCTACATGAGACCTCATTGTTTTTTAACTGGTGATAGCAATGGACCACTTGCTCTGGCCATTACAAATGACACTCCTTTTAGTGCATTCCTGGAATAATATTTTTCATCTTCTATGGCAAATTTTGCATCACAGTGTTTAGTCACTTATTCTGTGATGCATGTCAAATTCCTCAAATCCTGTTTCCATAGGCTGGCACTAACCATTTGTATTTGTGACTTGTGTGTTATAAGTGAAGTGCTTCTCATTGTCTTTGATCTCAGACTGCTTCTCCATTTCAGCAAGACTTGTTTTCAAACTTCATACTCGGAATAAATTGCTTTTCTTGTCTATTTTTTCACTGGCCAGTTTTATATGTGTATTCATTCCATCATTAATGATACCAACAGTCAAGCCTCAGAGCCTAGAACAGAGCCACTGATGCCTGTTTTGATACATTTTCTAGTTTTGCCAGGAAATCACTGCTAATTGTCCCTGGGAGCATGTTTTCAGATGGACCTGCATCTGTTCTGTTGTGGTTTCATGTTAACCTACATTTCTGGGGCTTGCTTCAGAGCATGTCATGTGGAATACGTCAGGAACAGGAATGAAGGAAGGTAGATCCCATTCAATGCTTTCTCTCTAGTCCACTTGAGGGAATTAGGTTGGTTTGACAGCACTTGTCTTTAGCAGCTCTGTGCTGGCCATACTCAGGCATCTGTGATCCTCTAGATGTTTACTTGGGGACAGTTAAATGTATTTTCTAGATTATAACCTTTCTAATGTAATGAATTGTTCTGTAATTTCCTAAATCATCATTCTCTTGAGCTTTTCCTTACTTATTTCCTACCTATCCTTTGGGATTTCTCCCATCAATCATGAATTTTTCAGAAGAATGGTCAATATTCCCCTGGAGTTCCCTGGAGTGATTTCAACAAGCTTCAGTGTCAATTTTTTAACCTACATATGTTGAAATGCACTCTTTCTCAGTTTTCTTCATCCTTTTTCTTTGTTGAAATCGATTATACTTAAGGCTTTGCTCACAATGGAACATTTTTGTGAAGAGTGAAGCAAAAAGGCATCGAATGCATCAGTTGTGCCCATTTCTCCATTTACAAGTAAAGGGTCCTTTCCTTTCCTTTCCTTTCCTTTCCTTTCCTTTCCTTTCCTTTCCTTTCCTTTCCTTTCCTTTCCTTTCCTTTCCTTTCCTTTCCTTTCCTTTCCTTTCCTTTC
>VZTR01003678.1:183542-194981 GCA_013400775.1 Chaetops frenatus
CCCGCCCCGCCCCTCCTTCCCCTTCCCCCTATATTCATGAAGGGGTGTTGGACAGGTCCTTAGAAAGTGGTAGAAGTGCCTATGGCAAGAACTGTATATATTGTGGACATCACAGAATGCCTGTTCCATTGCAGTTCAAGCCATGAGGCTGTGTGGGTGGTCAGAGATGAATGCAGGAGCTGATAGCAGAGAGAGGGTGAAAGGTAACTGTAAGTGGAAGTTGAATCTTTACCTATGTTTAAAGTGGAAAATGTGTCCCTAAGTGTCAAGTGTCCAAGCGGGCAGATCCAAGTAGGGCTGAACTGCTGAAGCTGCATCAGCTTTTGTGGCACTCTTTTCTCAAAGCCTGTCAATATCTTGGACTTTTATACCTCAAATCCCTTGGGCTTAGCATTTGTTACTTGGGGGAAAAAAACCGACAGAATCTTATGATGGAACTGCCTTGATGGCAGGAACTAACTTACACACTGGTCAAAATGCATGAGTAAAAAGATATAATTACGTTAAGCAATGCTGGTGTCAGTTCTCTTTTTTATTTGAAGACAGAAGCACTTTGAATGTGTAATTAACTTCTTCAAATTGCCTGTGATGCTATGACCATCTGTAATTAATTTTATTTTAAAATTGCATTCATGCAATTCAGTGCATTGAATAACATTGTAATCAAAAATAAAATCTTCAAAATATTGTTTTCAGTGGAGCAGGTTGCAAAAGAAATCCTGTAAATCTTGTCATTTTGGGTCCATGAAAACATTACAGGCAAAGTTTTATGCTCTGATTACATTCTGTGTGTTTTCCAGGTTTTTCTACTAGTAACTAATTTTTTGTTTTAAAGTCTCTTACTTTTTTAGCTCTAGCAGATGTGTACATCAAACGTTTATAGGGAAAAATATTTTCACTAAAAATGAGGTCTCGTGAAGTAGAAAGAATTTTTATTATGTCACTTCATGCACAAAGCATTTGTTTTCTAAACACTATGGGCATATAAACATTTAAGAAGTAATGCTGTATATTCACAACATGATGTGTCTATCACTTCTTCTTGTTACAATTTCTCCCCAAGTGATGCTTGTAATTGTAGAGTTCCTAATAGTTTACCCAGCTTTATGCTTCTGATGGCATCCTGGAGCAGTGATTTAATGTTGTGCTGGGACTAATTTCAGTGTTTGAATCCTTGAATGCTGGAACATTACTCTTGGTTTATTTGCACTGCAGTTGTTTCACCTTCCCTTATTATGTCTTCCTTCCATCTATGGGATGATGCAGTACAGTGCTCCTAAGAAGAAGAACGGGGGGAAAAAAAACCATTGCTTTTTGTCAGAGATGCAGAGATTATAAGGCTGGAGAAGAGGATGGTGATGAACTTGTAGGCTTTCTGGAACACACAAGATATCAAACTACTCCTGACTTTAATGTCTTAATTTTTGAATACATCTTAGACAATCCATCTCTGGTAAGGTCACTAAAGTTCCAGTTGCATTGCTGTTAACTTTTGCCCATTATTTCTAGCCTGAATTTAGTGAACTTCTTTTTTTTTTTTTTTATTTACCCATTTTCTTTAATCTGCAAGGTTAAAGACTCTATAATGTTGTATTAGGAGCTCATGCTTGGTTGATTATAGAGCTGAATCAGGGTCATTCAGATTGGCAAGGAGCTCTGGAGATGTGTTCTCCAATTCCCTTGCTCAAAGCTCTGTTATGGGCTGTGTCCAGTTGGGTTTTGAATCTCTCCAGGGTTCAAGATCCCACATTTATAAGTCATTTATCCAATTGTACAGGGTGCTATAGTGAGTATAGCTTTACTGAAACAGAGGGCAGCTGTTCTCTTTCTAGTCCTCCTTTATCCTCCAAGTCGTGGAAGACAACCAGGTTTGTCAGGCAGGATTTGACATTGGTGCTTCCCTGGTGATTTTTTCCTGTCCCCTTCTTGTGATTTATGTGCGTGAAAGTGGCTTTGGGGAAATTTGCTCCAAAATTTTCCCAGGAAATTGGATGAGGTTGACTGGCCTGGTGTTTCTCATAACTGTCTCCTTCTCCCTTCTTGGAACAAGGGGACGGTTGCCAGAAGTTTTTGAAGCTGCAGTAGCATCAAGTGGCTACCCAAAACTCTTAGTCATTTTGAGCAGCATGTCCTTTTCACTTGCTGCTTTCTAGGATAAAGTCCTCACTCCTTAAATGTGGTCTTTTTGTTTTGTTTCTGGATTTATGTTCAGTAGCAGTTGGGTAGATGTTTGGTCTCTTCTGACCTCTGCTTGGAAAACATCCAGTTCAATTTTAAAACCTGTCAGTTAGCTGATCTTTGGTATATTTAATGTATGGCATTAAATTTGTAGTTTTCCTATTTCTTAAACAAAATATTACTTGGCACTGAATTGCATACCACAGGGAAATTTATCATCTCAGCACCTTTAGCTTTATTAACCTCATAGTGTGTAATGTCATTGCCACAGATCTTGGGTTAGATTGACAAGGCCATAAACACTTTTAACTTATGTTGTCCTTCTCTAATTTGTTAAAAAACAGTGATGTTACTTGTTCCATAATTTTCCCAGGACTGATTTCAGGTGACAGGTCTCTACCTACTTACTTTTTGCTATATTAGCATGTTTGGTTTTTTCCAAACCTCTTTAATTTTTGTACTGTTCAAAGAGTTATTCAAAATTGATGTTGATGGTTGAAAACTACTCTTTAAAGGTGTTGCCCTGAAGCTTATGCAGACCTGCTGCTTTAGAAAGGTCTAACTTTAGAAGCTTCATTTAGACATCACCCTTGGTTACTTTCTGAATGAAAGATAAATGTTATCATCATTAAGTGGTTTGACTATATCTACTGACTGATTTTCCAGATACAGGGCAGAGATTTATTGACTGCTTCTACCTTTTGCAGCATTATTAACAACTAATCATTTTTGTTCACTAGTCAACAATAAAAATTGCTGTGACTCATTTTGTTCCGAACACAGTTTTAAAGAAACACCTTTTTATTACTCATTTCCAATGATTACCCCCCAATTTCTTCTTTCTCCTCTTACCTTCCCTTTTATTCCTATATGCAGTGCACCACCACCTCTGTTAAGTGCCTTACTGATAACAGCATGTAGCAAAAGTAATGGAATTTATTTATGTGCTGATCTCCACACACTTACATTGCAGGGTAATGCATATCCATAGACCAAATCTTTATTTTTCCTTCAAGGTTTTAATGGCCATCTCCTTTTTCACTATTGAAGCCATTCACTGAGTATGTGTGCCTGTTTATTCATGGAGAGCTGTTTTCCCTCTTTCTTGTGCCAGTTTTTCTTCCTGTATATAGATAGGTATCTTTCTTGATTGTGAGTTATGAGGCAGTTGGTTCTATATTTAAAGTTTTTTATTATCAGACATAGTTCTTATTCAGTCTCCATATTTGTTTCTTGGCACATAAATATCTTTGGTTTTGGTGGAATCACTTTTCTTAAGAAGCCTCAGACTATTACAGTTTATTTTCTTTTTACAATGAAAATAACCATGTCTAGATCATTTCCATGAAGGCACTCAAGAATTTTAAGTGTGATCAATCTATTTTTATTTATTCTGTTCATATCTAATGTTGAATTTATCTTGGTATGGGCTTTCAGAATTTTTCACATTTTTGGAATTCTGAGGAAATTGTTCCTACAATTTATGGCTGCATTGAAAAAATTATCATCCACAGTGTAATATTAGTTATGAAATTAAATTTACTTGGTGCTCACCATTGCACTATCTCTTATGATCTGAGCAGGGTTTATGTCATTTCATCAGCCGAGATAGCCTGTAAGTATTTTTCAGGGAAGCAAGAAATTTGAAAGATGGATAGAATTCTATTCTTCAATTTTTCTTTGTACTCTTAATCAAAAGGTATAGAAACACATGCTTTTGAGTAGTTAATAGGCAGAAAACCCCAAAACATAAAGCTCCAGGCTTCATCTTCTGATATGCTAATTCTGGAAAAAAATAAGAGCAATGAAACTCTCTGTAAATGGAAATCGCAGAACGTCTGACAACAATACCCTTGCCAGAATACTGAGAACCATCTCTTATCTCAGCAAATCCTTCCAGCCTTGACTGTCATATTAGCCAGTTTTATTCTTCATTGCTTGTCTTTGATCATCTGCTGCATGTTCCCTTGGGAGAAAGTTCTGCCCATTTGCCTGTGAGCTGCTCACAATGTTTAATGAGTATCTGCACGTTCAATCGAGGTTTTAAAAGCACTTCTGCTCGGATAAATGGAGCAATCCTTTCATTAGCTTTATGTATGCAGACTTGCTGTTTCTCTCAAAGACAATAAGGCATTTGAGTATTGTTTCTTGCAGGTAGAGTTGCACATTGCTCTTTTTTGAAGGATATTTTTGCCAGTGTTTTCATTTCAGCTGGATCTGAAGACCAAGTTTATTCTGGTTTCTGCATTATGGTGTAATGCTACCTCTGTCAAGTCTCTTTCCAAAGAGGCAGTAAAAATTACATTTGTAAACACTAGCATGTAACATATTAAAATAAAAGTTATTTATTGTGACATCTGACAGGTTGTTTACCAAGTATATCTGAAAAGAGACTAGTAGTATTTCTTGGCACTGTCTGCACTAAAATGGTTTTTGGACAATCCCTTAAAAGCAGGTGCTTAGAAAATGCTTGGTTAATCCAAGTCCTCCAATTTGGTTTGGGTTTTTTTAAATATACATTAAATGTCATTTTTATCTTGTCTTTTCCTAAAGTTAATGGTGCCAATAGTATATAGGTGCAAAATTGACCTGGAGAACTGCAGTGTAAGCATATACTGGGTAAGTCTCTTGTCCATTGCATTTTATGTTGGATAATAACTTATTTTCTTTTTATCCTTTTTTAGACTCCCTCAATTTAATTTTAAGTTCCTTGGTACCTGTAAGATGTTCCAAATATAGTTTAAAATATTTATTTGTGACAACATTGCTAATTCCTCAAAAAATATTTTGTTATCGTGGAACATTATAACTTGAAGTATGTTTAACATTAAGGACCTTGACTTAGCTTTGGTATCTCTGTGGTAATTAGGAAGAAAGGGGAGGAATCTGACCACTGAGAAATGTTTCTCAAGGCTGTAAAAGAAAGTCACACAATGGATCACTACAGGCCCCATGAAACAGCTGGTTCCTGGGAATAGCCAGAGATCTTTTTGTGCCCAAATTTAGATAGCAAAATGCATCTGTGGTACAAGCACCATGTAGAAATCAGGCCAGCCAGAAAGGGGAACCCTTTGGAAAATTAACTGTTTCTTTTTAATTCTTTTGTCAGGAAATTTCAATTTCATACATAGATTTAAGTTACTTTTTCTTATTATGGAGTGTTTTCAAAGCTAAAAACCTTTGGAAGATAAATTTTGTTGTTCTTTAGAAGAGTTTTGGAATAAGCCTTTGGACAGTTTGAAGTTTTCAATTAAAATTAAAACATGGAAGGTTGTTTTTGATGTTGGCAGACTGGTGGGGACGGAGATCTCCTCTTTGCTCTGCCAGCCTCGATTGTGTTGGAAACTTATTTGCATGTCAATTCTGTGTGTACAGAGTACAGAGTGCTTCTGTTTCAAAGAATGTTCCTCACCTTTAGTGAGGAATTAAGGGTAAAATGCTGGTTTTACAGCAGATAAGATGGAGTTAGTATTTCCTCCCTGTGCATCTTTTAGACTTGTGAACCACCACATGATACTGCTTCATTCTTAATCATCGTGGAAGGCAAATGGGAAAGTGTACTGTGGCTTTAATTATTAAAGGGCATGGACCAAAACCTGCTCAAGACTTTTTTCTTTACTCCAGTGGACTTGGAAGCTTGTTATGCATGTCTGCCAGAGAAGGATGTTTTCTAGATATGGCAGCTGCTACCTTGGGGTTTCATAGCTCACTCGGTGCCTGGTTAACAGGGTGAAGCTTAAGAAATCAAAAACACATGGCAGATGATTTCCCAGCATGGAGGGGCTGACAGGCTGCCTCCCCTCTTTTGCTCCCTCCTCAAAGGAAAAAGAAAGGGAAAGACGAAGTTTTAAGTAAGCAGGAGGAAGATGGAGTAAACTTTTAGAAAATCAATGAGTATATTTTCTGGTTTCTGGAAGTAGAAGTTTGGAATAATATAACTCAAGGCTTAATAGGTAATGAAAGCTAAGGAGGAATTATTTAATTCGTGTAATGGATACTTAGTTTTGAACTGAAGATATCTTTCCTCTGAGAATTGGAGCTGTAAGTGAGCTCTGTTGGTCTGCAGGAAGTATCTGAGAAAGAGAGGAAAGTTTGGGTAATTGTAGCAAGGGGCAGGACAGGGACTGGCAGATGTGTGTCACTGTGCAAATGTGAGAAACTAAATGATTAGAAGAAAGTCATTTACTGGTTTTGCAACCCAACTGTAGATTGTAAATATGACAGGCAAAGGAGGTGTGTGCATGGACCACCAAAACGCAGTCAAAATTCATTGTCAAAGGCTGCAGTGTTTAACCCACAAGGAAGTCTGACAGCCAGAACTTCACTGGGCTATGACTGAGGTGCTGCAGTGCTGTCAATCTACTGACATATTTCTGCACCATTCAGCTAATTTCAGTGCTTTTCTCAGATTTTATTAACTTGTGTAGGTGAATTCACCGTCATCTAACCAGTTGCCTGTTGGAATCTGCCCAAAGCATAGTAGGTATTAGTTGGTGTTGGCAACAGAAAAACTAATCAAACAAAACTCTCCCACTCAAACTCAAAACTTTATTTACTCCTCAAGATATGGAAAGGAAAAGGAGTTAGTTCAGTAATTGGAGGACAGAGGTCATCATTCAGAAAATCCAGTTGTCAAACACTCACTAATAAATTTAAAATCCTAGTTTTAGTGTATATTCATTTGCTCTCCTTCACTTCTGTGATACAGCTTAGCCCCTTTCTCATGACAAGATCATTTACTAAATGTATGTATTCCTGGTTATTTGGAAATTGTTGTCCCTTCAAACTGCTTGGTTACTGTATGTGACAGCCCCTCCAGTTTCATACCACAGTAGATCAGATACATCAAATCACTTGCAAGATAAAATTACTTTGAATGTGTTCATGATCTTTTAAAAGGCACATTCCAGATGTTTGTTAACTCCTTGACCACCAGTGAAAGAATGACATAAATAGTGATGTAGTACAGTACATTTTCATGAAATAGAAATGGTCTTCAGCTATTAGCAGAGCAAAGCTTAATCAAACTTGTTTCTTTACACGTGGTCCAAGCTCCATTATTAACTTGACACAACTTAAGCTTTATAAAATAACATCAATATGCTGCTCAACAAGCTTTATTTATAACCATCTCATCCTAACATTGCTCTTTACTTGTAATTAGTACAAATAGAAAATTATGTGGTGCTGGTCACTTTCAAATTGATTTAAAGAATGATAAATAGTTTTCAAAAATCCATAAACAGATTTTCTAATAAGACAACCTTAGAAAAGACTTTTAATGATGACATTTCTGGCTGTTGTGTCAACAATTCCCTAATTATTTATTAAAAGCAAGAAAATTCTTTTTGATTTCTGAAAAAATACAATGGCATAAATAAAACCTGAAGCTAATGGCATTGGGTACAAAGTTTTCCTGCCTGGATTTCCTTCCTGCTGAAGATGCAAATCAATCTCAGATCCCAAATCCATGCTAGCAAGAGAGGATTATTGATTTCATTTGCCCTTAATCAGGTTGGTCAGCACAGGATGGGTGTGTGCAGTAATTCAAGGTGGGATTTAACTCAGGACATTACCTTCTCTGCTTTAACTGTCATGTGAACATACTTGATGAACACAGAGTAAAACTGGGTGATTTTCCAAGCTGAGTCAGGGAACTTTAATTTGCTCCCACTAAAAATGCAGAGGGGTTTCAGTTCATGGAGGTCTCTGATGTTTTCTGCATTTTGGGGCAACCCTGATGGAATCCATATAAAGGATGATGTACAGGTGTAGTACAAAACAGTAACAACTGCAGAGATTTAATGGAATTAGGCTTCATTTCACTCATTTGCATGGAGTGATTCTTGAGATTGTCTGAAGAGCAGTCAGCCAGCAGGTGACAGGCAAACAGCTAGGGATTGCATCAGCACCTTCCTAATTACCTCTCCATAAGAGTTCTAACTCCCAGAAACCTTTTCTCCTGTGGGAGTCTCTTTCCAGAAACAAAACACCATGGAAAAGTTATCTCAAAAAAGACCAGCTGGACAAAAAAACAGCCTCTCCTGGGCTGGCAATAGGGAAAGGAGCTTAATAATTTTTCAGATATGCAGGATCACTAGTTAACTGTATAATGAACGTAATGAAACCACCCTGACCAGGTGCTTTAACAACATATCAGTAGCTAATGGTGAAATCATTGGGTAAAATGATTTTACCCAGGGTGGGTGAAATTCAGCCAAAGAGAAAACACAAAATTCTACCGATCATTGCTTAGGTTCTCACTATCCATTCACTACAGCCCATTGTCCCCATGGAGATCTTTCTATCATACCTTGGCAGGAGAACCATGTGTTAATATTGTAGTAGTATTACACCCAGTACATAAAACCTTAATACTTCTCTTTTTCACAGTTGTGTAATTCCCATAAAACTGCTGAAAGAATCCCTGGGAATGGTTTTAAGAATCTAAGAGGAATGGTTTTAAGAATCTAAGACAAACATCTCGATATTAAGGAAATGGTCCAAGTCATCTCATTACACTGCCAGAATGACTGTTCTAACAGCTAATAAAGACACTTATGAATTCTTCCTCATGGAAGTCTGCCTTGATTTCTTTCTGTTGCTTCTAAATGATAAAAATAAGCTGAGAACAGCAAAATATTTAATTGGATTATTAATTAAATGTCAAGCATGGGCTGCCTGTTAAAATCAAAGGCTAACTAGCAGTTAAGAGCATTTATGACAGATCTCTAGATCCAATGTCTAGAGATATGCAAAATAATAAGACAATCTTCTCTGGAATATTTTGTTTTCTGGTCATAAAATGCATTTCTAGACTTCTTATCACTATTTTTTAGTTCATGGTACTGCCAAATGCAGGGAATCCCATCTTTCCTTTCTCAGTAAGTGTGCTTTTTAAAAATCAGCGTATTAAAAGATAGAGTAATTACTATGCTGAGATTACAGCTAGTTCAGGAGATTATTTTTGTTCAGATTCTGCAGAGGAGATAGATCTTGTGTTTTGAAAAGAGATGTTAAAATATAATACTGAATTAAAGCCCAAACCTTTTTTTGCATTGGACTCAAGTGAGCTTATTTGCAGTGGTACTTGGGAATTTGTGGTTCATGTGATTGAAGAACCTGACGCTCTCTAATATATTGCAGAGCTCCTTTTTGGCATAGACTAATTATCATTTTATAGATGGGGAACAGAGTACAAAGAGATCAAAGTATATTGACACTCCCAGTGGGAGTTCAGTCTAGATAAAAGCTTTAGAGGAGCTTTTTAGCCCTGGAAGTGTATGGAGGCTCTGCTTAAATTTCCCTATCCTGATTTTCACCAAGGTAAATGAACCTTTATGCCAATGTAGCATACATGTTTCTGAAGAAGTTTGAAAATCCCACATTCTCTCATAGAGAAGAAAAAAAGATCTTTTTCTTCCCAGAAAGAATCTGTTTAGAATGTTTTACTTGCATTAGTGCTGATAGAAGTATTGGCAATTATAAACCGTTTGAATACATGTTGAATTCATATTTATAGGTATATTCTTTTATGTATACATATGTGTGTGTGTGTGTCTGAAAGTGAGGTTCCTAAAAAAAAAGTTGAATGGCAGGTGAGTTTTTAATATTCTTTTAATAAAATGTTTAGGAAGCTTTGAGCCACAGGGTGCTGAAGAAGAATTTACAAATCTCCACCTAATAAAAGTGTATTGCAACATAATACTGGAATTTCACTTCAATTAATATGTTTTTAAAACCAGAAAAAAAACACCTTACAAGTCTTATCTTGTGCTGAATGCTTCATCAGCATCATGATGACAGGCAAGAAATCCTTGAAGTCCTTGTATTAACTGGGTAGTATATTAGTACTAATTGGGTGAGGCAGATCAAGTAATACCAGGAAACATTCAAAGATGATATTCTTGTAGCCTCAAGGTAAGTTTATTATAGGCTGACAGCTTTTTGCCTTTATTATGTCAGACTTGTGTCAGACAATGTCAAACAGGCTAGTTTGGCAGTTCATCTGTTGTTGATACGAAATGGAGATCAGATGGTCTGTTTGGCAAAGGCAGGTGACCTGCTTTGATCAGGATCCCCAGAGACTACAGTCAAGCCTGTTTTTCTACTTGAACAGAAAGTTAGCTGTCCTGAGGCATTTCTCACTTGTTTCTCACTTTTGGGGCTGCTAGTCTACCTTTCCCTCTTCTGTCAAAAACTCAACTTGGTGATTGAGAATAAAACCTAAAGGTTTCATACCAAACCATCTTTTTCCAGTCTTTTCACTTCTTTTGAACTCATTTTGAGCAGCAGAGAGCATGTTGTGTTTTTCTACATACAAAGTTGCTGGCCATCACATTCAGTCAAGAGGTTTTCCTCCTCCTTCTGAGCTGTGAAATCAGCAAAGGAAAAAGCTCCCCAACTCCTTGCAAAGCAAAATACAGATCCATGAAGGCACTTTTGGTATTTATGCATGCTTTGAAATAGATGTGGTGTCGTAGTGAAGTGTTAGCTCGTTGAAACTGAGCTACTTGGATTGCTGCTGGGGAGTAAAGCACACATTAAAGAGCTTTCTTGGGCTAGGGGCTACTCCTTCATCACATTCAATTTGCATCTCAGAACCCGTGTGACTAGCAAAAAGTTGCTCCAATGTGTGCTCCAAATGTGCCAAATTCTCAAACATTTTTGCTGCAAGAGGAGAGACAGTGGAAGGTTGGCTCTTTATACGAGAAAATTAGTTCTAGCACATGGATTATATGTGTGGTCATTGCATTGGTCTCCTTGGATAGATGAAATCAGCTGCCCCTGCACCTGAAGTATTTACTTGCACCCCTTCTCCAAAAGGAGTAATTTTACCCAACTTCTTTTGTGTCTTTGTCCCAAAAATAATGGAAAATGGGATAAGTCTTAATTTGGTTGATGGAGATATTTTCTCAAATACAATCATAGAATGGTTTGGGTTGAAAGAGATCTTGAAGCTCAGTTGGTTCCAACCCTTCTGCATGTGTGTGGACACCTTCCATGAGACCAGGTTGCTCAAAGCCCCATTCAACCTGGCCTTGAACACTTCCAGGGATGAGGCATCCACAGCTTCTCTGGGTAACCTGTGCCAGTGCCTCAGCACCCTCATAGGGAAGAATTTCTTCCTAATAATGATGAATTCTGATTTTCATGCCCACCAAAAGAAATGCAGTGGCTTTCTGCACTTTGGATTGACAGAAGTAGTCATCCTGCTCAGGTTCCCATAGTCGTTTGAGCATCTGCACGGGATGGGAAAAG
>VZTR01003680.1:0-15267 GCA_013400775.1 Chaetops frenatus
ACACCCAAACCCCAACACTACTTTAGAACACAATAATTTTATTTTCCATTCAAAGCTGATACATATGCCAAGGCTTTAAAAGCTTAACTTTTACTTAAGACTGCATCCTTTGGTTGCATCTTTTGTAGGCATTGTTTCCATCCCTTGAACAATATTCTGAAATGCAGTTAGCTTAATAAGCCCCTAATACCCTTGCACCCTTTATTTTCTTTCATGTTGCCAGACAGACAGTCCTTCCAGAAGCTAATGACATTAATGACATCTGTTTGCTGCTATGGGATAGCAGCCCACCATTAGCATCTGTTGCTCTGTGACTAAGTTAACTCTGAAAAAAGCCTGAAAAAGTAGCTTAAATGTGCACTTGTTGGTGACACCTGAAGAGACCATGTTCATGATGAAGAAATGAGAATAAAAAGAAGAATCTAGAGTAGATTGTGAAGATGTTTAGGATGGCGGTGTTTTAGGTACCATTGTAAGTGAGGTTAGGGAGAAAGACAGCTTCACACAGATCAGGAGAGGCTGAAAAAGTATCTTTCATTGGGGAAAAGGAGAAGAACCAAAAGACAGGATCTGTGATTAGCTCAAGGTGTGGATCCTTAGGGGGAAAGATGAACTGCAGAGGAACAACTCTGAGTGGGATAGAACTACCCTTCTATTCTAAGTGACTGGAAGAGAGAGAAAGCCCACATACGAGGTAATGTGTTCTTCAGTGGTGTAGGACTCTAATCAGGATGAAAGGCACAAGGCCTGGGAAAGGGTAGACTTGAGGGAGATTTGACTGAATGTTACTCCCCTGCATGAGGTAAGTAATGCCAAAGGGATTACTCTGAAACGGCAAAGAGTAGACATATAACAAGGAAGAACTCTAGGGTAGTGAGACTCATCAAAAGACTAGTCAGGAAAGCTTGTTTTTGACAGTTCTCAATAAAACCCTTCCATCTACTTTTCATTCTCTCTTGTCCTCTCATTCTCAGTGAAGTAAATCAAGAAGTGTGTCTCTCCAGGCTGGATGAAATATTTATATGGATCTTCTTCCTTTTGCCTGACATATTATATCACCAACTTCCACAAGAGGATTTCTAGTGTTCATCTCTCCCACTGACCTGGCTGTGCCCCGTTTCTAAAAGTGCCTAGGTTTCACAGGCTTATCTGAACATTTCATGTAGTTTTGTGAAGCTTACAGACCCCTTAGACCTCATCTCCAACTATATAAATGTGAAGAGATTTTTCAAATCTGCCATGATAATTTTAAAATAGGGGTTCTAAGCCAGGAAATATTACTGATGAAATTTAGTTCAAAAGATAAAAGATCCAAATGTTGAGTATACAAGCCATTCTTGACTAAAACTAAATGACATTTTGTTCACTACACAGTAGTTTGGAATATTAGTCACTTTAGTCTTATCTGCCTGATTTCCTTTCAGTGTGTGGTAAAAATTTAGGAACACAGATATTAAATATGTGTCTATCTTAATATTTTTGCAGAATAATGTTAAATCAATGAAGTGAAGTGATCTTAAAATACAGATAAACACAGTGGAATAATTGTTGTAGGAGCAAATAAAGGTTGTAAGCCATTTATGTTGCTTTTCTGTATCCTAGTGAATCTTGCAAGAGTTTCATTAAGAAATCTGTTCTATTTATATTTTTTGAACCAGTTAGTTCACTTAAGAGCAGTATAGTTTGATTACTCAAGAAAAAGTGTTTTGCAGGTTGGGTAAGAACCAGTATCAGAAATTATTACAATTATTAGTGAATTTCTTAGTTTTATCACTGCATAAAATTCCATCCATGAAACACCATCAATCTTTTATGAACACCATTGAAGGCAAAACCTTAATAATTATGGGGAACAAAATGCCTGTTGCGTTTCTGTTAAACTCTAATCCATGTTAAGGCAAGGCACTGTGGAGAAAGAAGGACACACAGATAAAGTACATATTTTTTCAGTAGACTAAAATAATAATGGTGAAAGAAAGGTCCTGACAAAACACAATTTAATAGAATCATAAAATTTTTTGTTTGCTTTGGAAGAGAACCTTGAAGGTCATCTTGTTCCATGGGAAGGAACATCTTTCTTTAGATCAGGTTGTTCAGAGCTCTGTCCAGCCTGGCCTCGAACACCACCAGGAATGGGGCATCTGCCACTTCCCTGGACACCCTCACAGTAAAGATTTCTTCCTGCTATCTAATTCACACCTATTATCTTTCAATTTGAACCCATTCTTCCTTATCCTGTCACTGCACACTCTTGTAAATAGCCTTGGCCCATCTTCCTGTAAGTTTCCTTGAATTTCTTGTACAAGTATTTCTGCTGCATTAGAACTTTGGATGTCTACTTGCCATCAGTACAGCGTACCATTCCCATTTTATTTTCTTTGACAACGAAGCTTGGTAAAGTTATACTTTTATATGGAACTGGAATGAAAGTGAGCAATGTTAATTGTCCTTTGTAGTAGAAGTTATGTATTTTAAGCAACTAGACAAAGTTTGACATTTTATGCATATTTTGTGTTACTGCTATGCTCAGGCAAGCTGTTCTATGCACTCTGCTAGAGGAAATCTCTCAGCTTTACTCTTTTTGATTCTGTTTATACATCTGCTCCAAAGAGAGAAGACACTTTGCAGCTTTCAGTCTTCCTTTTCATAGTCAATCTCTTAAGTGGAAGTATAAAAACAGCATTTACCATGGTGAATGTGAGTAATCTTGCCACAGTTTCCATTTTTTTTCTACAAAAGGATTGTCCTTGAATTACTCTTGGGAATGACCCTAACCAGTGAGTCTTTCTGGTAGCATTCTTTTGAGATACTTGGTATAATTTATACTCTGTAGATAATTGTGCAGGCTTTCTGCTGGCACAGAAACCATTGACATGATACTTTTTCTTGGCTTTTATCTTCAAACTCTTTGTAAAAATTGTAAGGAGTTAGATAAGCACTTCAGTAGTAGTGTACTCAGAAGATATGGACACATCTCTAATAACAAATACTGCCCCTGGTTATCACCTTTTGATATCAGCAGTGACCTTTCTTATTAGCACTACCCTCCAACATAATGAATAGAGGCTTAGATTCACCCAAAAAGAACTCATTAATTATTCCTATCACCTTTTTCTTATTCAAGTTGTCTTTATCTTATAAGATCATATATGTGACTTTGGAGAATGATACAAACCCTAATCCCCATGTTGTACGCACAGAGTCAATGAACAGTAAGCTGCAGTTTCTTTAGCTATAGTAAATGGTCATTATGAGTAGATATATTAGAATAGTGGCTTCTTGTTTAAATGCATTTAATTATTCACAAACATATGCAGAATATTTGTTTACACAGTTCCTTTGTGTATATGGGGAGCCCTCCTGGCAAAGTTAAACACCTTTACATGCATACAAAATTTCCTATTTCGATTGACAGAACTTCATTAAATTATTTATAATTACCTTCTTCATTCCTTTTTGCTATGACTGCTTTGAAATAGACATGCACAAAGGCATTTCTAATCGTGCACCGCATTAATATGAATAACTATTCCAGAAGGCCAAGATTATGCACCTTTCATATGTTTTTTCCCTGTGGAGTTGACTTAGCAGAAAATAATGAATCACTCAATTTTTCTGATAACATAGTAAGCAGTTAAGAACATATCCTTTTAATAATCTCTTGCTATTTTTTTCTATTGCAACTGGAAAAGCATGGAATATAAAGAAGATAGGGATATATTGAGAATAAAATATATTAAAAATGGTACAAAGCAAAAACTAGGGTGTTTTTTTTTTTAAAAAAAAGTATTCCATTGGGGTTTCTGCAGTTTTTCAAAATTAATGTATCCATTAATAAAAAGACAGTTTTTACTGTACTGCAAACCACTTATAGTAACCATTGATATTTTGTAATATTTGAAATCTATTACAATGTGTTAAGAATTTCATTCTGTTCTTATCTTTTCATAAAATGAAGTGAGATTATGGAATTCAAGACACATGCTGAACTTTTTATTTTTTACTCTATAGCTGTTAACTTGAAATCTGAAAACTTTTGGTTTGGGTCTTAATTTTAGTATCTGTAGCATTCTGAACTGAGTATTCCAAAAGTCATTTCCATTCAACATACCATCATTTTAAAGTTTGCAGCACCTGAAACTGAGGGAATACAGATTCAAATTTGATTACAGCTTTGCACATTTGGGATCACCAAAGCTGCTGAAGTATGACTGAACAAGAGCTCTCTCTCAACATTGTGTTTGAATATCAGGGCTGAGTACATGGATAACATAAGGGAGGAAAGCAGACTAAGATGCAGTGCTGGGTAAAAAAGAACTTAGCACCAACCTCTCCTTGGTGTGTATATATGTGTATGTGTGCATGCTCTACCTACACAGCAAACACAGGGTAATCAGTGTCACTTCAGAGTGTAGTAAAAAGAGTAAAATTACCTTGCACTTACTTGGATAAACCAGTTTATCTAGGCAAGTCTTGTGTATCAGCTGTGTCTAAAACCTTCTTTTCTTCTTGAACAGATTTTCCTTGTGTGTCTCAATCAAATATTAATTATCCCTGAGAGAAAGAAAGGGTTCTTCTGATCCAGTTGTAAAATACTGATGTGAGAGGGGTTATCTTAGTTGAAATTGATACATGATGGAACAACTCAATGAGTACTTTACCTATTAGAAACTTTACCTGTTAGATTGATGGCTAAGCTACTTGTCAAGTACTGACAGTTCAAATATTCTTGTTTTTTGTCTAACCATTAAGAAAAAAAACGTAGCATCATCCTCAGCATTCTTTTGCTTATTCACTTTCTACTGCACATGCCAAAAATTAACTTTTGATACATCTTGCACAAGCAACATTTAGTGTTTTGTTTAGGTGACAGTTACATATTCTAATTTGGGATTTATCTAGATGGATGCTTTTTATTAATTTTGCTTTTAATTTCTGTCACTGAATTAAAAATTAATCACTTATAAAAGATATCAATGAGATCATGTAATTAACATGCAAGTGCTTGTGGGACATCATCTCTGTTTTAATGCCCAGAGGCTGGAACTGCTCTCTTCCAAACAAAGATAAAATTTTGGTAAAATTTTACCCACCATTAAAATTCCAGTCCCACTAATTCCTTGAGACTGACTACCGGATTCCAGGATTAATACCCTTCCACCTTTCTAAAAATCAATCATATCAGACTGTCGGATGGGTAATAGCTATACTATACACAGTATATTCTTTTTTATATTTTATGTGTCTTTATGTGTATGTACACTCCAGAGGGTGGATATAACAGGAATTAATTTCATTCAGGCATATGCCACCAAAAATTGCCCAGAATAATAATAAAAATCAAAGGTCCCAAGAGCATAATGACAGTTGCTGTACAAATTTCAGGGTTTTTTCATAGTGCAATTTCTATGACTATTGAAAGAATATCACCGCACTGTAGCCGAAGAAAACAGTCATAATTTTTTTCCAATCAGCCTGTGAAATACATAGGATGTGGCTATTTGCACAATCTTCTCCTGAAAACAATTCTGGTACATGTTTGTAGATGATAGTTAAAAGTCTGTGTTCCTGTACAGTCAATGGAGAGAAGTATAATGTGCTGAGGGGGTAATTCAAAGCTCAGAAGGGAAATGTCTGAGGCCTGAATAACCCACAAAGCATGCAAGCAACATACCTACACCTTCGTCAGATGGCAGACACATTAAGGTTGGATATGAATATAAAAGAGAGAACCTGCATTTCTTTATGGTCCCAGAACACCAGTAAAGATACATAAGTTATGAATCCAAATCTCTCATGACAATAGTTGTATACTGGAGTAACCACTGATAAATAAAACGAAAGTCAGATAATATCTGTAGCAACACAGAAAAAGCCACACAATCTCAACTCATCACTTGACTAGTGATCAATGTCATTTCACATGAAATAAGCAAAGGTGAAAATGAAACACTGATATTGTGAATGCTTGATCAAATATGGAGCCAATTAGACTGGAACACTTTAAGTTAAGAGTACATCTCACTCTTAGGTCAAATCAAAGAAGAGATCCAATTAGAAAGACAAGCATACTGCAGCCAAGATGATTCAGAGAGTGGAAAATTACACAGTTGTTAGCAAAACCCTGACAACCATTAAGAATAGTGTATTAAACAACTGCTGATTTGGATTAAAAGTGTTCTGGGCAAATCAGTGAACAGGGAAGTTGTAGTTGTTTCCCTATACTTCTGTATTTAGAATTTTTGTATATAAATAAGTAATTTCATTTACAGGGACCAATTCTTGTGACTTTTCTAATACACAATTTCTCCCTCCATACTGATATATCCAGATTGTGCTACTACTTTTTCATTCACGGCAGTGAACAAAAATATAATACAGTGTGTTATACTGTCTCTGTATATTTTACATAATCTTCATTGCTATAAGATCTGGCTTCTTTCCACTACTGCATTATGTATTAATTAGCATGCTTTAGCACAGCACGAAAGAAACCTTACTCAAGGGCAAATTATTGGGATTGGTGCAACAGTAACACTGTTGTACAGGAGACTGGGTGGTCTATATGTCTGTTTTGTCTAAAGATTTGTGGTTATATCTGAAGCAGCCGATGCAAGGGCATGGGAATGCTCAAGGTTGATGTAGGACTGTTTGACATGAACCAGGTCCTCCCTATCCCCAGTTCACATCCAAGGTTTTCCTCTCATAAGAAATGAACATTCACAGACTAACACATTAATTTATATGGGAAAATAGCTCTATGATCAACTCCAATATTTGACTAACCACCTTATAAACTAAACCACAGCACTAAGTAATGTGTGGAGTCATTTCTTGACAAACCTCCAGGGATGGTGACTCCACCACTTGCCTGGACAGTCCATTCCAATGCTGAACCACCCTTTCAGTGAAAAATTTCTTCCTGATGTCCAACCTGAACCTCCCCTGGCACAGCTTGAGGCCATGTCTTCTTGTCGTGTAACAAGTATCTTGGGAGAAGAGGCCAACATCCACTTTGCTATACCCTCCTTTCATGAAGTTGTAGAGAGAAATAAGATCTCCCCTGAGATCTCTTTTCTCCAGGCTAAACACCCCCTCTTTAGAGGACTCAGTCTCTACATCCTTCACCAACTTCATCCTCCTCTGGACACATTCCAGCACTTCAAATCTCTTTCATGAAATGAGGGGCCCAGAACTGGGACAATACCCAAGTATCATAAGGACTTTAATCCAATTCCTATTTGAAATAATCAGGCAATGAAGATTCTGACACTTTAACATCTATAACATGTCATATTCAGTCTGTGAAACTATGACTGCATTGTGGGTACTCCTGACTAGCTGTGTCTCAAAAAGGCATTAAGAAAACTTGTCCTTTTGCAAAAGGGTCTGACCACATTTAAAAGTAAGAACTATATATTTTGTTTTGTTCTAGAGCAGTACTTTTTTCAGATCTCTTGACCTATGATAATTAATAACTTAAATAGGGCCAAAATCAATAGGTGTGACATTGTTAACTTTTGTAGGGACATCTTGTGTGGACAGACAATGGATGAGTTTGTTTATGGGATCTTTGCTCTTGATGGCACAAGTTTTGGTGTTGCCATTAGTAAAGCTTTGCAGAGACTGATAGTTTTGTACTGATTTTTTATCTATACTTCATTCCACTTCTCTCTATTCTTATAATTTATCCTGTGTTTGGTTTTCTGACTAATCTTGGTTTGCAACAAATTATCTTTCATCACACTTTTACTTTTGCAGGTCAAATGCTGTGTTCAGGTCTAATTAGAGTCCATAACACACTCTAGCAAAATTCTATTCAGTTGGAATAACTTTGAGATATCCAAATTCACAAATCACTGCACTGATTTGGAAAATAATGCTGTTTTAGCAGATGAACTGGAAATATGATATACCATTAACTGTAGAACTACTGGCCAGATGCTTCTATTTAGAATTAAGTTGGATTTGTATTTACTTTCAATGTACTATGATGCAAATGGGTTATATAATTCAGATGGGCCTGTTTGAAACTCCCAGTCTGTATATTTAGCTTCTCAATTTTCTTTGCTTTTCTGAAAGACATACACTAAGCTTTAACAGCTTTTCCAATGTAAAGCAATTGCTTTCCATGTCAAACAAAAGCCCTTATTAGTGTGAGGTAATGTGTTAGCTACTAAGAAGATTCTGGTATGCAAGCAAACTAATAAATATTCATAAATTAACTTCAACTAGACAATGCACAGATTCTCCGAAGAATGTGCTATAGTCTTAATCCAGAGAGTGTTGTAGTAATTAACAGATAAAAGGGGAGGTTCATTAAATGAATATGCAATATCATGAAATCAGAGCTGTGCATTGATCACTGCTAACTTAAAGATTCTTCCTTAGCTAGAATATTTTGACACCCCATTTATCACTAGTACTATTTTTAGATTTTTAATTAGCAGATCACCAGCCCTTACCTCATTAACTTAGCTTCTGCAAAAACATTATTTCTAGAGATAATAGCTAGGTTAGAATAATCACCACTCCCAATTTCTTGGGCTGTAAGGAAGGTCAGGACTTCAGCTTCTGTGACATGAAAATGTATTTCACACCAGGCAAATGTTACCTTGACTCAAGGGCATGTGTCTTACTTTCCGAACAATTTCTCTTCACTTTATTTTCTTAAATGCATTAATCTCAAAACATGCACCTTTTCAAAGACAAATGAAACATTTTCCTAATTTATCTTAACTGCTTATTTCTAGCCCTCTGTTTGCAAAATGTTTTGGGATATATTTCAGCAGAAAATTGTACTTTGATGTGTGTTTAACACAGCTTGCTGTATATTTGTATAGATCGGTTTTTAAATGCTTAGCCTTAATAGTCTTTTTATGAGAGAAAATATAATTTTCAGATGCAAAAATGAACCAAATAAAGACATATTTACACTTATGTTTGCTAAGTTTAAAGGCTTAAGGAACTAATAAGAATCAGACAATTGAAAAATCAATTAAGTATGTCTCGTGCAGATGTTTCCTTCAGTTTGAAGTGTCTATTTTATTGCTTATAATATTAGAAGGTATGTTCCACCACTAGTGAGAGATAGGAGCATGCCACATGTCATACAGTTTCAAGAATATATAATTATCTCTGCAACATGCATGTTATATTTTCAAAATGCTGCTTTAGGCATAAGGTTTTCCTGTTGCAAGATCCACTATTAAATCACCTTAATGTCTTTTTGCTCTAATATATGTAGCAACAATGAAACCATTAGGCTAGCCTCAATTAAATAGCCAATGAATTAGGTAGCTGAACAATATTTGCACCCCTAGCTGTTCTATCTAATTAAAATTCCTATCAAATGGAAGAATTGATTAGTCTCTTCAAGCAGAGAGGCTTGCATCATGCAAGCAGTATAAATAATTTACATTAGAGCTTTCAACACATTTCAAATGCTGCCATCTCTGCCTTGTGAAACAGCTTATGGCATTCTAAGACTTGTTTTCATTACATTCACTGATTTTGCAATCAATAGTAAGCCTGAAGTTCAGAACACAATCTAAGAAGGTCATAGTGCTGCCACTGAAGATAGTCTGATGAAAGGTCACCCAATTATTTTGTGTTTTATGATGTTTACAGCTATGCTCTGATACGTAGCCATGTGAATGCAAGCTCATTAAGCACTAATGCTAGCTTTGTAATGAAAACAATACATTTTCAAACTTAAGATTTAATTTTATCATTTACAACATTTTTTATGCAAAAACATTAAGAGCACAGGACTTTGTCAAGATAAGTATACAAAATTCAAATCTTATCATTACATTAATAAATAAATGCAATGGATGAAAAACTGAATTTGTGGGAAAAAATACCATTTGCTCTAATTACAATGGCATGTTTCAATTCAGACAATCACACACATATTTGGAAAGGATCGTTCAGGCTCTTTTTCAGTGAATGATACAAAACTGGAGGATGTGATAACCTTCTGCAAAAGGTTTGCAACAAGCAGAAAGAAAGTCGTGTCAGGGGAAGTTTAGGTTGGATATTAGAAAAAGATTCTTCAACCAGAGGACAACTAAGCACTGGAACAGGCGCCCCAGGGAAGTGGTCACAGCACCAGCCTGACAGAGTTCAAGAAGCATTTGGACAATACCCTTGGGTGCAAGGTGTGACTCTTGGGGATGGTGTTGTGCAGGGCCAGGAGCTGGACTCGATGATCCTTGTGGATCCCTCCCAACTCAGCTTATTCTGTGATTCTGTGAAATCCTGACAAAATTTTTCAAGAACACTGGTATCTTCATGAAGAATTAAGGGGCCTAATTCCACTGGTAGACCCCAGGAATTATAGCAGTTCTCAATATATCTGGACTATCTAGAGTATTTAGATGGAATCTGAGATGAGCAGAGACAAAGTCCATAATCTTAGATCTCTGCTTACCTGGACCAACCTTGGATGTTGTGAGAGACTGAAATTTTAGTGGTTAATGACTCAAACAATTGACAATTTGCAAAAGCAGCAGATGCTTTGCTGAGGCAAGGTTTGCACTTGCAACAAAAATGGAGAAGGGTTTTCTGTGTGTGATGGCAAAACCTGTGAACCTCATAAGACAGAAGGGGTGCACAACCACCACCAGATGCTACAAGCTGGATTTTGAGCCAAATAATGGAGAAGGCAGATAAGCAGCAGGCCCTGCCAATGCAGGGTAGTGCTTTTTATCATACCAATATCCTCCCTTATACAAGTGGCTCCATTTTAAAACTTGCCCCTCTCCTCTGGTAGGCCTAAGGGTACCCATTTCTTCTGATGTGGCATAACCAGCTCAATTACACTATCATCAGAGGCAGCTGTCACATCTTACAAGGTGTCATAAAGCATCAAAGTTCCCCGGACTAACTTCTGGGGCCTTCCACCAGAGGGCTGTGCATGATCCACTCTGTTGCAACAGATCCACAGTGTTGGATCAGACACTGTAGAACTCTCCTCTTCAGGGGAGGTACCTGGGCCTTCCACCCAAACCTGAACACATGTTAACCTGTTGAACACTTATGTTTCGTGGGCTTCCCCAGCCCTCAACAGATCAAGCCTGGTCTCATCACTGGATCCATGATGATGTCTTTCTACTCTTATCCTTTCTTTTTCTTTCTTTCTTTTCTTTATACATTTTCTTATGCTTTTATATCACCATATTTCTACAGATGAAAATCAAATTGGTTCTACCCCTCCTTTCAACTGCAATCAACTTGTTCTAAAATGAACCCCACATATTTGTATTTATATATGCACACTGGTCATTCAGTGTCGTTTCTCTCTAATCTGCATCAAGGGATGTGTTACTAGGAACGTCAGTTCTTGCCTTCAGGGGCAGGCTCTAACAGATGTACCAATGAGAAATTACTGCCCTTATATGAGAGTAACTTTCCATAAGTCATGAAATTTTCAGACTCCATAAAAAAAATACTGCAGTTCAGAAAAAAAAAATAAAAATTTGAAACTTATTAGAATTTTACCATATTTTCGTTTGTGCAGATATTAGTTCTTACCCAACTTCTTTTGAATCCAAAAATGCAGAGTTAGGGTGTTGCCAAACCCCGTTGTTCATCCAGAGTACATCAGCTATTCAGTAGCAAAGTCAGGCTACTTCAAGACAAATTTCCTTTAAAATGTTAGTAGTAAATACTAACTGAATTTACACATACATGAAGAATTTGCCCAAAAATTGGCAATTCAGATTAGTCTCCTGAGTAAGTATCTGAGATTCTTGACCCCCGCCATATCTTTTGATTCTTCTGATCTAACTAGCTTTTTTCTTTTTTAATTTATTTTTTATCTTCTTTTTGTCTCTACCTTGGCACATGCTTGTGGGTAGAAAAGGAAAGGAGGTCAGCTTGTTCCAATCTGAAAAGAGTGAGATAAACTGGTGTAATTGTACATACAGTATATGTGCTAGAGTGCCCTTGTGTTCTAAAAAGAATCAGTCCTGCTTCATCCACTAACCCAAAGATACTTTTGTGATTACCCCATAACTGCTGGTCTGTATCCCAAGTGCGTGGAGGCATCATGACTTCTCCACAAGGCAGAAGTCTTTGTCCAGGAGAAAAGCAGGCACAGGTGAACTACCAGGAGGAGGACAGAGGGCCTCTGGTCCCCATGCCAACGTCAGCTAACTTATGCCCTGACAACACATTTGTGCAGTGGCCCTGCAAGGACAACATCATAGCAGATGCATTTCAATGCAAATACACAAAGAAAACGTGCACTTCAAATAAAGAATTCCTGTATTTTACAATATCTGCAGCAGTGCAGCAATCCCAGCATATACAGAGCAATATCTAAAACCAATGTCTATGACAACACAGCAAAGGGGCCCCAGATGAACAGCAGAGCTCACAGTGCCACTGCCAGTGCCACTCAGAAGCTATTCAGAAGCACCAACAAGGCACTACATTAGAGAAGGCATTATAAATAACATTATATTTTCTTTCTATAAATCATAGGGCACTGTAGTCTCATCCTGGCTACAATACTGGTCACCTTGTCTTAGAAAACATATTGTGGAGACAGAGGCAGGCTGCTCACAGAGGAGTGATGAATCATCAAGGGCATCTCAGAGGTTAAGGGAAACTGAGAAGATTAGGATTGTTTACTTTGGAAATAAGAAGAGAGGACACGATCAAAGTATCTGAAGTACTTCAAGAAGTGTCTAAAACACAGAGTGGTGTGACTGAAAATTACTCTTTTAGTTTCAGAGCACAAGACAAGAGTTGACTCAATTAAATTAAATTAGGAAGAATTAAAACTGACTCTTAGGAACCTGAGGGTACTAACAGGTCCTTGTGATCCTGCCTAGTCTCCCAGATGCCTCTCACACCCTTTGCCTTTCTGAATGGCCAAGGATCCCATTTCAGCTGAGCCCAGTGCCATCAGCCCCTTCCCCAGAGACATTTCCAGCACCCATGTCACTGTGTCATTGCTTGTATCTCTTTGGCTGATCCAGGTCCACCTTCCTGTTGCTCATGGGGCCAGCAGAGCCCATAGATATTATGACCTGGCCCGTCCTGCCATGTTCTGTGCAGTGGCACCCCTCAGCTCCTGGTCCTGCTCCTGGGGCAGCTGCATGCCTGCAGCCATCTCAGGGCACCTGGACCAGGAGGCCAAGTCCATGCAGCCCCATGAAATCCCCTACAATGTTGAACTATTAAATGCAGGACTAGTAGACCAAAGGTGTTGAAAACTGTTTACCAAAGCCAAAGCTTTTATTTGAAAAATCCAACATAGTAACCAGAAATCACACAAGAGCCCATGTCACACTTGATCTATGGATTGGCATGGCTGTACTTGACTCTGGATATCCAAGTTACCTTGGCTAGAGTGATCTCAGCTACCCCTGCACCCTACTGTTTATACAGTTTGAGGGTCTCTCAAACATTCTGTGATTCCGTGATACATTAAAAAATGGTAGTTTAAAAATTGAATCTTTTACAGATCAGCAACTTATGAAAAGCCATCAATCTCTTCCTTTGAAGAATAAAGAATGGGCATTATTTTTACTCCATCTCTGTCTAAGGCACTATTCTCATGAGGCTTCCCTGCTCTTAAAAAACAGGCTTAGAGGACAATGTTTTCCTACAATAGAAAGTTTGAAAAGCTAGCAAAACTTTGTGTTTCCTTTATTAAAATGCATTGCTTCTGCCCTCTAGGACCAAAAAACCTCTGAAGGACCTTTATAAAGAGTCAGAGTACTTTCTATTTGCACTTCTACTTTCCAGTTAACTGATATTCTCTGCTCAGTTAAGACTAAGCTCCAATTTTCACTTGTCAGCCATTAGCTTCCTTTCAGATACATAACTTCAGTGATTAAAGTCAGATTGATAGGATGAGTTATTCCAATTGTGAATTACATTGTTTTCCTTCTTATAAAGATGAACTAATTATTAGATTAAAAGGAAGTACATAATTTTTGCGGTATACCTGGAAAAGAGGTTTGGATTTTGCTTCCTGTGAATATGGCTGCCATGAACACACCTGATTATTTTGTCAGATCTTAATCAAGGTTCATTTTTATGGCTTCTTCAGGTACATTTCCCTTTAACCCAAAGTTGTAAAATATAAAGATAACATTAATTAATACTAAAGGTCTGCAGGGAGATAAGAATCACAATGAGGCTCTGTCAGTGGTCCAAGAAATATTTGTCTTCATAAATTTAGCATGCTTTACCAGGAAGACCATGGATGCATTGAACTTAGAATGTGGAAATTATATAAAACAAAGCATTTTTTAAAGTAGGAGTTGTAGAAATAATACAGCTTATCTGATATTCAGTGTTTCCCAGATCCACATGCTGACATAGGATTTAGGAGCTCAGCTTTGCTTCTGCTCACAGATAACAAAATTCTACTATATTTATCATTAAAACTCATATAAATGTCTATTAAATGACAATAAGAAAAAGTTCTGAAAATGAGGAGAAAATGTTGATAATTTTGCTGCAGTGTTTTTGTCCAAGTAATTATCTTACTTTGAAAGTTTCACTTAAAATAGTCACAATAAATGCAAGAGTCAAACTGGTGCTCTAAAACAACAAATACTAATAGTCACTTAGCAGTTTTCATCAAAGGAGTAGTGCAGCCAAGACTTGAAATTTTTTCTTTCCATGACCATGATGAAAAATTTAATCCTTTTGACCTCAATAAATATGCATAGAAAGATATATTTTGTAAAAACTTGACAAAGCTGGAGCAGGACTTGATGACCTTGTACAATGGAATCTTGAAAAATCTCTCCACAAAGGTGCTTGAATGGACTCTACTAGGATATATTCAGATCATGGTTCAGGTGGTCCCAGGTCTGAACTGGTTTAAATTGCAATAATGTCCTTACCTTGCTTCAATCTGGTTTTTATTCTCAGTTTGTCATACTATCAAGGATTAACGCATAACAAGAATACCTAATACTTTATAGGATAAAGATTTTCCCAGTACAATGGAACTTGGGAGACGCAAGGACATGACTCAGGCAAGCTATTCAGGGTCTTCCATAAGAAGACTTTTCTATATGGTCCAATAATAGGGACCTTGAATTTAAGTGACAAGAAGACCTTATACAAACAACATCTATTGGTTGAAGCAACATCTATTGATTGAAGCCTTCTTTTTGTTTGCATTTATTTTTATCTGTGTACAAGGCACACAGAAGAAAAAATACAAAGGAAGGCAAATAAGCAAACAAAAAAAAAAAAAAAAAAAAAAAAAAAAAAAAAAAAAAAATAAAA
>VZTR01003682.1:2533-33563 GCA_013400775.1 Chaetops frenatus
ACAGTTGGTGCCATGGCAGCACACAAAGATTGTAATTAGTTTCCAATTCCTGCATCACATGCAGGTGGTCTATGCAGGTCAGTCAAATCCCTGAGAGAGGAAGCATTCCTGACAGTTCCATCTTGGATACAAGAAGTCAGCAGAATAAGCTAAACTGCCTTTGCATGTTCCTAAGTTGGAACAGAAGCCAGTTTGGATCAAAACTAAAGCAACTTTGTCTTTCCCTTTTTCTGTTGTACTGGATACCAACCAGTTCAACCCTTTGCTTCGAGAAAGCTCTTCCACAATACATTCACAGACTTGTTGTTTAAAAAAAACATCTATTATTTAATTTGTAAAATACTAACATTTACTAAGTAATGCAACATGAAGACTGCCAGCTTCTAGATAAAGCTGAACTACTACATAACAATCACAGAATGGTTTGAGTTGGAAGGGACCCTAAAGACCATCTAGGTCCAGCTCCCCTGTGATGGGCAGGGACACCTTCACTAAACCAGGCTGCCCAAAGCCCTATCTATCCTTTAACAACTGGACTTGAACACTTCCAGTGATGGGGCATCCACAAGCTCTTTGGCAACCTGTTTCAGTACTTTTTTGTACCCAACATGAGCATCAACTTACTTTGAGACCTGTTCTTTTAACTAGATAAACTGACATACATATAGGCCCAAAGAAACAAATCCTGGCCAACTTCACTATTATGTCCACAGAAAATGGGGAAGGATAACACTATAAATTTCACTTATAAAAACAATCTTGCAGTCTGACTTCAACAAAAAGCTAACATAGTGTAATTATTGGAACATATAATTTGGAATTGGAATACAGCCAGCATTAGCAATACAGCTGCTGTTATGATTACTGAGGTCATACTCGATACTGTGGGCATACTTTTGGGCATACATATAGCAGATATTTTCAACAAAACTTTGATATTCCTCTATGAAAAAGAGATTAGAGAAACTCCCTCTTACCCCTCGCTTGTTACATTCCTACACCATGCATTTTTATTGTTCAAGTTCATTGTAGTTTAACATAATTTACCTGGTGGCTTTCACCAGCTACATCAGTCCAAATGCTTGTTCATATTACCGCTAGGAAATACTCAGCTATCCAGATTTTTACTACTTCTTTCATGGAACCATTTTATTCATGTCCCTTTATTACACACAACTTTTCTGGTTAATAGCTGCATTCTTCATAAAGCTAGATGACAAATTCCCTGACAAGGTAAATTTCTCTCTCCACACCAACTTTTCCACAGGATTAATCATTCTGGTTACAGTAAATTACATCCTGCTCAAGCCTGATCTAAAACCTTACCGAGCTTCAAGAGGTACCTTTCCCATCCCATTAACGGGCTTTTGTCACATAAATGTGTAATGACACCTCAAATTTGTTATTCAACTGTTTCATAGTTTCAAAGCTTTAACCTACTTCATATTTCAAATGCAGAAAGCCTGGAGTTGCCTTTAAATTGAGTGCTGAACCTGGTTGTTATAAAATCTTTAAAGTAATAGACACACGTATTAATCAATTATTAGTATTACACAATAAAGACAGCTACATGAACTGTTAGTAAACAGTTTTTAACACCGCAGAAAATGGCAATCTGAAGTTGCATTTCTGTTTAAAAGTTTTTATTATTTATTCTCCTTTTAATGTAAAGGAGGTGAAGCACTTAGTGCTTACAACAATAGTTTGAATCAAGCATTGAGTTATTTCACTTTTCAAAAAATAAAGAGCAATTTCATACTTTCAACATACTTTCTACTTGCTCATTTAAGACTGGGACATATAGTCTATACTCAAGTTTTCAAAATATGAGAAGTGACAGAAGGAGAATACCTTCTTAAGAACAGAAGCTAAGGGCAAAAAAAATATATGCTTTGGAGATGGAATTCTTCTGCAAAGTGAAGAAAATGTAGGGAGCAGCCATCTTTGCCATAAAAAGCCAGGGTCTAAATGCAATTCTCTATACAATTATCCAGTGTAACTCTATTCCATTTTCTGCACACAGTCTAATACATAAAATTTAGAACTGTTAAACTTTTATTGTGCTAATATGTATAAAACCAGAATTATTATTTTTTATTTACAAAAATTGCATTTTCACACAATTGCAGTATCAGTACTATTGCACGCATATTACTGTTTCCTTTAAATATTTTTCCTCTGTGCATCTCAATCTGTTTCTCAGCAATTTCTGGGGATCAGATCAGAGAAATGTTAGCTCATAAACATAAAGCTTAAGGGTTGACAAAAATAACCCAAGTGAAAAGGGACGTAAGTCTGATGCTCTGTAATCAGTAAGGACAAATTTGTTTTTGCAAAGTCAAAAATGCAGCTGCTAGTTAGATAATTCAAGCTCAGGAAAAAAAAATTAGTTAGAAAATCTTGTCTCAAACTCAATGTACTCACTGGGATTGAATGATACGAAGACCTGTTATAGAGCTGAAGGAGGGTCTGAGTAAACTAATTGAAGATAAAAAACACATAAATTAAAAAACTGAGGCTAAAAAAACAACCCAGACTTGAGGAAACAAGTGTCTGGACAGTGTTTTATGAATAACTCAAGGTAAGGACAAACCCAAGGTTCAGACATTTTGTTTTGTACATTTGGTTTTGTTTTGGGAGTCTTTTTTATGGTCCTTGAGGTTCAGACAGCAAAACCTTCAATGTTTTCAGCCTCTAACATTCTTAAAAAAATGTCAGCGCTTTTCCTCCTCAATAGTCAAGCTTTACAGTTAAAATAAATCCTTATCTACCACATAATGCATTTCATTCAGATAGAAAGCAATTAAAAAGAGATGTTGGGGGTTTTTTTAAATGTAAGAGACTTCTGTAGGCACTTATAGTTTGGTATGCCTAGCAATATCACTGCCTGAAGAGCTTCTAGCATTTACTGATTACAGAATATGTCCAATTTTAGATAAATTGTTTTTCTTCTCCAGAAGAGTTTGTGACGAAAAATTTCAATATATTCATATGTATTCATACAGTATTCAATAGTAAGAAAGAAGTAATACCTGCTGAACAAACACGCTGTTCAAATGACTGGCGAGTCTCCGTGCAAACTGCTCACGCAAGTCACTAAACCGCTGCTGCTGCTGCTTCACTGCATGAAGCATATCATGTCCTACAAACAAAAAGGACTTCAGAGTGTACAAAATATAGAGAAATATATTGTATATGGGAACAAAGAGGACCAGAGGTCACAATCCCTTTGATCAGCAGAACAAAATCTGAGATTAGTTGGCAAGGCGCTACCATAATGAATTTGTTTGTTAGACGGTAGTCTACCAAAAACATTACCTGGCCGAAGAGCTACATTCATGCACTGCAGAAGGGCATCTGCTGCGTTAGTGCAGGCCTCAATGCCTCGAGAAGATGTCAGATCTCCCTCCTGAAGGGCCTTTATATGGCCCTTAGCCAGATCCATGTGATTCTACAAAATAATGGATAATATTGTCCATAAGCTGAAAGCACGTTAGTTTGCTATGCCAGTGAAACAAGGATAAATATAATTTCATCATTATAGCTTACTGAAATTAGTGCAACAAAGAAATAGAAAAATAAGCTCATTATTTTAAAGGAACCTCATGCTAAAGAGGGTAGCAACCTAGAAGAATTTTATACCTAAAGTGAACAACCACAGTAAACATAATAAAAATGCTTACCACTAAGAACTCTATCTCTGAAAGTAATTTCACATTATTTGTGTTGCTGAGATGAATTAGGTGGTTGCTTTCTGAAATTTGATCCATTTGCTCCTTTACGCTCTGAAGCATTTCTTCATAACTGCTCAGCTTTAGCTCAATTTGGTCAACTTCCTTTAGAGCTTCATCCAGCAACTTCATCAATATATTCACCTGTTTCTCTGAGGCCATAATGGATTGAATATTTGCCTGTGCAAACAGAAAAAATAAAGCCACATTTAGAAGACATTTTTATATCTCAAAGGCATTCTGATATCTCCTTCTCCCTCTTTTACTATCAAATAGTTTTCAAAACTCCTGATCAAGTCAAAAAAATAATATAAGCCATAGTGTTACTGAACACAGAAGTTCCTCAATCCATGACACTTCCGTAATTCAAAAAGATAAGATATAAACCCAAAACATTGCTCAAGTTCTTAGAGCTGAAGTATTGATCTGCAGAAAAACAAAAAGCCAAACAGTAATCCCTACTGTATCAGAACATTTTTTGTTCCAGAAAAACCAGCATAGGTTATAAGTTCACATTTTCTCTTGCAAAATCAGCCATCTCCGTGACAGCAGCCATTTTCAAAATATACAAGAAACACAACTTAACAGTTTGAGAAGGTTGTTGATGGTTCCCTCAAGTCTGTATCCCTTGCATCTCCAAGTGATCTCTAGAATGCTGGGCTGTCTAAAAAACACTTCCATTTAAATATGTAACAGGTCATGTTAACTACCTTTTCAAAGAATGCTATGTGGTCAGTAACAGTTAAGAGAACAGTTCAACATGCTGGCACACTGTACATTAAAAGGAATGTTTACCCCATCTAGCACTTGTAGCTCTCTCGACAATTTCTCTGCAAAGGCTTCAGCATTAGCAATAGCGTATTCACACCCTTCCATCATTATTTCAATATCCTGCTCCTCTCTTGCATTTAACTCCTGGTATTCATCCACAGCTTCTTCATCACCTCCTGCTACACTTTGATTCTCTCCACTTGGAACAGATTCTTAGGAGAAGGAAAATAAAACAAGTTATCAAGTCCAGAAAGTCACAAGCATTTCAAGAGTACTTAAGTATGTTTAACTATCTGTAAGTAAATTAATCCATTAAACAACTCTCCTAACAAGCACCTGCTGCCTATGAAGACATTTTTCAAGTCTCAGTCTTCCACACGCTTCACTACAATTTCCAGAACTGATTCCCAACAGCCATATTTTCCAAACTATGCAACATAAGCAAAATACAAATATCCAGCTTCCTTTACTCCAGGGAACAAACCCAGTCTCAGTTTATTCACTTCTTACACTGGCAACCAGCATCAGAATATATTACAGTATTACAATTGATTTGTTAGTGGGAAATCAGTACAAGTCAGATTCTCTCTTTTGGTTGACAGAGCTTAAGGGAAACATACCGAAGTTGATTAAGATATATACCACTGAATAACTAAAGGTTATCTCGATGCTCAAGATGAGTTCCACAGCAGGAAAATCAGTACTGAGATAAGTGAAAATCAAATAAACAATGGTTAAATTAACTATGATTTTTTTCACAACTGTGCATACTTAATTTAACAAGCCATTCAAAGGCTGACAAATGAATATTAACACAGTCCAGCCAGAAAGTGTTTAGGTCATTTGAAACATTTCTTTTATCTCTAGGAACTTGATAAGCTAACCAAAACAGTAAAAAAACAACCAAACAAAAAGCGTATTATTTAACAAAATTGCTTACAAGGCAAAAAAAGGAAAAGGTGTTACGCACCTTCTGCAACCTTAGGAAGTTCTGAAGAATTAAAAGGTATGGAAAACCAGAAGAAAGGAAGCAGAGAATGTTAGCTAGACAAAGCACGAACAGTGTGTATACTTTTAAGTAAGTAAGTTTGAACGTTTTATTATTGCACGGACTTCAAATGTTAGATGTTGGTTTAAAACAAATTCTGGTCAACACCAAAATACAAAAACGTTATCCTTCCTGTTTCACATTTCTAATTCAAGTTTTTCTGCACACACCAGTCTAGTATTGAATACCAGTAGTTTCACCACTTCTGACAGACTCCATGGGATCTACTTTTATTTGATGTGCTTTACTACAAAATGTTAACCATTACAAGATAATGTGACCATAAAAATATTTACTATAGGATAAGCAAACAAGACATAAAGCCTTGCTAGCAACCAATCAGTCACATAAATTGTTCTAGGGTCCAGCAGAATTTAGCATATACCTCACAGTTAATGAACTAAATATCCCACATAAAACCTCACTAACTTCTAGAATGCTACAGACGCACGCTTTTTAAAGCATTTTTCTGATTCGGGGGAAATGTAAATGAGAACAAAAGCAGACTTCTTGCATATTTAGACCTACCAGATCTTGGAGGTAGATTTTATTTTGTTCACGGAACAGAATGTCTTAGAAATACGGTAAGTTTATCAATATTTAGAACTTTGTTAATGATTTTTTTTTGTCTTGGATCTCAGTTTTCTAACAGAAAATCTGTTATATAGTCATCTTGCCTATCTGAAGACTTAGAAAATATAAAGTTGAAAAGAAATAAGAATAAGAAAACCCATCAGGATTAAGAGTATTTTTTTCAGTATATCTGTTTCACATTAGTAATTACTAAGCTTTATACTTCAAATACAATTGTAGAAATTTACCTTCCAAGAGCTGTGAACTAACATTAATAAAATCGATTTTCTTTCTAAGGTATCTCTGATTGAGTTTCCAGATACATGAAATGAAGGTGTTCTTTTCCACTGTGCTGCTTGCAACCCATTTGTACACTTTGTCAAAATGCAAATCAAATTCAGGACTCTCCTGCAAAAGATGAAATATGTTACAGGCTCTACAGTCAAATGATTCTCTAAACAGCAGAGATTGTTTACACATTTAATTATTGAGATGATGGGATAAAAATTAAATTACAGAGATGCCAATCTTAAGCTTATAAAGCAACTTTAGGGCTCTCATGCACCTTAATAAAGGTGCTAAAATAGTGACAGTGAAAAACCAGAATCCAGGCTTGTCATGACAGCAGTATTTTGTCAAAGCAGGTAAGACAAAAATAACTTAATATAGAGATTTGTAAGATTTTCAACAAACATTTGACAGTGCTATCTGCCCTGAAACACCATCACCAGAATAACTAATGCCTTCTGAATATATAAATGATAAATGGAGTTACTGACTGACACCATATACAAGCCAATTCAAGGATACTTAAGAGAATAGGCAAGAGGAAAAAAAAATGAGCACTTTATGTATTTTAAAGGTATGATGTTATTTAATAGAACTGAGCAGGATAGGAAAAAATGGTATTTTAATAGCAAAAAACAATTATAGAACTATTTTCAAATAGATTTATTGCCAGTCAAGAGCATTACTTTGAAAACAACTCACTATACTTTCAACAATCACTTAGGAACTCAGTATGGACTGTAACTAGTAATAGCCTGTTTAAAACAAATGACATGCATTTTACATAGTCCAGACTCCTTTTGATGAAAAATGTTATTACCTCAGTTAAATCTTAAATTCTTACTTATATATAGTTTGTAAAATCTACTATTGCTGCTACTTATTACATAGTCACTACTACCTGTAGAGGCAGGCAGCACAAGAAACCACATGACAGGAAACTTAATTTTCTGTATACTATAATAAAAGCAGGTTTTTTTCCTGTAGCTTATATTGATGAATACAATTACCATATATTTCTAAACAAACAGTATTGTTATGTAGAATTTGACTTGTCTCACAACTAGTGCAGAAGATGCCTGTATCAAAATAGTTGCACAGGTCCATGTTTGGAAACCAAAACATAATGCACCTATTAACTTTGATTCTGCCTTTTTTTAATGTAAGAGTTTGGCATTCTACACTTGGTTCTTGAACGAAAATTTCAAAATCTCTCACTGGAGTGGTATAAACATTACAGCATATTTCTGAAAACTGTTGCCAAATTCTGTTTTGCAATAAAAAGCCCTGAAAGACAGTACAATCTTAACCTGATGGAAGCAATACCCCAAAATGGTATTTAGGAACATCTAAAATCTAGCCAACCATTATGTGGATAACTGAAATAACAAACCTATACTTGGGGAGGGGGAAATCAAAGAATTTTCCATTTTGCAGTTTTCTGTGCTATTCTTCCAAATAACCAGCTACCAGAACATAAAAAAAACCATCATGGGATGAAGGCTTTTCCCCTCTGCCTGCTTGTAAATCTTAGTTTATGACAACAAATTAATTTCAGTGGTCAAAAATAGATTGCTCCTGTTGTTCTGTGGAAAAGTACACCACATCAGGACTGGAGGCTTCCAGCTCACCCTCAAGCTTATATACTGCTCATTAAGAATATTTTAAGTGTCTCAGCATAGCAGAGCATTTTTGACATTTTGACAAATTTATGACTGTCATTAGCAGAACAGCCGTAAATTTTCTTACTGGAAATTAAGCTTGGGAGAAAAATTTACATAAGACTTAAAACAAAACAAAAAAGTGGTCCTTAGCAGATGCCCTCTACAGTCACTGAGAGATCACTACAATTAACAGGGCAGATATTGAGACTACTGCTATTCAAGCATATCTAGACTATTCTTACTTAATTTACCAGGGTTACATCCTTGCAAAGGCTGAAAGAAAATGCAGACACAGGCAGCACAGGAATGTATTATCTTAATTACCTGCTACCAATCTAATTTTTAAAGCAGCCAGTATCAAGGAAGTTTAATCTAACTTGGAATGAAGAGGATGTTGTGAGCAAAGAATTAAACAAAAAAAGTGACACATACTTTAACAGCATCTTTGGCATCAACAACAGCAAGGTCTCGAAGTGCCCATGCAGTCTGCCTTTTGTAAAAATCTCCCTTGTCAGATTTTTTCACTTTTACCACGTTTACTTGGACTGGTCGTTCCGTTGTCACTATTAAATGAAGTAAGAGAATAATTTCAAAACACACATACTACTTTCACATCTGTTTCTGCTGTGCTTCAAGCTCTGAAGCAAATTATCTGTGGGGGAGATTTTGTAGTATTTATTTGATGAAAAGAGACCCTTCAAAACATTTTCATCCACAATAACCACAGCTCAGTTTAAGTCTCAATCAAACAGGTATAGACCTCTATACAGCTTGTGTGGTAATAAACCCAATTTACAGCTATTTCTTTGATACAGCAGATCCTGGACCATGACCACATCAGACATAACTGGGGAGTACAGTCAAAATAAAAACAGTCAGATATTTTTCAGTCAAAAAAATACTCTAGCAAGCTGATTTACTTACAGATCAACCCAAAGCACCTAATTTTTTTTTAAGAGATATAATGTAATAAACATACACTTAAAGGAACATTAGAACTCAGTTCAATTGGTGTGCCTTTCCTTGGACTCTCATCAATATTCTTTAAAGCATTTTATTTAGGCTTATCAGCCTAGATGATTACTAGACCCTGTTTGAGCACTACATAAAGCTTGCTTCAAAAGCCAACCAGTCCCAAAAGAATCATTTTTGATTCTTTCCTTTCATATTACAATGAGATCTGTAAATAAGGGTAGAGGGCTTTCTTTCTTTTTTAGTAGAAGCAATAATGAAAGTACAAGTTACAACTGATTTTCTCCATTAGGAATGGAAAGCACCTGTTTGATACAGGTCAAGAAAAGGACTGTACATAAAGCTAAAACAAATGCAATTGAATAAAAAACAAAGGTGAAGACAAAGAGTAAAGTGTGGTATTCCTATATACCTGTGGCACACAAAAAGCAGTTCCTCTTCTTTTTGCCTGCTTTGCACACGTTCACAATGCTCAATAAACGTTCATCATTGGGAGTGAAAATATCCCTCTGTAAAGCATGCTTGATTGCAGTCATTTTCTCTCAGCTGAAAGATTTTAGGAAGCAAAAAAAACCTCTAGCACATTTAACAGACACAGACAGAAAAAGAACCAGTCATGTACTTAAAGCGACTACAGGATTTTAAAATACAATTTTACAGGTAATTAAAAGAATTGCAATCTAGACGGGCACGACTTGGGGAGAAGACCAGCCCACTTCCAGAAAAAATCCACCCAAAACTATCTTATTTCAACTAGACAACTATAATTTATCAACACCTAGATGATCCTTCAGCTTAATTTAATGGAGTACAAAAAGCTTCTTTGTAGCAAAGGGAAATACAAGGTATTACCATAAAAAAAGTTGAAACTGAAATCAAGGAAAAAAAGACCATCCAATGCTCAAGCTTGTAGAATTCAATCACATAAGAAAGCATAAACAATAAACAAAACAAAACCAAAACCCCCACCAACCTCCAGAAAATTAAGAAATTAGCAATATTCACTTGATTCAGAACAATTCCTCACATTACATAGAGCTCTATCTAAACTGAACAGAGCAACACATTAGACATCACATTTCAGTGCTTTTATTTAAATACAGAAGCTTTAATATTATCTGTGCCTTAAAATTCTACAGTGCATTAAAAGCATGATTAGGACACACAGCATGCTATACTGCTTGGTGCTGAGACAATATATGGAGTTAAATTTCAGGTTGGCTTTGTCTCTTGAAGATGCCTGAGTTGCTTTCTCTGGTAAACTCACAGAAAAGACAAAATCTTGGGCACTACAGTAATTTTAAAGATTAGTAACTCAAGAACTTTGGGAAAACAAGGGCCACCATGCCAAAGTAGAAACAGTACTGTCAAGTGCACAGAGCTCAGGGAACGCTGTTTATATGACACCCTAGGGCAATGTACCACTCCATTGATGCTAATAATTTTCCTTCTCTTCAGCAAATGCTGGGCCCACCTTTTGTTTCCCAAATCATACCAGGTTGCCATTCCTGTTACTCTTCGACGGGTGCACAAGATGAACACACAAAATACTGATAATCTGCTGCATTTCAGATTCAGATGCCTCCTTCCTTCCTTATCTAGGCTTTTATTCTCTGCTCTAAGGCACAATCAAACTGCTACAAATTGCTAACTCTCCTATTTTTGTGCCAACACAAGTTGTTCAGGTTAGGCAGAATACACCTTTCCCATAAGGCACAACATGATAAATCCAAGATTTAAGACTGGCTCTCCCAAACAGTTCAACTTCTGAGTTACAAACTCAGTCCCTTTCGTTACAGCCACTAAAACTCTCAGAGTGTGCCAGGAGCAAGCACAAAATTAAGCTTTTCTTGAATCCTTGAATCCTGCTATTTCAAAGGAACACAGAATTTAGCCGGAGGAGCTGGAAATAAAACTCCTTCCTCAGAAAAAAAAGCTTCAAGAAAGCAGAGACCACACAGATAATCTCTTTAGCCATTGCTGCGTTTTTACCTGGCATGTTCCAGACAAAGGCTACGTGAAATCTGTCAGAGACATCACATCCCGGAGGCGGCCTGTCCAGGAAATAGAGGCCAGATGGGGCACAGCAATGTGGCAAGGCTGCTCAGCACTGCTTGGCCTCTCCCGGGCTGCCAACAGCAAAACACGCTACTCCCGCATCCTACCGGCTCAGAACGGAACACAAGGGCGCAGCCCCACCACAGCACCCCCGGCACTCAACCAAAAGATCAATCGTTTAACAGGAAAACTCGGAAGAGCTACCTACGGCAGCGGCAGCCTCCCGAGGGCCCGTCTGGCAGCGCTTCACCGCCTCCCACCTGCGAGTCCCGCACAAGCCGCTCCCGCCACCGCCCCGAGCCCGAGCCGGCCCGCGCAGCACCGCGGCAGCCCCCACAGCCGGCCGGGGGAAGGGGCGGAGGGTGCCGGGGCCGCCTGGCTGTCACCGCGGCGGCGGGGCAGGGCCGGGAGGCAGGCGAAGGGGCCGGGGACTGCCGGGGAGCGAAGGGAAGGGAAGGGAAGGGAAGCGCCGGGCAGGAACGCGGCTCCTCCCGCCGCTGCTTCCGCCCACGTGACAGCGGCGCGTGGCTCGGGGCGGGCTCCCCGTGCATCGCCCCCTGGCGGGGAGGGGCGGGGAGCGGCGGGCCCGAACCGAGAGTGACGTCAGCGTTCTCAGGGGACACTCGAGAGGCGCTGAGAGGGCTTTGGGTCTGTCAGGGGACGAGTGTGCCCACGAAAGAAATGCAGGCAAATCCGACCTTCAAAGATGCATACAGTACGTTACAGTGTCACACAGTCTCAATTTCGAATTGCAATGTCTAGCTCTGACTGCATGCTGCAATTCCATTTGGTCACAACGTCAGGACTAACGTCACTTCATAGAATCAGCAAGGTTGGACGAGACCTTTAAGATCAAGTCCATCCACCCAGTACTATCACTGCAAGCCCTAAACCACTATCACCCAGTACCAGATCAGAGATGGTGACTCCACCACCCCAGGCAACCTACTCCAACACCTGAGAACACAAACAGTGAAAAAAACCCCAACTAATATCTGATTTGAATACCCCCTGTTGTCTCAGCTTTTTAGGCCATTTCCTCTCGTCCCCTCACTGCAGGCACAGCAGGAGAGACCGAGCCTCTCCTCACTACAGCCTCCTTCCAGGGAGCTGTAGAGAGCAGTGAGGTCCCTCCTGAGCCTTCTCCAGACTAAACAAACCCAGCCCCCTCAGCTGTTCCTCACAGGACATGTTTGCTAGACCCTTCACGAGCCTTGTTGCCCTTCACTGGACTCACTCCAGCACCTTAATTTCCCTTCCAAAGTGAGGGGCCCACAAGGGAACACAGCACTGGTGGCGTGGCCTCACCAATGCTGGGTCCAGGAGGACAATCCCTGTCCTGGTCCTGCTGGCCACACTATTGCTGATACAGGCCAGGATGCCATTGGCCTTCTTGGCCACCTGGGCACACACTGGCTCACTTTCAGCTCAGATTCCTATTCTGTGAACAACATTCAGGTTTTTGCTTTGCTCCTAGGTAGAAGAACCTGGACTAATTGACAGTCTTTTATGTCAGTGATAATCCAGAAGGAAAAATTGTGCTGGAACTAGATTTAGGAGTTGGCATCTAACTATGAGAACTGATGTTCAAATTGGCTATAGCTACTTGTAGCCACTGATGAATTCTGGGGAAACTGGAACTACCTTCCAGTTCAAACTTCTCTGGCACAGAGGTTCTCCACATGATCAATACACGTATCTAATTTTTAGCATTATTAATGTAATTGAGTGCAGAGTTGAGGACAGACTGAAATCATTCCAGATTATTTGAATTGTATATAATTTATTCACACTAGTGTGTTGCTGATGAAATGCATGTCAGGCCACGACCAATAAAGAACAACAGAAAACATATTTTCCAAGGGATTGTTGCAAATTGCCAACATGTGGATTTTGAACATGCAAAAATGTGATTCCATAATCCCTGTATCATATTTCCACTTGATCAAAAGCATTAATTGAGATGAGCTCTATTGATTACACCATGGTGCTAACATCACCAAAGTTGTGGGTTTGAGCCCCATGTGGGCAATTCACCTAAGAGCTGGATTTGATAACCCTTCCAAGAATATTTGATTTGATAATCCTTGTGTGTCCCTTCCCAGAATATTCTGTGATAAAATATGACTGGCAAATCAATCTTGCTGAATGTACTTTTATTTTCTGACTTACAAAACAGCATGCTGTATAATTCTATAATATATCATTCATGAGGGCCATGGTTAAAATAGAAGTTATAGTTTGGTAATTTCTCAATTCAGCCACAATGTAATCGTCTCTGTCTAGATCTATAAAGACTGGGCAAGGCAGCCATAAAATACTAAAAAAGGCTTAATAAAGCTCTTGTTATTAGGCAGAACCCTCTAGTTTCCTATCTTTTAGCTTTAATTATGCTAAAAAAAAAATAAAGCACACCAAAATGCACTTTTTACTGCTAAAATGTGTTTATACATTAAAACTGACATGAGGTCATCTACCAAGATGCACGGTGCCATCCTCTCCCCTCCTACCTCAGTTTTCCAGAGATGCACTTTGGAAAGGGTGTTTGATCTTCCAATACTGACTTTAAGTCATGACAAAATATTCTTCAATTACATATTAAAAATTACATAATACAATCACTCACTTTACTAGAAAAATATTTATATGCTGAAAGTGTCTGAAAGTATTGGGAAATAGGTAGATGACAGGGAAAGAAATTTAGGCTTGTGTCAGAAAGAGGTACGCTGGTATATGTATGACTCCAAAATATAAAGGAGAAGAAATATGAAAAAAGGCATAGTCCAGAACAGACTCCCTGCTCTGTTTCGCTTCCAAAACTATTTTTAAAATTCTGCAGTGATCTGTATTTGTTTAATTTAAGATGCAAGAAAAGATAAGTTATTCATTAAGAATAAAACTACAGGAGAGGAGTATTTCTGTTTTAAATAAATAAAATTTAAATACATTTTATTGTCATAGGTTTACCTGTATTCTTAATTATGGTGTTGGTTAAAGTGTTTAAATACATATATATAGAAAAAAAAAATCACCTGTCTTTTAAGACAGCCTCTGTTCTCTTTCTGCCTGTTATGTGAGTATGAATTTCTGTTGGCTTATGATCACTCTTCATTTTCAGGCTGCCATGTATTTTCTTCTCTCTGGAACAGACTTGGCTAATAGCTATTCCTGTCTTCTGAAGAAAATCTGCATTATATCCACAATCTCACATATTCATTCCATCACATAGTTGAAACCTTTTATAGGAATTCTACAGATGCATTTGTGTTAATCCTTTACTCCTGTAAGTTTCTTCCTATTCAATTTTGGAGAATTCTTCCAGGAGAGCTAGATGAATCCCTAGGCACCGTATTTCAAACTACATTCCATTTATCCAAGGGCAGGAAATGTGATGTAGGAAATAATTCCACATTAGCTGAAGGATGGGCTATTTAGCCTGTTGAGTCTTTTCCATTTATAATTTAGCACATTCTCTGTGTCCTGTGGTGCAGCTGTGCTGCGCTCACCACAAAGTGACAGTGTCCGTCAGACTTCCCATAGCATGGATCAGGCAGTTACACAATGTCAGGGTAATTGACATCTTATACAGAACTGTGTGAAAGTAAGGAGTCCCTAGATTACGTCCACAAAGACCTTTTAAAGTACCTTTCCTATTGACAGTAACTGAAATAATTGACATGGATCATGTCCTTGTTTTTTCCATTCCTTCTGCTCAGTCTGATTGCTCAGGGAAGAATGTCTGAAATACTGTGTTATCAGTGAGAAGAAATGCCAGAGAGATTTTAACTGCATATTCTTCTATAAAATGCAGGTTTTGCGTCTTCCAATGTAGTCAATTAAATATTTATATAGTACAAGAATAAAAATGTGTAAACTACGGATGAAATTCCATTAAATATGGTTGGATATTACAGTAAATTTTTAGCTATCATCCATTTCTAAAATGACACAGAAAATTATTGGGCAAGAATTCAGTATACATGTACTTTATTTCAAAAGAATTCTCTGGAGTGCTCATTTTTAGAGTTGTATATTTTTATTACAATTACAAGATGAATGATGAAAGCTTGTCCACCCAGAAAACACTTTCTTGTTCTTATTAAACAAAGAATTTGTAAATATTATGGAAAACATTGTGACCTCAACAATCAATACACAATTCAAACAAGATAATGTATCATAGATAGCAGTTGCATGAATTATACTTTCTATATAAGATGGTTTTGTGGAACCTGGATGTTGGGCAAATAGTTCTTGTAGCTAGTAGTCAAATGTCCCAACACACCTACTTGCACTGGATTATCCCAAAGACATTCTCAAAAGACCAGCTGTATTGTGCAAACAATCACTAAAATTACAATCCTTCTCTCTAACAGTATTAAGTGGCAAATTTGAGACTTAAATCCTTACAAATGCCAAAGGATTTGTGTTACCCACATAAACTGCCCTCACAGCTGTCTCACTATACAGTAATAATTACTAAGATCAGTGTTAGAAAGATTGTAATTTGCCTAGCATAAACATCTAACTTCCAAATATCAAGCAACCAAAGGTATGGGCTTTCCTATATACACACAATAGAATAACATTTAAAAAGTAGAAAGCTGTACATTTTACAGGTTTTCAAATACATTCTCACTTGTTGTTATTTCAATTTTGAATCGAAAATACGTTTACATGAATGTTTCCAAAAGTGGGAGTTCTCATGACAGACGAAACCAAAGTAAAAGCCATGATATGGCACAGTACCTTCGCACAGCTATCCCATCTTGGAGATGGCAGGTGCTGAGAGAGGACATGAACCCGCCTCTGATTTACTCAGCTCACTCAGCTCCAGGTCCCCACCTGGTTTAGTCTACAGCCTGTCTTCCTGAACTTCCTTGGCTGCCAAAGGAGAGAGCTAATTTTCTACTGCAGGACGTTCTGACCAGAAGCTTCTTTTAGGTTGGTATTTCTTTACTGACTATGGGATGAGCAGCCAGCTGACTTAGCTGACTGACACTGGGCAGGAACACTATGCTTCTTATAATTAACATTGTTTCTCTTCAGCTTTTCTTCAACACAACTGACACTTATCCTCTATGTACTATTCTACCATAGCACACTGCTATCACAAGTCCAGCTGTTACTTTTTGTGAGCTGTTCCAAACCATTTAAGTAGACTCCACCCCATGGTTAATGTAGCTCTAAGTACTAATGTGCCTTTAAGTAGTGTACTGAATATGCTTACACTTAGCTAGAAACTGGTGAAAATAATTCTCATAATTCTATCAATTTTGAAAAGTCTATCACTTGCCTACAAAGTAACTGTAGTAGGCAACAACTACTGTAAGAGCCTGAATGAGAGATGCGGGACTCCAGGCAGCTCTTCAAAATGCAGTTTATTCAGTCCGAGATGTTACAGCAGTCCAGGGTCGTGGGTGACAGAGCCTGTGCCTACAGCTGTCAGCTCCAGCTGCAGGCAGGCCTGGAGACCCTTTGGTTTTGGTTACAATACATTTTATACTTTTCTTTGCTGAGCATCTTAACACAGTAGAACCAATCTATACCTTAACTTTTACCTGTAGCCTATCACAACTACTATAATTACCATATTAATGTTAGTATTCTCCAATCACTAAAAGTTAGTACATTACAGTTTAAGCTAGAAGTTGTTTTTCAGTTTCCTTGCAGTGGAAAATTCTGAGACCTTTTTTCTACTTACTACATTTGCTGACTTGTTTGCCTGTGCTATCTTTCTGCTTGGTAAAAACATCTTCTTGTTTGAGGTGGGTTTATCCTTTGTTCTACGTCATAAAAACCCCTTCTAACTAACATACCCTTTGCCTCCTTGGTTATCCATTAAGACTGGCTCAGCAATTCCTTTATTCTATATCAAACCTTGCTTCCATCTCTATTCCTTCTTCAGAATCTACATTTGAAAATCTTTCTGCTAAGCATACATATCCGTGAGACTTTCTTGTCATATTTTCATCCTTCCCAACACTGCTGTTTGCATAGTATTTCCTTGTCTTTTGGTTCAGGTATAGAGACAATTTCTGTTCCCTAGCCATGCCTTCTCGTAAGCAATGAAGGGCAAGAAAGGAGACATTAATGATACAGACGTTCTGAAAGGTCTGACAAAGCAACGCTGCTTAAGAACATTTGTTTTCTAAGACAGTATCACAAATAACATGAAGGCCAAAGGGAGTACTAAATGTTCTGTGGGAAAAATAATATAGCTGCATAGTGAAAAGTTGGTCCCGTGGTACCTGAATGCAGTACTCCTATTCATTAGGATTAGAACTGGATTCATGTAAGGGTGTAGGTGTGATCTCTTTAATGGAGTTCTGTGTTTCAACACATTTGGAAATGGAAATGTGCATCATTCTCATACAGAACTCAATTGATAAACTTTTTTTTTTCTACTTCCAAAATATAAACTGTTAATGCTCTTAATGTTGTAAAAGTATTTCTAGCTATTAATGAAAGATAGCTTATGTAAGCAGAGTTCAGCATTTGCTTATATGTTCATGAAGGTATAAATTATCACCACTGACCATGGTAATTACTCGTTCTATCTTCCCAGTCTGTTGTATGTATAAGTATTTGCTAGAGTGAGGACCTCCTAATATACATAAATGATTTATCAACTATTTATGTAAAACATATGCTCCACTTTTTACATACAGATAAAATTAGAAAGGAGACACTGCAAATCACTTACTAACTTTTTGATCAGATGGTTTATGAAATGCTGGTCAGTGAAAGTCAACCAGTCACCTTAATGTTAGAAAATACATCTTTAGGAGAAACGACAGAGGGAGAGACATAAAAGGTTGGAAGCATAGAAGCAAACCCTCATAACTACTAAGAAATCTCTATTGCTGGATGACCAGATTGAATCATCATTTAGGTAGGTGTCATCAAAGTTCACAATCTTGAAGTCCTTTTTAAGGTACATCGCATTCAGTTTGTTTAGTGTTTGAGCAAAGGTATATTTAGATGCACAGCTATATGCTTCCATATTGTAGACTTTGTGGAAATGCATATCAAAATATGGGTTATCCTAAAAAAAAAAAAAAAAAAAAAAATATTGAGAGAGAATTAAATTACCACACGCATTACAGTGTTAAAATTGTAATCTGTCATTCTCTGCCCAGCAACCTGCAGGGCTTTTTCTCAGTATGATGGGCTCTAAAGGACTTCACATACTTCTGCTATTCGAGTTAAAGGGTCTTTTAAAACTTTAAGAAGTAGCAGCTGTAATTCTTTGTCACTGGGAATTTTTTCTGAGTGAAACTGTCAAAGTTTGCTCAAGCAATACATTACACTTTATTGGGATTGTACAGTCTTATTTTGAACTGAATCAATTTGTTATGTTGCCTAAACCACAGTGTATGAAAAGCACTTGCCTTAGACTATAACTGTCTATGTCTGTGGGAGAAGAAGAATATTGATTGCCCTTCCTGCCTTAGTTGTATTTCTTTGTGCTTTCTGGCTCTTTGACAAAATTAATCCTAGCAGCAGATAAATTCTTTTAAATTCTATGGGTATGAATACCTATTATGAATATTAATAGCAGTGTTAATTGCCCCATGAGTTTGAGATTAATTTAGGCTTTTCTTTAATCAAAAATGAGACAGATTTGGATCATCCCAGTTGTGAAAGGCTGAATAATTTCTGAAGAATATTGTAGCACAACACTTCAGAAGAGAGTCTCCATAGGAATTTTTAATGGAATACTCCTTTCAAATACACTTTAAAATCTATTACATTAACTGCAGTTTACACTAGAAGCTCCCAGATGGAGAACTTTTATTACCAGTTATGATGACCAAATTAGAAAACACCCAGCTTCTGCCTCAGGTCTCAACCAGAGAGATGAAGGCTATTATAATAAACTAACAAACAAAAATATCTCACCTTCCTCTTCCCCTCCAACAGTGCAAACAAGATGTGGAGCCTCTCACATGCAATAAAGCCAAAACTCCTTGGTAACATAACTTTATTTTCCAGATAATGCATTTTAATTGCATTTCAATATTTGTATCCCAGATTTCAAAACAAGAAAATTACTCTCTGTGTACATAATACATAACATAACACTTACAGTATCTGGTTCTTTTCCATCAATCATCTCTAGGTCTTTCAAAAACCACTTTTCAACTATTTCATATTTCTCCTCTCGGTCCACTCGCCAGTGTTTAACCATACATATTTCTACTTCTTTACTTTTAGTTACTGCAAGAAAAAAATAGTTTAGATAGGCAAGCAAGTACTTCCCAAAGTTATGATAATTAAACCATGACAGGCAGAGCTGTATAGGATTATACTGGACTTGATAGTTTTATTTTGCCCAGGTAGTAGGAATAGTGCCATGTTGTCAGTCCATGAAACCTGTCAGTTTAGTAGATTTAGGATTTACCTTATCCACCCTGTGAAGAAAGAGTCTTGTCTGTTCGAAAGCCTCTCATGTGAATTCTCTAGCACTGCAATGAAAGCCTCATTCTGGCACTGAGTCTGCATTGTCCTCCTTACTTCAAGGGGGAGTCTTTTTGGAATGCTTCAGTTAGAAAATTGCAAAACCTCTACCAAGGTTTCTGTATTTACATGACTTGTGCTATACTTTCCATTCTGTGAAGGAAGTTCTCTTCTGAAGTCATTACTTTTTAAAAGCAAAATTCTTATTTCCCTATATAGTATGTAATTAATTTCACTTAATGAAATTAAGACTGAAAATTGTTCCTAAATCTTCCAGTTGTCCAGTGGTAAATTTATATAAATTACTGTTTTCCAGCTTAGGCATGAAGATGCTCTTTGCAATAACTACCAATATTAATTCATTACCTTGAGTGCTGAGTCGGAGACTGGGTTTATGTAACAGACAATTATGAATGTGAAAAGTATCAGAGCCTGAACAATCTCCTGCATATCCAGCTGCTGATGGCTGCAGGGCAGGCCACATTCCCAAGCTATCTGGTAGCCCAAGTTATGGTCAAGCAGTCACCTACCTCTGACAGCAGCACTTCAATTTCACAGCACAAGGCTAGGAATGCAGGAGCAAAATTCTTTTATTTCTAAATTCTGCCTGAATTTTTGAAACCCTGTTTTGAAACTTCATTTATTTTACCTTCTTCCTGTTAAAACATCTCTTACTTCTCACCTGCTTATAAGAAAACGGTTATTAAATAACAATAAACTATATATGTTGGAGATTTGCCTTGTTTCCATTGCAAAAAAAACCCCATTGAAAAGCTTATAAATTGATCATCATTTCTCTCAGCCTATAGCTTCCCTACCTGGGAACTACAAATAATTTTTTTTCCCTGGTCCTATCAACTGCAGTTACTCAATCATTTTTAACCAAAAAACCACTACTGCATTGTCTCTCATGGAGAAAATAAAATGGTTTTCAGTTGCAAAAAAACCTAGCAGATTAATCTTAGGAAGTTCTCTTCATACTCTCAGTTTCACCCATTTTGTTGTCAGTTTGCTAGCTTGTAAGGGAATATGTTGTCTCCCTCAGAACTAAAACAAAAAGAAGCAAGCCCAAGCCCCAAGTCCTCTCAAAATACAAAGGGATGTCCTAGGGAGCCCCAGGTCCCCACACTGCCACTGCTCTACCCCTCCAAAAACAGAAATCCTGTGACACAAGGACAGAGCACAGATGTTACACAAAATGAACCCAGTGGTGAAATTTTGGTGTGCTATTTTCAGTTAAGAAAAAAAAAATCATTTTCTTGCATTTTACATACTGCTTGATCTTGCACTCGGTTAAGAAAGCCAAAGAAAATTTTTTTTTATGGAGAGCATGAGCTCAGATCTACCATGTCACTCTATTAAGCTCTAAAAGCTTTGCTTGAGGAGGGCACAGCTATGGCAATACCATCATAGAGCACAAAGCCTTTCTTAAAGTCTTTCATGGACTAAACACCTTTTTCAGTGTCTCTGTAGGACAATAAAATATTATGCCACCATTTGCTCTTGGGTATACCAATACTGGATTAAGAAAACCTCTGAATGGTGTTGCATTTCAGCTCTACCTTCTTCCAGGTTTTATAAACTGTTTTGTGAAAGGATACTATTGCCTTCATGCAAGAACTGGGACTTGCTATTGTGCAAAGGAAAGGAAATAGTGTTGGCAATATGTCACAAAAATAAGATTGTTCAGTTACCCACACCAGGATTTTGTTGTAATACACATTTCAAAAGGCATAGACCTCTGAAGTTTTGCCTATAGTTTGACTGTTTTGTTTTTGTTTTGTTTTTTTTTTTTTAATGGTAATTTGAAATCAACAGAAGCATACAGAGGTTGCATTGCAGGGATAAGATTTTAGATAATGTGTTTTGCTCCTACAGAATCACAGCAGAGCACAGTAGTTGCTGGCAGCTGGATGCAACTCATCTTTCAGAATCAGATTTCCACTCTACTCACCACTTACTCAACTGTGCCTGAATATATTAGGAGTTTAATACTGGATGGTGGAGAGATCCTATTCTTAATACTCTACATGAGTTTTCCCTTATGTCTTTAGAGGCTTCCAATCAGTAAATCTGATTAGAGTCTTTCTTTAATGGTTTGTTCTCCTCTACCTGAAAAAGAAATTTTTAGTAAATATTTTAAAGGTGCATAATGTTATTTCTCCTTTTTGGATGTTTCACAACAGTGAACTGCTTATAGATCTCTTACATGCAACTAATCATACTTCTACTGGATAGTTTCATTAACTATGAATGGGTTGGTATTTCTGTATGTTTAGAAGCCCAATGATACTCAGGAATTAATTCCTTAAAACTATTTTTACAGTTCTAACATACAAAGCCTGTTCTACTAAAATTATAGGAGTACAGGGAACATAGCTGGGTCAGGATTTCCAATAATCTGTAAAACAGCTCATGTATTCTAAGGATTTCAGGTGTTTAGAAAGATAATGAACATAGAATACTGGATGCCAACCCAGTCTATGTCTCAAGTGCTCTGATTATTTCTACCTGTTACATGTATTTGGAACCTGGAGAGGAAACAGACTGAAAGAATCATTCACTTCAACCTAACTACTTACAGATGACATTTCTCTTTTTAGTATCTTTCTGTGGTTTGAAATAATAATTTAAAAATCCCACACAAACAAAAAGCCCCAACAAACCAGCTTTTCTGAAACCTTGATCTTAAACCTCTATGAAACAGATGATTCACTTGAAAAGAAATTTAGAAAGTAGCCAGATAATTACCACTTAAAGCAATCTTGTTTTACTCGAAGTTTCTGCTAATTACTAACTCAAACGTGTATTCATTTAAACCACAAGCCTAATTTGTTGTTCAAAGTGTAATAGGGACAATATCTGGGACATTAGACCAAGACTAGAGATAGTGCATAAAAAATTACAAATATTGCTTGCAATGTTACTGATTGTTAGACTTTTCTATGGAAAAGCAGATTAGAACTGTTGTACGGGTTTGCTCTTTTCAGAGCGCTTCAGGCGCTCACAGCACTGCCACGGCTAGAACACCGCCCGCAACTGCGGGGCAGATGTCGTGTTTCTCCGCTGGTATCAAAACTGGAGCCGGTGTGAATCAGAAATCGGAGAGACCGCCGTGTCGGGAGCTGCTGGCGGTGCGAGAGCAGCGAGCCAGGCTCCGTGCCCTGCCGGGGAGCGGCGGGACGGGCCGGGAGGCGCTGAGCCCCGGCCCCGCTCCCTCGCATGCCCGCGCTCCCACCCGCGCCCGCCTCCCCTCGCTGGAGCCCGGCCCCGCCCGGCCGCTGCCCCGTACCTGCGGCGCACAGGTAGTAGCGCTGGGCGCCCGCGCCCTCCACCTCGATGAACTCGTGCAGCCTCTGCCGCCGGGGGCCGAACAGCCTCTTCGCCAGGTCCTCCTTCACCAGCGAGGACATCGCGCCCGCGGAGCTGCTGAGAGCCGGGCAGCAGCCCCCCGCGCCCCGCTGCCGCCACGGGGCACCGCCGCGGGGGAGGCATGGCCGGCAGCGACCCCGCTCCCTCCCGGCCACTTCTCCTCCGCCCCCGGACAGCCGCCGTTAAAGCCCCGGCCGCCGGCGCCGGGAGAGGCCGGGCCGCGGATCTCCCCGCCCCGCCCGCCCTCCGTGCGCCAGCGGGGCGCTCCCGGCGCTGTCCCAGCCACGTCCCAGGGGTACCATCGGAGCGCCCGCCCGAGCTGTCCCGCGGCCCGAGGGAGGAGACAACGAGCGGGGAAGGACGCAAAACAATCACACTAGAGATGGTTTACCAAAAAAAGAGAGCTGTCAACGCAATTCTTTTTATTAGTAGGTGAAAGCGCTGAGAATTTATAAAGGAATTAGATAGCCTTATAGCTGTCACCAATGTTCCTCCAGTAATAGCTTTTTGGTTATTAATAGCGTTAAGGAGAAAATTACCTTATTCCACTCCTTATAAACAGAAAGTGAACTCACCTTCAGGGGAATCGTCAGAGGGCAGGTGCAGCCTGGGCACCATCCCCAGAATATTTGCACATGTAAGAGGTCTTTCATATCAGACATTTGTAGAAATATCAGTATTTGCAGAAATTTTGGTTGTTTGTGCCACTCTGCAGGTGTGTGGGTGAAGTTACTAGAATTGGGTCTCTTCTAATTCCGGTATTCATGGTAGCCCATGTTAGAGTTTTGCCCTTTGGATTCGTTTCTCTCTACTTATAAAAGTTTGGATATTCTCTTCTAATTCTTATCCTCAAGCTTAGTATATTTGAATACCTTACTGAGTTTTTCATTCTTAGGATCTCAACACAACACAGAAAGAAATCTTACCTTGGAATGAAACTAAGTGCTAAAGTGAAGGCAAGATTTAGAATCTGAGGATTAAAAAAAGCCAGCAATATTAGAATTATTTAGTGATATAGGTCTACATGGTGCTTTGGTGATGTGAAGCATCAAAATGGAATGAAGTTTAAATGACGTAAAATTAGGGAGAATCATCCTCTGCTGTAGTTACTAAGCATGTTGGGTTGACAAGAGGGAAAGGACTGAAAAGAAACTAGGTTATGATTTATTAGGCTTTCTTTTGGTCCCATGTGTTTGGAAACACTGCTGTGATTTTTACATATCTAAATTAATTTCCATCTCTGATTTGGGAGAGTAAAGTTACTCCAAGCTTCAGGTTTTATAAGTATGGGGCTTAGGGACAAATGTAACCTGTTACCTTTAAAGCCTTATCTTAGGAAAAGTGCAAGATGCTCATTTCCAAATCAAGTCATCTGCATACCAGGAAAATGCCTTCTTATGGAGACTTTCCAGAGGATATCTGAGGCACAAGGATGCCCGGGTTCCTGCCCACAACTTTGATGACCTGGCCATGCCTTGCATATGAGACTGCTGTACAAATTGGCTTGCAGTTCGCTGGCCCTTTCTGTCGGCCAGACATTGGCAGAATTGTCAAGGCATCAGTCCCTTACCACCAGTGTTAATAGTGCCGTGGCTGGAGGTTTCAGTGCTCATACTCAGTGCCAGACTCCTCATCAGGGAGCTGATTTTGGCTCCATCAGTCTGTAGCTCATGTTGCATCTCAGATTTTTCAATATTTTTTTCCAGTTCTGAAGCAACAAAGGTACAGACAAAAATACCTTCAGAAAAATACTTGCAGCTCTGAAAGAATTTTCAATCAGTTTTTCCTTTGATTTGGCTGGTATCAGAGAAACTATGGAAAGTGAGGCATCACTGGCATCTTGGAAGTGGTGGAGCTGAGACATGAGTGGCGTGTAAATTTGAACTCTCTTGAATCAGATTTTCATTTTTCACAGTTTGATCATAACTGTAAGTTTCCACAAAAGTGTTATGAGGTTTGGTATATTAATATTCTACAATATCCTTTATTGTATTCTCAAATGCTACATTAAACAACCCCTCTGAGTATATTGGTAGAAAGATGCAATGATGATTTTAATGGGTAATCAGAACAAACTAAAATATTGGTGCAAGGGCCACAAAGAAATTTACATCCAAATTTAACTGTGATTCACATGTAACTGTCCAAATAGATGAATTACAGATGACTGTGAAAGCCATAAAACTCCTAACCCAGGCTCACAGTGGTGTACAAAGGGAGAAGTAGTCAACAGGGAAGGGTCTTAGTCCTTCCTGCTAAATATTAATTACTTCTGTATCTTTCCTCCCTGTTTTTCCCCTAACATTTTTCCCCATGTCCAAATACAGTTTTCTTTACTGTACCCAGGATATTAACTTTAACAGATGTAGCAGCAGATGCTAAAAGGATAAATCTCTTTAATCTCCATTGTTTCTCAGTCACACTCCTATGGCAAAACTCTATTCACCAGCTTTAGAAACAATATTTATGATGAGTCCCTCCACTTCTTTGGATCTACCAGTGGACATTAGTATATGCATGTAACTTGATTATTTGAGGCTTCAAGGCATTGATCCAAAATTCCTTAAGTCAGTAGCAAAATTATCTTTGATTCTGGTGGGCTTCAGAGTGGTCATTACTGGCATAGTAGAATAGCTACTGTGTTTAGGTGGGATTTCACTGTGGTCTGCATGTTGAAGCCCTCCAGAGGATGCACATTTGATCTTTCTCTCAGTTCCTGGCACGCCTTACAAAGTAGTGTTTGCTGCAAGCATCTTTCCCATTCCTCCTTGTTTGACAATGTCATAAAATAATAGGAAGGAAAATGCAACACAAAGAGTAATTTCTCAGAGCTGCAAAGAATTCCTGTAAACTGAAAAATATAATTTATAATGGGCTTTACTTTCCAATGGCTGCTCTTTCTGTTTGAGGTTTCAGCCAGACATGGTTTTCTCTGTTAACAATTAGTTTATTATCTGTAAATGTTCTTCACAGCTTTGAGTCTCCAGACCACTTTTTTAACATCGTAGATGAGATTTTAGAGTGTAAACTAGAAATTGTGAATGCCATTCTACAGTGACCTAGCTGCCCAGAGCAGTTTCCAAAGCTGACTTCAGAAAACTGGTTCTGAACAATCATAATTTTCCTCCTGTGATTTACTAATGATTTTTTCTCAGGTCTCTTTATTTATAGGTCACTATAAATGACTTTTTCTCAGGTCTCACTGGCATTTATAGAGGATCTGACTCCTAATTATGGCTAGTTATTCCCATGTTTTTGTAGCTATGCCAATAAACTTAGATCTCTGTGCAGGGAAGCATAAACCTAAGTTGTCCTGAAAACTCTTGGAAGCAGCAGAGATAGCAGAGTTTAATGCAGAAGTGTTTTTCAGTAATCAACAGCTTATGACACTCATTTTTAAAATAGAAGCATAGAAATACATAAAATAGAAGACATCAGTTGGTTAAAATGTTCTTGCAGAGCTGCTTTTCTCCTGAATGTTTTGGGGAGCCCATTAAAAGGGTCTCGTACGAATGTCAGGATATTTGGGTGCTCAAACAGACAATGACTCAGGATTTCATTAGTTCTGGTAAAGAAAACTAAACCCCAAATAGGGCTTGTGTTTCTAATGGTATGATATAATTGCTTGATTTTCAAAAGCAGTACTGTACTCTTTTCTTGGAAGAAAGGAGGTAAAAGAGTTTATTCTTGATTTTATTTAACTGAAGCTCAAATTCCTTAAGTTTATACTGACTTTATGCTGGTTTATCATTTTCAAAATATAATCATGAGTGTCATTGGGATAAATAGTCCCACACTATGCCAACATCTCATCCAAAGTTTTCCTTTCAATAAAAAATACACACATGTTCTTCATGGAATACTGACCAGATGATGTTTTATGGATGGCTTTTGAAAGCACATTTTGAAACATAACACAAAAGTATGACGTATCCAACTCTTCTATGAAGAATTTACACATGTTGAATTTTACATATATATGAACTACAAATTAGGGCTGTAAGTAAATTAACTTAAATAATAAGGCTTTCAGTTCCTGTTCAGCAGAGCACCTAAGAACACTTTGATGAATTGGAGCCACATTTAATCAACAGTGTGAAATCCTGGCATGATGGATTCAGCACTCTGTTATTCAAATATAACCCATTCAATATCATATAGTTTTCTTTGTGGAGGTAAGGTAGGAATAAAGAAAAAAATAAAAGGAAAAAAAGTTAAAACAAAGCCTATGAGTTTCTAGGCATACAAATGACCATTAATCTTCTGACAGCTAAAAGCTTTTGAAATTTCAGCTAAGGATTTTGACAGCTGTACCTCTTGGTGGCATACTTTATAAAAATACAGAGGAGAACACTTAGTAGAGAGTTACATTGATCAAGAAGTCAAGAAGTATCTTGATAATACATTAGAAGTAAATTAGGTTGTGATGCCAATCAAAGTGCTCTTTTATGTTCTCATTTTCTTGTAAATTTTTTAATAAATGGATTTTTTCTTCCAGAGTTACCCAGAGCAGCTTTAACAGATATTCTGTCAAAAGCCTCTTTATACTTTTTAATAATGATTTTCATGTCTACCTCTGTAGTTGCAAGTAATAAATTTCATTTGTCTTGGCACAAGAACCATTCTCTTCCCTCGTGAAAATTGAACATTATTATTAATGTAGATAGTCAATTACTTCAGATTAATGTGGATTTATATTTTAAATCAATACATCAACGTGATGCAAAGCACTCTTAAAACACTATAAACTTCTGATGGATATCTAATCCATTTTTTAAAAATTCATAGAGTCGGGAATCTATACAACTGAGTAATTTGTATGGATATTGTATTTAGGCCATGAGCGCATGCTTGACAGTTGTGTGGCTTAAAATATGTGTTATTCTATATAGATCTTTGTAAGTTCTTATCCGGTCAGTTACTCAAAAATATTAACGTCAAACACATTAAGAGAAGAAATAAAATACAAAAATGTTGAGAGGAAATTTAATTCTTCATGGGAAGATGCTGATAAGGGAATGGTGGACACATCTCCAAATGGTTTCAAAGTTGGCTGCCATTGTCAAAGAGGTCTATTGGTCAGTTATACAGTACAGAGTTCATTACAAGGATAATTACTGTAAATGTGATGACATTATTAAAAATGGATAGGCACTTGCAAATTGTGTAATCTGACTTTAAACAAGTTTTTAGCTTCCTACTCCTGGAGTGTTGAAATGAAGCAAATGACCATTCTGCATTGTCCAGTGTAGTGGAGTCCTCCACATGGAAAAAACTCCTCAAAGATGAAAGCATTCACAGGACTAGTAGATCACTTACCTTTCTCGTAACAGCATCAACTAGAACTAGCTCGTTGATCTCATCTGCTCCTTATCAGAGCCACAACTTCTGCAGTGGTCATAAAGTCTCATTTTTTGCATGCCAAACTACAGCACCTAAAGATTTCTAACCCTCTGCTTCACCCAGCAGATGTTCATGGAACTCTCTACATGTATAAACTGAGGAAGATTTGATGCAGGGCACTTGAAAAACAGAATAGGTGTCCAGGCCCAACTTCTGCTTTTTTTGACTCGAGAATTCCTTAACCTCTCGTGTTGAAAGCTTGGATTTGTTACGGTTTTATCCTTGGTCTTCATTCACTTCTTATATTTCACTCCACAACTGAAAATAAAAAACTGAAATTACATATTGGTGTAAGATCAATAAAATAAAACTATACAGTGCTTCATAATTTCTTCTTGTCTGAAATTTGAGTTAGAATTAGAGAATATTGCATAATGAGAAGACTCATTCAATTGTACTGTTTAGTGGATCCAAGCTAGAGACTGTTGATTTTGTTTTCATATTTTGGTAAATTTTTCCAGTAGCCTGGAATCAATACTGAATAAAAATATCAAATATATCTGTCCTCCCACCTCAATGATTCAAGCATATTGAAACAGGTTAATGAATTTTCCTTGTCTGCCAAGCATAAAAACATTTCAGAATCAAGCCCTTTTACTGAACTAATTAAATAATTTATTCTGCAACTAATTAAACCTGGTTTCCAAAGAACTCCTGCCTATGGGGTGGTTGATTTTGTAGCAGGGTTGCACTATAGCTGTGGGGGACCTAATCCCTGCTTGGACATCAGACAAAGCTGGTGAGGGCTGCTGTGAATCCCTAACCTCAGAAGAAGTTTTGATCATAATTAATGTCTCATTGGACACCAGAGAATCCCCACCACCCCAGTTTCAGTTCCTTCTGGAGTGAGTGCCCTGATGGAGCGTGGACTCCTGCTACAGCACGTGTTGGTCTGGGTGTACTCTCTCTTGTGTGGCTTTTTGGATGTCTTTCAATAACATTGACCAGGAGGTGGGGAAGTTGGGTGTGTGGCAATAATGATTGCATGCACTTGCATGTGTGCCTTTTGTGCAATTGCCTTTTGTAGTGATGTTTTCTAGGGTAGAATGTTGCAGATGATTATGATGGTTTAAATTATAAATGTACATTTTAAATAATGTACACATAGCAATACGTATGCCACTGTTTTCCTTGGTGCATATTTTTTTCATTGCTTTGCTTTGCTCCTCTTCTCTCCAGCTGCTTACCCTTGAAGCAAATGAATAATCCCATTGGATTAACTGTTCTCATTTAAAACAAAGGGCATACATAAATATATTTTGAAGTATTTTTCTTTCATTCAAGTAATAACTTTTTGTACTGTTTTTCTTTTTACTAGATACACTGACAGGAGTGCCCTGGGCAATGTTCAGCTTAGGCTATCTCGTGTTGGAAGAGCTCTGTTACTCAATGGTTATTTTACAAATAACCTGGTTAATAATTTTGTTGTCTATTTATTCTCCATAGTAAGAGTACACAGGAAGAGTAGCTCTGATACTAAGAAGATAAAACAGTCATATTAAGCCAAAAGGGAGAGTTTTCCCTGCTTCTCTGCCTTGACTCTGGAGTACTGGTAAAGAAAGTGGAGTATTGGTACAGAAAGAATCCAAGTTGGGCCCATGCAAATGGTCTTTCCTAAACTCAGCTGGATCCTGGTAATCAATGCCTTAGGGACATTCTAACCCTGAGATTATCTTCAGTCCATTATGTTTAGCAACCCCCAGTAGACTTATCTTATGTGAAATTATTTAACTTAGTTTTTAAATTATTTATAGTTTTGTCCTCCTTAGCATCCTCTGCCAGTGAGTTCCATAATTCTGTTAATATGTTGGATAAAAAAGGTATTCTTTTTTTTCCCTTTTAAACCTGCTATCTGAAAATATCTTTGGACATCTCCTCATGCTTGTGTTGTAAGAAGTAATGAAGGGTTACTTTCTATTTTCAAATGGTTTGTGATTTTTTTATCTTCTACCACATCCACAACCTTAGTCATTTAATTTGCAAACTGAAAGACCCTAACCTGTCTCTATATCTCTGATCAGTCTTTCTACATTTGCCTCAAGCTTTTTTTTTATTCTATTGTTGAAGAGTATTTCTCAGCTGACTGTACCAGCCCATCAAAATGTGACCAGAGTCACTCTCTGTCAGCTCTAGATTTGGCCAACCCAAAAAAGTTTGTATTCTCAATAAATTGTGTTACCCCATTATTTACTACCTTTTTTTCCAGGTTGCTCGTCTATATATTGGACAATTTGAGTTCCAATGTTCCCTGAAAGACCTGAAGTAAGTGTTATTTTGTGAAAACTAACTGTTTGTTTCTGCCTTTTGTTTCCTCTATTTTCATGGGTGCATGGAAGGAATTTCCTTTTTACCCTATGCCAGCCTTACCTATGTAAGTCTCTTTATTTCTAGCTCTCTTCAGTGAAATCTCTCAGAAACCTGCGTGTACGCCTTTAACTGGACAATTGTCATGGGTTTGTTTGAAACCGGGCAGAAACACCATTTAATGTAGTGGTTTCACATTCACCTGCTCGCCTGCTCACACCAGGCAAGAGTGCAGTGTAGTGGTTTCATGAGAATAAGGATTAAGAGAAATGCAAAGCAGGAATAAACTTCAAAGATAGAAATAATTTATTAACAGAATAAAAAAACGAGAGAAGGAAAAAAAAAAAACAAAAATCAAAATCAACCCCCAGGTGGTTTCTTCC
>VZTR01003682.1:34219-45211 GCA_013400775.1 Chaetops frenatus
GGGGGAGCAAAAGCAACCCCAGAGCAGCAGCAGCACTGTCCGAGGCGGGGAGGGGGGGGAAACCGGCAGGGTCTCGGCCGCAGCTGCAGCACGGCCCCCCAGGCCCTGAGGCCCGGAGCGGCCGGCCAGGGCCACGCGGTGTTACCTTCCCTGCGAACGGAAGTCGAAGAAAGCTTTTAACTTCCCGCTCTTAAAAATGTAAGCTTCGCAAAGACGCCCCTAATGTTCAAGTGGCTACACGAAGTGCCCATCTCAAAACCAGCCAATCTGTGGGCCCTCTACCCCCCGCCGGAAACCGTGCCCCGGCGGAAGTAGAAAAACAAAAAACCCCCCCAGGAATGGGGAAAAAAAGTTGTTGTCCTTTAAACCACAACAACAATGTGACCATAGGATTGTTTGCTTTTTTGGACAGTTTAAAACATGTACAGCCATGACTTAGCTCTGCAAAGCATATGGTTTCTTCTGTGATATGTTATTTCACAAGTTACTTTTTGTCCTGTGGAATAATATAATTTCTACACATTTTTGTGGTAGGCAATGTCAGACACAAAATGTTGTCAAATGTTGTCTGCTCAAGGAGATTTAGTCCTCATTTTACTCATTACCTAAGTCCCCAGCTTTGCTGTATTCTGCCCATCTGGTTGACCCTGCATATATAAAGGCTCCTTTAGTTACAAGAGATGTGGCCAGGTGTAGAGGTCTGCCTGGAGAGATCACAACAAATTCTTTCTACTTTTTCCTATTTTCTTGAAGCAGTAGTAAGAAAATAAATCACAACAGAAAAGTCAATGTGTCTTAGACACAGACTCTGTAGTGGATAGAGCAGGCAAAAAATCAGCTACTGTGTAAAAGCTGAAACTCAGAAGGTTGTAGCTGTTGGTTGAGTTTTTATTCCTGTAGTGGAAAGAGTTCAAATATCAAGTATTTCACTACCTGTATATTTTTGTATTTTGTAAAGAATCTGCTTTACAAATTAAGATGTACTTCAGGACTTTTTCTGAAGAAACCAAAAATTTGTTTCTCAGATACTTCCCTATCACTGCTGTAGAAACTTTTATAATTAAAATATGTTAAGCGTCTGTGGGGAAAGTGGGTTGTAACACACATATATGCAGGGCCCAATGTTTGCATATTCCCCTTGTTTCAGAAGACAGATTTTTGAAAATCTTAAGTATTTACTGAATAGTTGCTCCAAGCAAAGAAGCCAGCAAGACTGCAGGCAGGTAAGGAAAATAGATTTCTGCCGATAAATAATTAATCCAGTAATGCTGCTGCCCCATATACATAACCACTGTATTTATACAAATATAATTTAGAAGGAGAAAGAGCATTTGCTTGGAGTGGGCAACATTATTGATAGTTCTGATGTTTTAGACTATTTCACGTGGAGCTGTCACTCCTGCCTTGAGTATGAGAGTGCTAATCTAGCAGATATCTGTTACCTGGTGTTGAGGGAGCTGCACTTGGCAGCCTTTGCTGTGGTGTGAAAGGAGAGCAGATGACAGTATTGAACACTGGCAGTGTGTATACTCTGGGGAAATTTGGCCCTTCAGTATATATTATTAGACAAAAATACTAGAGTACTAAAATATGCCAGTACTTTTAGAGAACTGTGGCTGTTTCTCATTGTAGTGGTTTTGATACATTCATATTGAAGCAGCAATTTGGTTTGAGCCTTTGCTGTTATTTTACTGGGGAGAACACTCTGCAGAGGGTAAAGAGAGGGAACAAGGGTGAAACGAGATAATTAAGGATGCATGAAAACCGTTCTTTGATACCAGAGCAATGAATATTCAAGATGGGAGATTTATTTCTGATTATGGGAGGGTTTTTTTAGACTTTCAATCTAGTTCAAAGACATTGTCTGTAGGGTTATCAAGTTTTTTTCTCACAATTAAGCAGGACAAGAGAGACATAGAGGGACGAGACGTTTTTCTGCACTGTAAGTTTTAATGCATTTATGTAAATAGAGTAATCCTCTTTTATTAAAATAAAGAGCAAAGAAATTTTGATTCCAATTTATTAGTGGATACAAAATAAACAGGCTTTTTAGAGTTAATAGCTTTTTGTTTAGTTACATGAATACGACAAACCTTTTCTGTAAACATGATACTTGGCCTATAACATTTGGCAAATATTGAAAAATATTGCCTCCTTTAAGAGGCTGCAATATCAACTGTCTCACTTATCATGAAGGTGACTGTTAAACTAGGTATCAGTTTCTAATTCTTACAGTTCCAAATCTTTGTGAGCTATTTTTTTTTTTGCTAGTTCACAGAACGGGCAGTATAATCAGTGTTTTGTTCTACCAGATATTTCTTAATATTTCTTAAGTTTCAAAGAGCCCTTTTAAAATAAAAACACAGAATTTTTTTACAAATAATTCCAAAGAAGAGTAGAAAACTTTAGTATTTACCTAGTAAAACATACTTCCAAGCTATAATTTATTGAAAGTTAGAGGAAAGAATATTGGACTACTCTCCAAAAAGACAGTATTTTCAAATAAAACCATACCCAAAGTCTCATCAAAAAATGGTAATTATACTTCAGGCTCTTGATTTTGTAAAGTAAAATGTTGACAAATATCTTTCTGATATTTTGCAAATTAAGCCACAGCCCCATCAAACTGTGTCCAAAGTAGTTAAGAAATCAATGTCCACTGTAGTGAAATCAATGCTATGCTGCATAGCAAAACCAGTGTGCCATATAGAACACCTTGTAAAATGTTAAAAATTATTATTTAAATCTAAAATCCTTCAAACCATTCAAGAGATTTCTTAGCTTCCTATCCTAATCTATCCTATCCTAATCTATCCTATCCTATCCTGTCCTGTCCTGTCCTGTCCTGTCCTGTCTTATCCTATCCTAATATCTACCACTTCCCTGCAAAACTTTCTCTATTTTCCAGGAAGTTGCCTTGTTCAAGGCTTCTGATGTGGACAAAAGCCCATGGATACAGGGAAAAGCAGGGCTTGCACTGCAAAACTCGTCTGTTTATAAGCCCCAGGAACATGATTGCAAGTCTTCTGATCTCCTCTGTGCTTCTCTCTCTTGCCCTGTAGGATAATTGAACATGATTATGCCTAAACTGTGGTGAGGAGGGATGAAGATTGTAGGAATCTGGGCTTAGCAGTAAGAGACTCATCATATGTTCGGGCCTGAAAGTTATTTAACATGTGACATTTTGAATAGCATTTGTGATCCTGGGCATTGCAGGGAGAAAGGTGGGAAGCATGTACCTGCTCTTGCTCAGACAAATCACTTTGTATTTCCACCCTATTCTGTACCCAGGTGGATCCCTGCTGGATTGCTGAGCAACACCCACCACACCAGCTATTAACAAATGACTGCTGTTAATATTTCTTTTATCACAAGCACTTAAAATCAAGTAATTAATGTTATTGACTCAGCCTCTATCTGCCATTCCAGGATTTATTGTGAAAACAAATACATATGTATACATTTTTAAAAGATGCACCTATACCTGTCTACTGATGAGATAAAAGGTGATTAAGACACTCAACTCCTCTGGAAAACTGCACTACCTCTGTGGTTTGGGAGACCCCCTACGCTTGAAAATTGCCTCCTTTGTAAACATTTCTGAACAGATGGCCTGCATGTGTGACATGTCTCAAGAGAGCATAAGTGAATTTTTCCAATTACTTTGCTATTTCCTATTTTAGGTCTCTGAAACACCTTGAAGATCAATACTTCAGTGGACAAAAAAACCCTCAGGCTTTTAGAATGCTGTATGCATTCTATGCTTTATATGAAAATTGGTATTTATGTGTTTAATGTAAAAGATATGTTGGAGAAGAGCTGAAGTAAATGTGACAGCAAGTTGCTAATAAAGTGTTCTGGTGTTGTTTTGTTTGATAGTAGTTTTATAGGAGAGGTGCATATATCAGTGACTTTGAGGACTGTTCTTACCCTGGCATGACCTACCCTTGCAAGCCCTACAGCCCTTAATAAAGTCTCAGTGAGGGCACCTTATGCCTGGTTTTCTAACAAATGTTCCAGTGTCTACATTTTGCTGCCAATATTTTATACCTATTTACGATGCTGTTTCAGCAAGTTTAGTTTTTTCCTTTTGTGTATGTGTCCTGTATCTGTGAAGTTTGAACCATTATTATAAGACAAGGACATACACCAGGGGGATCCTGTTTAATACTGTTTGGAAAATTCAGAAACAGTCAAAATTTCAAAGCTCAGACTTTTGCTTCTGAAAGCTGAAGAGGGACATTCAAATGTACCTTCAAATTTAAAAAATTAATTAAAAAGCCGTTAAAAATCTTGAAGATTTTTTTTTCAAAGGCGAAGAGTTAACAATCACTTGCTATCCTTTTTATTAATAACTGAATAATCTTGAGAGTGTCAAAATAGTGCAATCTGCACTTTCACACACATGAATGTATATTGATGAGTGGTACCTGATAATTTTGGTGTGCACAGCTTCATTTACATTGGTGAATGGAAAAATCAAAGTAGATGGCATTGCAGCCCCTTGCACAGCAATATTTGTTCTACATCTACAGAAAGAACATCTGTAGAGGAAGAAATGGCAAATTGGGGAAAACTTAGTCCTACAATTTAATATAAAAGTCATTTTAGATATAGAGTTGAATATTTCTTTTTAAGATTACAAATAATCAAAAGTTTTAGTTGCCCACTCCAGGATTCTTTTTCGTATTTCTAATCTATTTACCAAAGGCATTTTCAAGTGTCCTAGTTGTTATTCAAATGATGAGTCCCTGAGGCTAGAATTCTCTCTAAGTCGTTTTCTAATGCTATTTACCCAGTGTATTCCTGTTCTAAGGGAAGCAGTAGGTTTTATATCAAGACATGCCAGGTACTGGAGTTAATTATGTTCTCTGTAGGAAACGTTGAAGTAAGAATCTTGATTCAACTCCATTGAGTATGGAGAAATGGGGGAACTTACTGCCCCTATTAGAACACTGCAGTGTATCTGTAGGACACTTTGTGGTCTTCAGTGATAGCCCAGAAGTGCTTTTGGTTGTTGCTGTGTTTGATGACATACACAGGAAAGCAAGGAGAGACTTCACAGAATTTTTTAATGGAATCAAATAATGGTTCTAGATGGGTATAAAAGGTTAAGTATTTTTAATCAGACCTTTTTGTCAATGCTAAGCAAATAAAAGTCAATATTTAATACCATCAGAGATAAGTCAAGGTTTGAATAGTGGTCAAACTACTCTACAATAATGTAACTCAATCTGAGAATGTCAACGGCAACATTGTTTGTTGTAAGTTTTAGCCAAGTGTATTGCTTCATGATGATTATGGTTTTGTGAATTTTTTAAAAAGTTTTTAACGAAAATATCAAAAACTAGTTTCTTGTTTCTTCAAAAAACTGTGAAAGTAGTACATGATTTATAATAATCTCCTGTGCTGCAAAAGATGCTGTTAAAGAAATGACATTTTTCCATATGTAAATACTGTAAAGAGGAATGGAGAAAGAACCATGGAATATCCTGAGCTGGAAGAGACCCATCTGGATCATTGAATCCAACTCCTGGCCCTGCACAGGACACCCCACAAGTCACACCCTGTGCCTGAGAGCATTGTCCAAACACTTTATGAACTCTGTAAAGCTTGGTGCTGTGACCACTTCCCTGGGGAGCCTGAAGAGTAAGCTGCATCCAGGAATTGGAAGAGTTTGAGGAAAACCCAAAAGAAATCAGTGGAGACCTAGAGGCATAGAACAAGAAAATATCTTTTTCCCTCCCTCCCTCTCTTGTTTTTCTGGTTTGGTTGGTTGGTTGTTGTTTTGGTTTTCTGGTTGTTTTTTTGTTTGTTGTTTGTTTGGTTGTTTGGTTTAATTTAGTTTGGTTTGGTTTGGTTTGGTTTGTTGTGTTTTGGGGTTTTTTTTAACCAAAAAGATGTTAATTTTAATTTTGGAGAGTATGATATTTACTAAACCAGATGAAATTTTTTTGGTATTTTTCACTAAGATTCAAAGTTTTTGGATTAATGTCAGATTTGAAAGTGCTGTTTGAACCAGAGGTGCTCAAAGGAGTAGTGGATGAGAATCATCCCATTTCATCGTGGGATAGGAATGAGTGTGGGAGACCATCCTGTGTCCTAAGGCAAAAAGCTCCTGCTTTTAATAATTCACTCCCTTTGTATTAACTGTTTCCAAGACAGATAACAATTCTGATCCTATGACCCGAATGCCAAAATCTTTGTGTACTGAAAGAAGCATCTCATACACCCTGGAAAACTGGGTAGTAAAGGAGAAGCTCATTGAGTAGACAGTACTTGCACAGTACAGCTCTCCTTTGCAGATGAAATAGGACTAGTCTCAGTGCACCACAGCCAACACTGAGAATGCCTGGTGGCTCATCTGTTCCTCCAGGCAACCTCAGTCTATCGCCAGTCTTGTAATCCCGTAGCTTCCGCAGGAAAGCTGCTTTGGTTACTCTGAAAGCCTCAAAATAGCTCAAAAGCCATAGGTATTGTCCCACACAGTAGTGTAAATCACTTTCCACAAAGAACAAACTAGATCTGTGCATGTGGAAGATAGGTATGGTTTAACATCTGCAGATCACTGTGGTTCACTCGATATCCCCAGGAGGAAAACCCATCTCTTCCATCTGCTACCACACAGGCACTCATTTCCTATCTGGGTCTAAAAGGCATCTGTGCTTTGAGTGGTCCATGCAGGGACAGTGACCACCTTCCAGAGCTGCTAAGCCCTCTAGCTTCTTTGCAACTCTCTTTATGATGACAGATACATTTTTAAAGTTCAAGTGGTCTTGAGAAAAATGTAACTTTTTACAATACCTTTTTTTTGTCACATTTAGAGGTATTTAATAAACCCATAGCTCCTCAGTAGTAGTCTAGCCATTTTAAAGGAATGTTTCTTCTACTTTTCTTTGCTCCTTATGAATGTCATTATGCATATTTTGATGGGGAAATGCCCTCTAAAGCAGAGAGAATGTCTTGCACTCAGATGGTAGATGTCCATCTACATTTTTATGCATTATTAATGTCATAGAGTCAGCAAGGGTTTGTGGTTCTCTGTTTTAAAGGGGAAGAGATTGAAGTTTAAACTCTGTAAGAATTTGTCTACTTAAGGTGAACTAGGTAATGGAATACAGAAAAAGAGTTTAAAAGCTTGCTCAGCTCTTGGGATTTAGAGCTACAGTATGGAGGTTTTCACCTCTTGCATGAATAAACTGATGTAGAAGAAATATAAAGCATGGACAAACTTCTTCAGCGTTTTAGCAATGGCAATTACAGTCAGCAGATATACTGAGATCTCAAAGCAGTGGCAGCTGCTGTAAGCTCCCTCTTTTGCAATATTGCTACATAGTGATCAGCACTGTCCAGTAACAGCTGATGCAAACTGCAGTGAAGATTCTGTAATATTCACACATAGATCGAATTTTGTTTCTTTTATAGTAAAAATGAAGCATATAAAGATTGTTACCACAAAATCACAGAATGGTTGGGGATGGGGGGCACCTCTGGAGGTCATCTTGTCCGACCCTGCTGCTGAATCACAGCCACCAAGAGCCAGTTACCCAGGCCATGCCCAGACAGCTTCTGAACAACTCCAGACCTGGAAACTCCACCACACCTCTGGCCAATCTGTTCCAGTGCTTGGTCAGCCTCACAGTAAAAAAGGGTTTCCTGATTTTCAGAGGGGTAGTTCTGCATTTCAGTTTGTGCCTACTGCCTGTGGTCCTGTCACTGGGCACTGCTGAAAGGGGCCTGGCTCTTTGTAGCCTCCTTTCAGGCATTTATATGGGTTGATAAGATGCCCCTGAGCTTTCCCCTCACAAGCTAAACAGTGCTTTTCTAGTAGGAGAAATGCTCCAGCCTCTTAATCATCTTCATGGCCCTTCACTGCACTCCCTGCAGTATGTTCATATCTCTTTTGTCCTGAGCATCCCAGTACTGGACACGGGACACAGGTGGCCTCCCCAGTGCTCAGCAGAGGGTAAGGAATTACCACGCCTGATCTGCAGGCAATGCTTTCTCTAACACAGCCCAGGATGCCACTCACCTTCTCTGCAGCAAGGGCACATTGCTGGCTCATTTTCTACCATTAGCACTGCAGGAGCATTCCTTCCCACTGTTGAGGTATTCAGATCCTGAAGACACTCCTGGAGATCACCGGTGGCTGCAGCACACTGTCTATTTTGGGATCCAGGGGAAGGAGGAATACCATGGGTCCACAAAACTATCATCAGAGATTTGGAAAATCAAATTATTGAGGGGAAAATTTGCTTCACCTTCTCATTGTTTTTCCTCCACAGACTAAATAAAACTGTCAGTGCATATAGAAGCTTTCTGTGAAGGCTAGAGTTATGAAATTGTCATGGCATACCTATAATGATCAAAACAAAATGTGGAGCAAGAAGATTTCCATTAATACTCAAAAACTCTTTATAAGGGCATTGAAACATATGAACTTGATTGTAGAAAGGTTTTTAGCAACACTTTCATTGGATGCTTTTTTTCATAAGAGATAAGACCAAACAGTCAGGGTGGGCAGGTAATTTGTTCTTGGGGCTGTGATACCAACCACATTATGATAATGTGATAGTCTTCTGCCCTCTGGGCCAAAACCCAGAAATGCTGTATATTTCATGATTCTAGGTACCAAAATACTAGCCCCTAAATCGTGTCACACCCAACCACTCCCAAAGGCAACTCCTGGGCAAAACAGTCACTAAGAGTGTAGGAGAGTCAAGTAAACGGATTTCAAACCACGTACAAAATGTGTTTGAAGTCAAAATAGGATATATCTTAATCCATTTTCAACTCCGAATGTTCTTCAAAGAAATTATGTGCCTAGTTTAGGCTCCCAGTTTTCCTATAGTTAGTCACATGAAAGTCAGACAGTGTCTGTTTTTAATGTTAAATGCCAATCCTCTGTAATTTTACTTGGCTTATAATTTTTATTGCTTTTAAACAAATAAGGTATGCAGTATAATTAGATTTTAAAAACAGTTAGTTACTGAAGCAAATGTTCTAAGGGTTTATTATTTAACTGTGTAGATTGCTGATGTGAATTTTTCAGGAATTCAGTGAAGAAGATCAGATGTCTTATGAGATCCAGTAAAGTAAAATTATCACGCTCATTTAAAATGTAACTCTGTTTTATAAAAGTATTACAAACATTAAATTTGTAATCTTTTAAATCTCATCTGTAAAGACATTTCTGGGCCCATCCAAATCCTTTTGGAGTTTTTGATTCTTTTTTTATTACTTTTTTTAGAAGGAATCATGGGTAGTTTGCAACTTCTGGATATTTGGCTGCAGAGCCAGAAATAGAAAGCTTCAAACTTTTGAAACATCTGACTCTTCTTTCATTTGGAAAATGCTACTGACTCCTCTTGCCCTGAAAAGAAAAATTCAAGTGTAAAAAGAAGTGGAAAACACTCTGTGAATTTGTGAATTTAGAAACTTCAGCCAAACCCTACCAGGGAAGAAAAAACCACCAAAATTAACCCATCAGTGAGGAATCTTGAAAGCAAATTTAATAAAAACAGGAAATGAATGCCATCTAGAAACTTAAACCCAAAAATTGCAGAACAAGAAGTTTTCATTCTACCATATCAGAAATGCCCAAACTTCCAAAAAGTTGTTTTTATTTGTTATTGCTCTTGATTTAATGTGGAAGACGCTTGAGTGCTACCACCTCTGACCAGAAGTTTTACTGTGGCACTGTGTCTACTGCTTTACCCTGGTGAGTTTTAGAAATACAAAACAAGGATCTCTTCTGTAATATTTATCTTGTTTTTACTTAATTTTGCCCAGCCCAGAAAGGAGTTTATCAAATGGCATTATCTAGCTCAAAAGACTTAAAAAAAGGGTTATAAATTTTGCTGTGAAATCTAGCATTTTATAATGAGTTGGAGGAGAGGATGCCAGAGATAATTTTCTATTTCTTACTAAGTAGGATCCTTCAATAATGCATTTTAAAGAGAGTAATTTGTTTAATCCTGAGAGACAGCTACAATAATCTAAGGTCATTTAAGTGAAAAGAAGCTGCAGCAAAAGTCAGAGCAGCGCCACCTGGGTCAGAGCAAACGTTTAAAGAAGTAGCGTGTTAATACTTAAAGAATTTATTCATGCATTTTTTATAACTTCTAGCTTTTGTAGTTGAATGTAATGAATGGATCTCCTAGAGCTTGAGTCATCATGCCCGTAGCTGATGCCAGTTTCCAGGCATTAACTTTAATTATTGATGCTTTCCCTAATCGACCTGATGGCACATTTTTAAAGTAAGGGTTCTGTCTTACTGAAGGCATGCCCTGCTGCTGGGCACACTGGCAGAGGGAAATGTGCAGCTTCCACCTGCTCTTTAAATTACAGCTTTGTTTCTCAGGTTTTCTTCTTTAATTACTCGGTGCATGGCTGTCACCTCTAGGCCAGGCTGTCTTTGGAGAAGTTTGTAATTGGAAGAAGTTTGTAATTGGAGGAGCAAATCAAGCATGAAGGGCTTGAGGGGTCTTTCCAAGCCCATGAAGTTCCTTCAGAAGGCAACAGCAAGCTCTGTTGTGGCTTCACAATGTTATTGAGCAGCAGCTTCCAGAGTGATGTATGCGCCTGTCATGGGTTTGTTCGAAACCGGGCAGAAACACCATTTAATGTAGCGGTTTCACATTCACCTGCTCGCCTGCTCACACCAGGCGAGAGTGTAGTGTAGTGGTTTTATGAGAATAAGGATTAAGAGAAATGCAAAACAGGCCTAAACTTCAAAGATAAAAATAGTTTATTAACAAAAAACAACAGAATCAAAATCAACTCCCAGGTGGTTTCTTCTTCCTCCCCCTAGCCCCTCACCCAAGATGGTTCCTTTCTCCCACCTCATTTATCTTCCTTTACCACCATCCTTCTCACCAACAACACAGAGAAACAAACTTAGAAAATCCCTGGTCAATTTACCACTCTTAAAATAGGCTTTCATCAGTCCAATTGGAAGAAGAGTCTCTCTTGTCTCACTATGGAGATTTT
>VZTR01003682.1:45297-96380 GCA_013400775.1 Chaetops frenatus
TGTTGCCTTTTAGTAAAGGCGTGACGACCTGGTTCCGAGAGCCAGCACGGCAGCCCGACCCCACCCGGGCCACTCGGGCCAAAGACACGCTTACACCAATGTGGTGGACGGCAAATGGCGTTTATTGAGGGGTGGTATGGGGGCAATATAGCTTAGGTTGGGGATGTCACTTCCGTCCGTTTGCCCTTCTAGGCAGTTGGGAAAGATTAACTACCTTGATTGATTATAGGGGAGGGGTCCTATCTGCCCGTACAACGCGAGATTTTCCGATCGTATTTCCCTGTTCTCCCACAGACAATGTTTTGTGCCTCATATTTTTAAAACAGTAAGTTTTCAGGAAGGTACTAAAAAGGCTGGGTGTTCCTTTCATGACATTAAAAAAAAAAAAAAAAAAGGGCCGTGAAAAGTGCATTCTGGAGCTAGATTTAGAGGTAAAATTGAGTTAAAGAATTCCTGGCAAAAGTTGAAAATGAGGCTGTATATTAATTTATAATTTTACTTAAATAAGTGCAAACTCATATTTAAATCTATTCTTCACCAGCAGCAGAGTTCATGAGGTGAGAAAGGGACCAAGCAGTGGTCTTTCTGAAGAAAAGACTGATAACAAATGACTTAATAAAATCGCTCTTTAATAAGACGTCATAAAAAAAGGATTATAGATGGTGTAAAGATGGAGTAAATGCCCTTCAGCTGCCGAGTACACAGCATCCTTGCAGCACCAGAGAGACCCCAGATGGATATTCCCATGGCACTCTGTGTCCCCTCCAAGGACAGAGGATCCTTCTTTCCATACACATGCGCTACTATATATTTCTCTTACAAGAAAGTAAGACATAAAGGATATTCAGGTGAGCACTTCTTCCTGTACATTTTGATAAAGGCAAGGTCGTGCAGGTGATGTAAGTGCTGGCACTGAGTGGGTGCTGCCCACAGGCTCTGGTGTTGCAGTGAGGTGGCTGAGGCTGTCCTGCAGCCAGGGAATGTGGCTCTGCACAGCCCAGCCTTAAAGGCCGCGCTGGGTGTGCAGCACCTTAGCTGCCAGCTCGGGCTAGTAAGTTAGAGTGGGTCACTAACTCCTTGAGGTAAAGTGGTCTCCTGGTCAGGATAGACACACCCTCCTGTCTGGAAAAACTTCTCTTTCATTTTGAGAATGAACGACCATGCACAAGCTTTCACCAGCACTCACTTTTTAAATAAATGCTGTGAAAGGAAATGGAGTTACACATGTAATTTATTGTGTGAGATCAGTCAGACCTCAGTATAATTTTATTCTAAAGTTAAAAGCATTAAAAGAATAATAATCATGAACTAAATAAGGCAGAAGATCAGCAAAATAGATTGAAAAGGGACTGGACATTCAGGAACTTCCAAGATTTAATCCTGGCATTATACTCTCATCTTTAACAAGCCTTTTCATACTGTACATCTCTCTCATTTTCTATAAAATAGAGTAATTATGTTTTTTTCTTCTGAAAATTGTTGATTTTCAAACCCTCCACCTGCTCTGCAGGTGCTGGCTGGTCTCCACAATACCGCATGGCCTGGAGGGCAAGTGACACATTGCGAGTGGCCACTTTGTTCCCAGTGATATGTTAAGAGAAGTTTGAATGAAAGGAGCCTGGTTTATGACATGGTGACTGCACGAACTAACCCCAACCTTTCTCGTTCTCCTTATCTGGTGCGTATATCAGCCCCACACAATTTTAGTCTTGCATGTTACTTTCATGTAACAATGTCGTGCTACATTGCTTCTGAAAAGACTCCTTGAACAAGCACCATTAAAACTAATTGACACATCCCAGGAACCTGACACCAGTTTTCTAGCACGAGATTTACTGATATTTTGTTTCTTACTCTTCACATTTCTGGAGAGCTACCGCTGTAGTATTTTTTCTTGCAGGTTCACAGCATGTACAGAATAATCTGAGTTGGAAGGGACCCACAAAGGGCAATGAGTCTAACTCTTAAACAGATGGCCTGTATGGGGATTGAACCCACAAGCTTGGTGTTATTAACATCATGCTCTGACCAACCAAGCTAATCTCAGTGTACTGAGCTAATATCAGCATATCAGTATAACCTCAGTCTACCTCTCAATCATATTCTTGCATATTTGCTGTATGAAAAATGCAGCACATTTAATATATAATTTTCCAAGGTAAAACTTTCTTTAAAAAGCTGATTTCAATCAGACAGTCTGACCTGGCTATAATACCCTTGGGTATTATAGATACGATGATCTATTTGTCTTTCTTAATTTTCTTTGGATTTTATTTAGCTTCTTTGACAATAAAGTCTGAATCCACTGATAATAACTGGAGCCTTCTTGTTGACTTCTGGGGTTTGAATCACGTTGTAATGAATAGGAAACTATTCCTATAGCAGCAGAGTGCTGATAACTATTCCTGTATACTGAGCCAAATCCATCTCTAATTTAACCATGTCCCTTCCATAGAGATGTTGCTAATAAATTCACTTGTGGCATTAAAAACAGCATTGATTTCATGACAGGTGTCTGATTTGGAAACTGAAGATAAAAGGCAAGATAGTGGAACATCATCAATTGAATGATCAACATAAAAGAAATGTGAGAGAGATGCACAACAGGGAAAACAACAGATATTTTTAAAGCATCTTAATTTCACATCATGCTTGGCTTATGCCTATTTCTTGTATCAATCAGGGGTTTTAAAATTCCTTTGTGTTAATATCACCATGGTTACATCTCAAATATAAATAAAAGCACTCAATAGTCATGATGAGAGGCTCAATGCATGATATTCAGGCATATTTTCTTAGTAATTTATTATTATAAAGCCTTTATAAAAATAAACTGCACTGCACTGCTGGCTGATTGCAAATAATAGAAAATGAGCATATTAAACCCAATTTACAAATATTAGTCATGTCAAACAAAATTAAAATTTGGTTTAATTGCACTTTGATTGAACTGGTATAAACTATTGGAAGAGAAACTCTTCTTGGTTTTAAAATGTTATTGTGCTTCTAAAGTTACCAAAAGAGAAGCAGTCAGCTTTAAACTGAATGAAGGTTGTCAAGACAACACTTCATATTTTTGTCAGATAAAAATCCCAGTTTAATTCTCTTTACAGCACAAAATGACAGCAGTCTGTTCTGTACTGATCTACATTTGGAAGTTTTTAAAACTGGCTGTAGTAATATCAAGTCTTTCATTTTCTGATTTCTGACTTCTGCCACCACATAAGTCTCTGGTATCTTTTACTGATTGTGTGAGGGACTCTCAATTAATAACAGCATATCTTATTTTTGTAATAATTTTATGGAAATAATATTTTTTCCCCGCTTTCTGGATATAGTCCACCAGATGCCCCCAGTCCTCTAACTGAGTCAGTGTGGTCTTTTTAGCATAACATCTCAAACACAGAGCAATACTTAAGATCTCCCACTGTTTTTGTCTTTGGGTGCATAAAGGATTGTGCCATTACCCAGAGATGCCCAAAAATGTTTGGTACCAATGAGCATGGGTTTTAAACTGCAAAAAATACATGGACTCCAAATCTATACAACAAAAACAGTGTATCTCAAAATGAGATAGCATGGCTACTCCAATTATTAGTAACTATTCTTTGAATTTGCTGATGTGCTTCATTATATACTTCTAATTTTTTTTCCTATCTCTTCAATTTTTCATTCTGTATTCCCATAGATTTCCCTGGTTTGTGTAGCAGTTGCCAGAGGTGGCAAAGGGTCTGGACACAAACCAGGGTTTTCCCTTTGTGAGACCTTTGAATGTGATGATGAGATCTCTAAAGCCCAATCAGAAACAAGGAACCAAGTTAATGAATCTGAAGGGAAAGTATTTCTTGAACAGCTTCCAAATTCTTGCTCCAACCTTCAGCTTATACAGGTGGTTGCTGTTCCTGTTTGGTCCCCAAGCATCTCCTTTCACCTAGGGAGCTTCACTGTGAGGATCTTAGGATGTTTTCATCTCCTAGAACACATGTTGTAAATTGAACAAAAGGGGCCTAATCTCAGAAGGTGTGAGACCACTCAAAACATTGTTCCAGAAGTAATTCCTGAAATATTATTTTTTTTCTGAATCTGTCATCTCTTTTGTATATGACCTTCTTTCAGCCTTCTTGAAGTCCAGAATATGTCCTGGGGTTACTTTTGGCAACCTCAGATAGAAACATATCTGGTAAGCAGCATAAATCATGTCCATCCCTAATGCTTACTGTTCCATTACCACATATATTGTTTAGTTTTGCATTTAGATGTGAGCACATTACGGATGTATATTGTAGTTTGAATCCCAGTGTGATGTGGCCTTGTTTTTTACAGTAACTCAACACACTTGGCTGAGGGAAGAGGATTTGTTCCCAACATTATTTTTAGAAACGTTATGTGTTTAAACCTGGCTTTAGAATTTTTCTATTTTCTTTTGCTAAAATATTTCACTCATGCTTAAGAAGAATGGATTATGTCGGGCATTTCTGGCAGCAATTTGTGACTGGACTTGTTAATGTAATTTTTGTAAAGGCAAAAGATTTAATGAAATAATATTTTTTTCTCTGTGCACACTACATAATAAAAATGTACATCTTGTACTAGAAGTGATATTTTGAAGCAAGAGCTTTAAACTTTCATTCTTGGAATAGATTTGGGATTTTTTGGTGTAACTGCTGAAGGAGACTAGGAGGGACCAGAGAGAGGCAGATGCTCGGTTGCTGCTGTTACTGATATATGCCACCCTGTCCAAATTTCTCATGTTGACTTGTGTGTTACCAGCATATTATCCATGTGCAGAGATTTGCTTGTCCTCCCTCTGCAACCTCCCTTGTGAGAGCACAAGTTCATGTTGGCAGTGCAGGAAACTGAACCGAGGGCTTAATCCAAGTTGAAAACAATCCAACAGCAGCAGGAAGCAATAATCTCCCCAGACCAGTTTGGCCTCATGATTGTTTTGCCAGCAGGAGAGGTTGATGTAGATGTGAGAATGAGAAGCAGCAGTAGGAGGTGAAATAACTTCTGGCTTATTTGATCTTATTTGATCTTAAAGTAAAACTCTGGTGAGCAACCAAGCCCCTAGAAATGTGTGTTTGTGGACAAAACCTTCCTTGTTGATTTGCATAGTACCTCAAACAGAACACTTTTGAATCCTTCTCATTAATGCAAACAGATTACATGTTTTGCTGTAATTACGAATTTTTAGCCACTTTTCCAATATGTGACCACGTGTCCCATCCTATTCTCTTCTAGACTACATTAGGTCTATTCTCCCTCCTTAACACTGATGAAAGATTTAAATGATTGTAAAGGGAGTAGGTGCACAACAAATATATTCCTTTGTGAGCAGCAAAACCACATTTAGTAGAGGCCAGGCTCTTTACTACTATGTGTGAGGTTCCCAGCAGAAGAGTGGTTTCTTTCTGCACAGTTGCAATTTTTAATTAAGCAGCTGGTGACATCTGTTGCCAAGATTACAGACAGGATTCCCCATGGCAGATAAAAGCTGTAACAAGGAGAAGGTGGAAAAAGTTTAATGTCTGGGATTAGGCTCACATATTACAAAACACATGCATGCCCTGCTGCAAAGTTCTCTGCTAATTTTTTATTTACTTCCTATATATAGCTAGCTTTGAGATGCAATACCTTGTAACCTATAGAAGGCAATATCCGATTTTCCCCCCATCTGTAATAGCAATGAACTTTTAAATACCCCTCTGTGTAATGGTATATCTTTGTAGAAAGCAGGGCAAATTCTACTATTTTAGGTTACCTTAATTATTTTGAAATAATGCTGTGAAACTGAACAAAAATTAGCTTTTTGTTAATAAATCTTAAACAGGTTAGTTGACATGGAGGAGTTACTACCCAAGAGACACAGGGGGAACAGTTTAGAGCCGATGCGAACTCTTGAACTTGCACAGACCTCAGCTGATTCTGCTGTGCCTTCACCTGGTTGCCGAATTATTCCAGTAAAAAAGGCAAGAGGATGTCATAGGGAGGAAAAAATGCCCAGCAGATGGTGCTGCCTGATCATGCCTGGACCCAGCCCGGGCAGGGGGGAGAAGCAAAAAGCCACTCTCTGAGGTCTCAAAAGGAATGATGATGAGACAGTAGTCGTGTCATTGGAGCAGGAACTCAAACAGCCACTGACATGACTTCTTTTTCCTTAGAAATGATGTGGTGTTTTATAAGCAAATATTTCAATTCTCTGTTTTTTCTCTATTGTCCTAAGTCAATCAAAAGTAGATGCCATCAAAAATGGCAACTCCACAGAATAACATTATACATTTTATAAGCACAAAAAAAATCTCTATTCATTATTACATCTCTTGTCTAAGAACTGTAGTTACATACTCATTCTTCAGTAGGCAACCCATTCACAAAAACTTTTCTTACACATTTGTAAAAATTTCTCACAGGATTTAGCCATTAACTACTTCCGATCACCCTAATGTGATAATTTGGACTTGACAAATACTAATGATTTTGTAATTAAGTACATATAATTATGTCAATAGCAGAAGCCACTGTTGTTCCTGAAGGAAATCTGGTGTAATATATGACCTAGCACGAACCTTTTAATGTTGCATTTTGTACTTGTCTCAGCTCTTGATAGATGAATGATGCTGGCTCATGTAACATGTGCTACAATAAATTTACAAGGATATTAATTAAAAAAGAAGAGCTTGTAGCTTCACAGTACAAAGAAAATAAAAGGATGCTGTCCACACTGTCATTGGGAATTAAGCATTAGGCAATAACTCAACAGCTGTAAAATCTGCCTCCAGACTTTGAAGTGCAGATAACCTCAAATGCCCATTAAGACACATCTCCAGTCTCATCTTCTGCTTGTGCTTCCTCACCCACCAAGCTTCCTAGTGCTGGGCAGGTTTTCTTGTGGAGGACTTTAGTTGCAGTGCTCTTACTGACCCGTGTGACACCAAGACCCCTTCTAGTGCCTCCAGCACCATGTCACCTGCCCAGGAGCTGAGCACCCTTTGGAGGGCACCTATGGCTCAGGTTTTTCTTTGCCTGCAGCAATGCTGGAAGGGGTAGGAAGGCCCTTCCCAGGGTGAATTCTGTCTGTGGACACTGTTTAGTGTCTTATAATGAATTTTGAACAGCATCTGCATTTCTCCTGAAGCAAGTGAGAAGAAAGTTGACTGAGAGTGTTTTCTATGTATTCATCCCTTTCAGATTTCAAGTTGTGCTTATCCATGTCTGAGTGCTTCAAGCAGACAGTGATTTAATGATTTTTCAGAGTTTCCATTTGAAAAACCAGGCTTAGGTAGCCTTATGCATTCCACTGAAAGACACGTTTTGAGTTTTTCCCCTTTTCACTGTTTGTACATGAAAGTCCCATAAAAGAATGGTAAGATTTTGTGATCTCTTGGCAGTAACAAGATTAGGAATTTGTGGGCTCATGGATCATATTTTGTTGTTGCTCCAAAGAAGTTGGATGCCAGAGTCCTTGTCAGTCTGAGACTTGGACAGGTAAAAATTGATTTTTCAAAATGTTTTTCTTTTTCCAATAAAACCCACCATTTTGTGGCAAAATTCCCTCCTTTTTTTTTTTTTTTTATTCCCAAGCAGTTTCTCTTGCTGAAAGTCCTATGTGTCTATTTGTCACTGATTTTCAATTCATCTGCTTGTCACTAGTGTTTCTCATGAGGAGAGACATTTTCATTCTGTGATAACAATCTTTGGCCTTTTCTCAAATCCCATTATTCAACAGTCAGACTTTTTTGTATCCTTGTCTACTTTCACAAGCAATTTTCTTCCAACTGAGATTTTCCATTTCTTTTTTTTTTTTTCAAAATACGCACATAGAGAAACACACACAGAGACAAAAGAAAGATTTTGACAATAATGGCCTTTGTCCTGATCAATTCACCAATTACCTCCTTCCTACCCTGCCAGACAAAAGGGCTGCAGGGTTTAGCAGTGTGCTTGGCAGGTTTTGGGTTAATAGTTGGACATAGTGATCTCAGAGGTCCTTTCCAGCCTTAACAATTCTAGGATTCTGTGGCTCAATTTCATTCTTCACCACCAGGCATCAGCATTGCTCACTCTATTTTTATAATATTTCCTAGCTAACAAGTAATGCTGTTGAACTTCAGTTCCAGCAAGGAAATTATTAGCTAGTGAAATTTAAGTCTGTTTTTCTGTAGCAAATGGCCTTGAATACTCTTAGGTTATAAAGAAAACTCAAGGTGCATAACTCTCTGGTGTCTACCATATATGTGTGTTATATTAATGAACATTCTGAAGAACAGTTGTACTTGGTGATTTACAAGGAATGGTTTCCAAAAGCTCAAAATAAATATTTGCAAAATCAGGTGAAGAGAGGATTTGAACAGAACAATGAAAATAAAAGTTAATAGTCGCTCAAGTGCATTTTACAAGACGCTGAACCCACAATCCAGATTTTTTTAAAAAATGTTCCTCTAGAAGTATAGTTGAAGATCATAAAGCAAGAATTAAAAACAGTCAGAAAAAATAGAGAACATTTTTTGAAAGGCAAAAGTAAAAGTGAGAAATCTGATAAAACCAGAAGGAATTCTACTTGAATTGTCTGGTGAAGATACTGGAGCACTTTGGGTCCAGGGAGATAATATTTTCTGTGATAATGCAGAAATAGTTTTAATTATTGGAGTAATGAGGAGTAATTTTAATAAGAATATGGTATTGTATCCCCACTTCAGTGGTCTTAGGACAACTAGTATTGTCTGAGCAAAAATTAGGATACCAACAAAATCTAAAGATGTTGGAAAAAAGCACTGAGTAACTGAATACAATTTTTTGGGTATTCTTTATATAGTTAGACAAATAGATATGAGAGTAAGTAGGGCATTTTTACAGGCTGTTGCATAGCATCCTATGACATAAGAAACTTGGAAGTGCTGCAGCTTTATGATAGAAAGGCAGCTGACCATGAAATCCCATTGCAAACTGCTGGACAAGTAGCCAGAAAAGCCAATATTGCTCTGCCAATGTACGAAACAGAGGAATACCAAGTAAGACCGGAGTCAAGCAGTAACACTGAAAAGTCTGAAAAGACTGGAAGAAGAGGCACAGGAATCAGGAAAACCTAGTCTGCCTGCTGTTGTCTCAGACAATGGGAGAGTAGGATTCCCCAGAGATGGGGAGGAATGAGATGAGCCCTTGTAGCTGTGGCCTGAGCCGGGGCTGGCTTCCTGCAGAGCCAGGTCTGGTCCCTTGTCATCCACATCACAGCGAATCTGCACCTGGGCAAAGCAGTGACAGGCACGTGTGAGCTGCCCGTGGGAAACATCACAGTGACCAGAAACTGAAACTAGACAAGTTCAAGTGAAAATAAGATGTGTTTCTAAAAACTGAGTGCAACTGAACATGAAAAATATCTCCTAGAGCTTGCTGCTCTGCCAGTGGAAACACTGATAGCAGACGTAGACTTCTGTTTTTCTTCTTAAGATAAGCCTTACTTGAGGCAGGAGCTAATTCTGTCTGGTTTCTCTGTTTGGGTGTTCTTCTATTGCAAAAATCACTCATTTTATAAAACAAGAAAAGCACTTCAAGTGATTATTTGAAAATTAAAATATTTGCTCTCTAATGGGTTTCTAAATGAAAGGAATTTTGCTTTCAGAAAACTCAGTATGACAATTGTTTTTCTGGTAGAATGAAAAAGTACAAAAAGTAGGCAATTTTAATCTCAACATTTTTTTGGCATGGCATTTATTCTACTGTGTTTATGCTAATATATTTATCTTCATTTGACCATTTTATTTGCACATAATAAAGTGGAATTCTTCACATCATAACATTTGACAATTTTATGAAATATTTTACTGAGAAAACAACATCTCATCTGATTGTTCTATGCTGCCACCATGAGTAATTGTAAGTAATTTAGACAAGGTGATATATCATTTAAAATGATAGAATAAGTGTAGAATTGCTTAAAATCCTGGACTGTCTATATGCAGAAATCTATCTGTGCATTAAAGCTGACCAAGGCCAAGTGTTGCTCCCTGGTAGATGCACAGTCATTGAATACGTTTTATCTGAAAAAATCTGTCGTGGTTTAGGATCAGCACTGCCTAATTTAGTGTCCCACCCCTCTCACAGTTGTTCTCCCCTCTGCTCTGGTGGGAGATGCAAGAGGCTGAGGTTACAGGTTGAGATAAGAGCAATTTACTGGAAACTGCAATGAGATAAAAACCAAACAGCAACAACAAGAATATAAATAAGAAAAATATATATGAGAAGAGGGTGATTTACAGACAAAAATTCCTCACAGATCGGGGCGATGAACACACATTGGACAGACCCTCCAGCTGGGATCAGAGTTACCCCACTGCTCCATTCACTGCTTGCTGCCCTGGAAAAGGGGCCTGGGAAGCGAGAGAGCCCCTTTCCCCCAGTCCCCAGCCATGGCATGGGATGGTGTGGAATAGGACATCATCCTGGACATGCCCACACAGCTCCAGACCCGGCCTGCTCACGGCTACTGCAGAAACTAAGACAGGGCTTTCCTGTCCTGGCAGGAAACCAGGACAGAATCTAAACCCTTGCGTGCACTCTGGAGCTCTTTGATCCACTCGTGATTGCTGTATCTGTGAAAAAAATGCGGCTTGGGGCCCATTTAGCCTTTAGCAATGAATGAGCTTGTCTTCAGGAACAGATGTAAGAACCTGAGGTTTCAACCCAGTGCAGTGTCCCCATTGCTGTGACCCGTCCTGCCTCTGGGGGACAGGAGCTGCTGGTGACAGCCCGTCATGGGCCCCAGAGCCTCTGTCCCTGGCAGGCAGGGCCAGGCCTAATGCAGTTATGGGCCTTCTGGCCCTGGGTTGGCAGGCAGCTGGCTGGAAGCACGGGCAGAGCACACGCCCAGCTGAATCCATCTGGATGATGCCGAGAAGGGAGGTAACAGAACAGCCAGCAGCAAGGGTGGCCAAGCCAACCCCATTGCAGGACTTTGCTCTGATTCGTATGAAACCTGTTTAGCTGATGCCTGAAATTACATGATGTTGCTTCCTGATCTCGGCAATGGAAGATGTAACCTGCATTTTGTCTTACAGAATTTGTTCCTGCGGCTTAGCCAAAGCCAATGGGTTCAAATACAGTGAGGAGAAAGCCTTGGTATTTTCAGTGGCACCAATATACATCTGTTCTGGTTGTGGCTAGGATAGAGTTAATTTTCTTCCTAAGCCACAACAACATCACAGACTCCCTGCTGCATGATCAAGCACAGGTTTGGGCATGTTTGTTGTTGTCTTGTTGGGAGTTAGGAGGCTCTTGGATGGTAACCTCATGGCTGGATTATCGACGATGTGCAAAAGTCCAAATAGATGCAATTACACCCCTAATTAAATAAAATTGGTATTATTTAATTCCTGTGTTACAGAAGAAACCGTGGGTAAGTGTGAGAGTATGTGCATGGGAAACAAAATTTCTTTTGCAGCAAATGTGTGCCTTGAGCTATTCTTTCACAGCAGATGCTTTAAATTCACCTGGTCCACTTACTACCAAACTGCCTATGAAAGTCAAAACACAAAATTACCTCAGTACAGAAGTCTTGCAGACATAATGGCTCTTCAATCCATTTCCACAGTCGATGAAGGATGCCTTGGATCAGCCTCTCTCTGCATGCTATTTGAAAATCCTTCTCCATTCTTCATACCAAAGCAAGATGCTTCCCTGTTGTCCTTTCCCACTCTGCCCTGGATTTTACCTTTTTGAAAAAAACTTTTGAAAAAAACCCCAACTACCTAGAGAGGAGGGGAGCTTTTCCCAACCAGCATTCCTGAGCTTCTGATAGTGACACCTTTAAAAAGTCCCTCCTCTTTCCCTCTAGTTGCCACTGTTACACCCAGAGTCTCCCTTTTAACCCTATATATGGGAGAAGGATTGCCTTGGCACCAATCTTTGATGATTCCCTTTTGCTTTAAAGACCCTCACATAACTGCCCCAAGAATGAAGTAATTTATAAAGAATGACACCAGGAAAATTATCAGATTGAGTTGCCATCCCTTTGCAGTGCAATGCAGTTTTAGTTAAGCAGCAGCTGTATCATGAAATTAGACGTCATAAAGTATTTAGCAGGTCATTTCTAATGTTATTTCATATTTGTCTAATCTTTACAAGGAGATTTTCTTCCTTTCCCTGGGTCCAATTTAATTTGGAAAAAAATAGTCTGGATTTTGCAGGACAGAAGCCCTAAAAAATTAAATTTTTTGTGGCTTCTGGATATTAAAAAGAATTGAATCAAGCACCTTATGAATACATCGGTTCTTCCTTTGCAGACCTCCTTAAATTTGCCATATGACAACATAATTTCCAGATGCTGCTGCTCAGTTGGAAAAGAGTAGATCACAGGGAAAACTGGGATAGATAAAATAATTAGAATAGAGAATTTTATTGCAACACCTCTATACATCTTTAATTATTCTAAACTGGATAGATTTAGCAAATGCAGTCATGTATCCCTTGCAGCACTCACTACTACAAAGCTAAGCAAAACCTAAAACAAAGTAGGTCAGAGTACACAAAGCTGGAGGGTCTGGAGGTCTGTGCAAAGATCTCTCACAATGCTGATCAAGAGCCAATCAAAGGTGTGGGCAGAGGCACTGCCTCTGCACTTCAGGCTGACTTTTCATTGTTATTTGCCTTACGTATTACAGAAAGATTTGAAGATCCCAATTAAGAAGTGCAATTCACTTCAATTTCAGTAAAAATAAAATCTCATCCAAATGCTTTGGAGCAGAGTAGGAGCTTTACTAACAAGCATAAAATTGTGTTTCATCTTTTAACAGATTTTCAGTGTCTTTTTCAGAAAAACAGAGGCCCTCCAGTGTGCTGCTCCTTGTAGAGATATTACGGAGCCTTGCTGCTGATATGTAACATAATCAAATATTTAAAAAGAATACTTATTCTTGAAACTATAGGGAGAATTTTTTTAATAACTAGGGGCAAATGTATCCAGTCCTAATAGCTCAGAAAATAATTGCTTTGTAGCATTATTGCTGTATTTATCTGCCTTGGTATGCCACCATTATATTGCCAGCCCTTTCCTGGATTTTTATTGCTGGTCCTGGCTTTACTGGCACAGTAAATCTGCTCCTGATTTACATTGCTCCTAGAAAACTGAACAACAGGCTGTTAAAAACTTGACCTATAACTAAAAAGTGTACCATATGGCTTCTAACAAGCTACATAAACACTGTGTTTCTACTCACAAGACTTCAAATTTTGCCACAAACTGAAACATATGTTAAAAAATGTTGCTTTCAAGTCAGCTTTTTGCAGTGTGCAAAACACAGATTTCTTTCACTTCTATGGCACGAAATTGCCCTAAGTAATTTTGGAGGTTGCTTTGCTCTGAAGAATTTCTGGGTTTTTTGCTTTCTCTGGGACAGGAACAAGCATTATCCCAGGAAGCTCAAGGGGTCACTGTCATATCAGTAAGTATATTAAATACACCTGCTTTACAGAAGGTACATTTAAAGCTACTATAAAGCAGAGTACTGAGGGTTGCTGTGATAGTGCTAATGGAAAGTCTGACGGCCATGAAAGTCTGACAGGTTTAAAGTTTCTTGGGCTCACAGGACCTCCCTCATTTCCATGCTAGGGTTTTCCTATAGAACAGCCTCTGCATAGCTTTGTGCAGATGGGATGCAGGATTTTGCTTATCTGTCAAAAAACAAAACCACAGAGGAGTGTCACATGGCTACATCTTTCTACTGAGACTTGAAACAGTCACAGAAAGCTGGAAGTAGTTCTAACACCTCAGAAATCAATCATTACAGATTTTTGAACTATAAAGGGTTTATCAAGGATGAAAAGATGTTACCTCAAGAGCCCTCTGGGAAGCACTGTAAATTTCTAGAGCCAAGACTTATGGCTAAGATTTCACATTTTGATTAAAGGCTGATTGAAGATCCCACAGCATTTGAAAGGAAGAGCATCTTTTACAAGCAGGAATTTTCTGAGTAATCACAGCAACTTTAGTATATAGGGCTGATATTTGCTTGCTAATACCATAACTAATACTGTACCTTTATTTTTTTCTTCATATAATCTGATAAACTAAAAATCTGTATTCCTTAAAGCAAAACTTTACGGACTCCTGCAGTTCCTATACCTCACAGACCAGACTGTATTATGCAACTTCTTAGGCTGGAAATTTCATAACAGAAAGCCTTGTGTTTTAAAAATTACTACAAGAGTGCTAGCTTGACCTTCTTGAATGTTTCTGCATAAATACTGATAAAATGCATAATCATAATAAATACATTTTTCTAGGCTCTAGCCTGGTACTAATGTGAGCAGTTTGATTCATTTGGACAGGAAGCTGGTCCAGCCAGGTAATGATGAAATAATGGCTCTTTATTATGATTAATATTTCTTTTTTCTTTCCTTCTTTCTTTGTACAGATACTGATGTTTTGCATGTGTAAAAATGTCTAAGAAATAATATTAGTCAAGTGCTACTTAAGCATATTTTAGGTTGGTATGGAGGAATTTAGGTACACTAAATGTGCTGATAAATCTTTAGCCAAAACTGAGCAATTTTTTTTTTGTAAAATAAAATCTTGACCTCTTTGCTTGAATGTACTCACCCTATCCTGGTGTTCAAGCTGCAATATTACACCATGTGAAATAAGGACATCATGTCTAATTGAAAAACTCGTGCCAGAGTTTATTTTATTAGAAGGGAATTTAAAAAGTCAGAGAAAATGAATCATTTCCTAAATGAATGAATGTATCACTTACTAACTGTCATTAAAACCTTGTTAATTTGATCCAGTGACAGAGCTAATTAAGAAGATATATGTGCTTCTAAAAACTAATGAATATTTTAAACACTTTATTCCCGTAACATCTTACTCAATTGGTTTAATCGGCAGCGGCAGCTCTGTGTCACTTTCTGCTGGCCAGAGGTGCCTTCGGGGACCTGGCAGGGAGAAGTAACGAGGTGCTGCAGGCAGATCAAACAGCAGGCAGCACTTCTGGGAAGCGACAGCTCTGTTGGACAGCCGAAGGGTGGAAGCAGAACTGCTGAGTGAGGGCAGACCCTCCTCATCATCAGCAGATGGCTGAAGCCAGAGACTCGTCAAAACTCCACTAACTTAAATGCAATTACAAAGATAAGGAAATAGTAAAAGCCTGGTCGACCCCCTTAAATACTTAAAATGTTCTTGCTAGGGGATTTGTTGTGTTGTCAGCAACAATTTCAAAAGTCATCCTCTCCTGTGCCTAGACTTGTGCTCTTCCATTGCCTTATAAAATATTTCTTTTACTTGTGAAACTGCACAGCCTCTCTTGAAATGTTTTATGGGCAGTGTAGATGAAGATTTTAACCTGAGAGTCTCTCTGTGTCAGTATTTTCACAAGAATTTAAACTCTTAAATAAACACAAAATGTGAGTGTCTAGCAAGTTGTCATATCCAGTTTTGTACTGTAGCCTTTTAGAAATAAGGCAGGCTTCCCTTTTTCATTGCATTTCTACAATAGTTTAAAAGCATATGCCACTATTTTCCCTTCTCCTTTGCTTATTCTTCACCCCCAGTAAAAAGAATAAATTAAAATAAATCATGCAAACCCTTTCTCCTCACCCTTACAAGTATTGTCCATTGCTTCCTGAACCATTTAAAAATAATGCTTGAATAACAATTTGAATCTCATGGTTAACTTGCAGATATTCCTTATAACATTTTATGTACCTAGAATAGCTGAGATTAGAGATTATTTCTATTCCACACACCTTTCATTTTCCTAACATCTTCAGGTTTTTAGTCCCAGTATCTTCATCAACACTAGCTGTAAAGCTTTTTAGCTGGTGGAGACCTCATTGTAAAGTTTTGTACATGTGTGTGAAGGTATAGTGAAGTGGATGTTTAAGTGGATGGCTTAATACTAAACAGAAGGCTATAGTCTGTTCACTATCAAGAAAATAATTTTAAAAATACTATAACTATTACACATTGAAAACCAGAAAATTTGGCCATTACCTTATAAAGAAAGCCTTGGGGGAAGAAGATTAATGGTACAACAGGGGGGGTACATTCTCATGGTCATAAACTACAACAGCAATGGGATCCAAAGCCACTTTGTTTTTTGTGCCATATGACTGGGGCATGGAAATATCTGGCAAATTAAAGTAAGCTGACAATTTTCAATGTGTCCTGTCAGATAAAGGTAAAATTTACAGTCAGAAATGTAGCAGGCTTCTAATGCTCTAAATCAAGAAGTCAAGAAAATGTCTTACAAAGCCAAGAGCAACCCCCTGTCAGGCTTTGACCTGACAGTGATCCTACTCCTGCACTCTCCTGAGAGCCTTCCAGCACTCAGCACACAGACAGAGGCCTCTCATCAGTACTCTTGTAGAATTAGGGCTTCAACTGCAGCACTTGAGCTCTGCTGCTGCTGCTGCTGCAATGTGAACTACAAAGTGGATCACAAAGGGCTGTTTCTGCATCTGATTGTTGGTCCCTGAAAGCAGTGGCCTCTATTCCAATGCATTTTGTAAGCCTCTAGAATGTTACCAAGATTGCTGTCAGCCAGATTTGTGGGGAATTTTTAGTTGAAAGCAATTTTTTTTTATTGAGTAGTAAAATAATAAAATGCTTTCTTGTCAACATGCATTTAGGAAAATCAGTTTGGAAACTTCTTTGCTCCTTATTTTAATGGGAAAATGGTTTTAAAATGCTCAGCATTTCATTAATCTGGAAAAGGCTTTGTTTTCATGTCATTCTGACTGCTTTCACAAACACAAATACAGGTTTGATGAACAGGATTTTTAGAGATACTGTCTAAGTACAGTCTCCTGTGGCTTTAAATGGAAATCTGTCTCTTTAGTAAAGTTTACACTGTGGATACTACATCCTGTTTCGGAGACTAATACTTCTGTGGGAAAGGGAGGAAAGAGACTGGGATCTTACTGTTTGTTAGAGAAAACATCTAGGCTCTTCACAAGGTTTGTACACACTCACAAAGGCACACACAGAGTAAGCTCAATGAACAAAGACTGACATAAAAGCTAATAATATACTCCTTCTTTTAATAAGTGCAGAATAGTGGAGAGCTGCAACAAAAATAATATTCATTAGGTTATTAACATTGCATGTCTACAAGTCTAAAAACCGTCTTGGTGCCAGGCTTGTATTAATTACATGATTGCCATGTTCACCAGTATCCTCTCTTAGTTTCCTTGTTCTCCCCGAGCCTTGGTTTTGTTTGGTTTGGGGTTTTTTGTGACTTTCATCTTTCAAAGGGAAAGTGTTTGGCTTCCAACAAATCAGCACTTTCCAACCAAAATAAATATTTCAGACAAAAAACCCACAAGCCAACAAACCACCACCACCACCACAACAAACAACAAAAAAACAAACAAACAACATCCCTAAACAAACAAATAAACAAACAAATTATTGCTGTCTTTCAGACTGCATATATCTGAACTCTGGCCCTTGTTTGTTTGATGCATTTAGTAGGTCACGGGTGACTGATGCTTCATTGAAAAAAATTACTGCAAAAAAAAAATTACTGAAAATAATAACAGTGCATTGAGACACTTTCCTAGGTTCTTCTGCATAGGCTGTGGAGTGATTTCTTCTACTACTCACCATGGCTTTTCCTACCAGTTTTATCCGCAGATGATGCTTCACATTGTATTGTTCAAGATGTGAGTCAGTATTCACAAATTCTGGCTCTGCTGGTGAACCCTGCAGACAGCTTCCTGGGGGCCACACCAGTGTCAGTAACAGAGGCCTTTTTGTCTCACTTAGAGTTCCTTACACTTGCACCTCACAAAACCCTGCTCCTAAAATCTGAAATATGAGGATATGTCACATGGTAGTCAGATGTGCAGTGAGCAGTGGGACATTTCCATATGTGCTGCACTGACTCCTCCCAAGTACAGGGTTCCTTAAAGCCTCATGGATGGATTTGAGAAATGCCATTCTACTCTACTGTTAAATCAGATTCTACTTTGGAGGACTAATAATTTTCCCTTGCTATTCACAGCTGTTGAAGCTACAACAGCTCCTCCTTAAACCCTGTGTAAGTTTGGTTAATAAAATTCATGGGGCCTGAAATCTGACAGCTCAGGAGAATATATATAATTTCAATAATTTTTCTTGTAATTTCAAATCATAGAAATTGTCCTAATCATATCAGCAAAATGTCTCTGCAGAACATAGATGATCATCTCATTTGATCTTTCTTTAAACTCTCTAAATGGATGCCTGTTCTTGCAGGGGTTCATTATGTTCAAAATGAACCCATCATTTTCCAGACAGAAGAAAATATTATTCTGATGGTAATGTACTTCATCTTTCTATTTCTTATCCATAGATACGTAACACAAAATCGTTAATTCTCTCACATTTTCAATTCTCTGATTGGATTATTGACAATTCTGGATCTGATATTTGTGGTAAATACAGATCACATGGTGGTAAATGCACATGCAAACGTAGGCAGTATTTGACATCAATAAGACATGGTAACGTCAAGAAAAAGATTTTTGTATTCCTCAGAAATCACTCTTTTTTTGTTTCAAATCTTCCAGATGATGTAAGGCAGCAGAATGAACCTTTATTCCCGAAAAGAGAATTGCTAGAAAAACCTGGTCAGATCTAGAGGTGTGACAGGTGCCCTGGAAAACATCCTCCCAACAGAGAGCCTGGTTAGTGAAAAGGATGCTGGTCTGAAGGTTAGGAGCATGTTAAAGACCAAACTCATCATTAGACAGCCAAGGAGACGCACAAGGCCTTTTCCACTTAATTTCTTTTTGGAAGCCCTGGATGGGGATTGCTTCCTTGGTGAATAGATCTTTTCACTTTCAGTGAAGTGAAAGATGATGATGCTCTGGAGTGCTTGTGGAATATCATATATGTGTAGATGCATAAGACCATGGAGATGTATGATGTGCATAGGAGTGCTAATGACTTTGCAGATTATGGTCCTGCTCCATCAAATGCTGTGGGGAGGTCGTGGATGGCTGATGTTCAAACAGCAGAACCTGGCTATTCAGGTAAGACCAAATAAATCTGAATTAGTAATTGCTTTTTTTGCTAGATTTAATTCTGAAATCCCAAAAATTACTTTATAGAAATCTGTATTCTTCATCTTGATTTTTTTCCCTAGTACTCCTTATTGCTAAAATCACAGCTGCTTTCACTTTACTCAACCTAGTAGAGCAATAGTGAAATGAAGAGGGTATGGTACTCAGAAACACCACCTGGGAAAATGTTCCAAATTGTTCATGTAGCTTTAAAAGTCATTTATCTGCTTTATGTGTTTTCTATACATTTAGTGACTCTACAGATCAAGGCTTTTGTGAGTCTGACTCTTATTGTCTACATAGACTACAGGCATCAAACTTGCATTGCTACTTGACTCAGTTCAATATATTGTTAAGGCAACTTGTGCTAAATTAGCAAAACCAAGTTTTGCAAATAATCCAAATATTCTAACGAAAATATGATGTCATTTGCTTTGGTTCTAACTAACAAATGTCATCAGGATAACTCTCCGGAAAGGAAAACAATTGCAGCATTTTCAACATTCCCACGATTCAAAAGAAGGCAGGCATTAGCAAATTAGCATATTACAAATTCAAAATACAGGTTCAATAGAGGTTTAAATACAGATTTTGTCTAGGGAGTTAGCTGTTAAATTAACAACAAATTATTTATTAATGAAATTAATACTGAATTACTTCATGCTAATGTTATAAAGACCTTATGGGCAGTAAAACAAAGGAGAAAGATTGTTGACCATAGGTTTGTTTCTTAGTGGTGATGGCTGGTAGCTGTGCATATGTGTCACAAGGCAAAAGCAGACCATCTCAGACAGAGCCTGTGTTTCTCTGAGCTTGCAGCATGGCTGAGGGTAGGCCTTGAATAGCAGGGTTTCTTTCTTGAAAAGTCGCTTAATTTCTCTTTTTCCTTTTTTTTTTTTTTTTCAGTAGGAAGCACTCCATTTGCTTGCCTGAGCAGTTCACCCGGGTTGGAGGGTTGTCCAGCTCACCTCCAGGCCCAAGCCCTGGTGCTTGTGTCCCTGGTGGAAGCTGTAAGATGTGATGTGTATGCTGAGCAGTGCTGACATCTGCATGGTTAGTATGTGGAAATTAAACAATTGATGTAGTGTCAGGCACAGACTGAGCAGCAGGGGGCAAAGGGGTTAATTATCTGGCAGCTGTCATTTTCCAAAACACCGGGGGTCAGTGTGTGCTAGGGGTCCCTAGGGATTCACAGCTGAAACAAGCAGAAAAACGAGCAGATTTCTAAAACCAGTGATTCCCAGCACAACACTACTGTTTTAGTAGTATTTACCTTGCAGGTGGGAAAGTTTGTAGGCTGGGCTAAGATGTGGCTGGATGGCTGCCCTGGCCTCTTGCTCTTAGTCCATAAGTACCCAAGGGAGCATGTCTGGAACTTTGCACAGCCCAGCAAACACAAACTGAATCATGACTTCTGGACTCCTGTTGTACCAGTCTATGTATCCTTACACACCTTCAAGGCTCATTTTTCCTCCTCTTTGCTGTGGCAGAGTTGCTTGCCCAAATACTGTGGAAAGGGAAATTAGGAACCAGCCTGCTTCAAAACAACACTTTCTTTATTTCCATTCCATCTAGCATTAGCTTAACCTATCTCTGTAGGGAGTCATAATATTTTCCTAACCACAACACTTACTTAAAGTACCTTGCAGCTCTGGTTTAACATCTCAGATGTTCCACATGCAGTTTGAGACTTCTGTAATGACAAGTGCTGGAGTTCTGAGTTATTTGCCCCTTGGCAGGTAAAAATTATTGTGCAATTTTATCCTGTTGGTTATTATGTGCTGTCAGAGATAAAACAGTAAGTGATGTTTAATATGTTTTATAGTGTATTGTAGCCTCTGTATTCACTAATTCTCTTCAGAGTATATCCTTAGGTTCATTCTCTGCATGTTATGACATATTTCAAAGCAGTACTGTGGGAATCTGTTTCAGGCAATCACAGGACTACCATCCTACCAGAGCAAATTGTCACTGGATTTGGGAGTGACTTGTAGAGCTCAGCTATATTTGAGTCAGATCAACATTTGACTAGAAGGAGTTTGCAAAGTTACTATAAATATACATGTCTAAGCGTAGAAGTTGTAAACTGTGATGTTTATATATGAATTATAGGGAAAAAAGTCGATTTTTTATCCAAATAGTTGTGTTACACAAAAATAGTAATGAATTACCAGTAACTGGAAACAAGCAATTTCTTCCAATGTAAGAAGTGAATCTTTCTGAACCACACAGACTTGTGTTGTTTTCACAGGATACAAAGAAAACTGAAGAGGCTTGGAGAAGGATTTAATGTCACTTAAATTGTCCCAATAATAGTACAATGAAAATGGAAAGGGTGCCATTTTTGGGGGAACAGGTTTAGAGCTGGCAAGTTCTACCACACCATCATACATCTTGCAGGTCAGGCAGGAGACCTTGCAATACATAACCTGAAATCTTTCTGCACTTGAGCATGGGAACAAAGGCAGAACAGGAATGTTCCCACTGGTGTTTGCACACTGGGCCTTTGTGGAGCAACCTAGTGGGACTTGAGAAGGCCTTGTAATAACTGAATGCCAGACTCAGGGGAGAGTTGGCCTTTGAGGTGCATGCTGTAACCATCAGTTCCACTTGGGTACAGACACTGACTTTTCTTCTTCTAGGTGGAAAAGTGTTTAGATTCCTTTTTTTTTTTCCGTACACCTTGGCTGTATTAAGCACTAGAAATTCCCATTGAAAGAGATGAGAGCTAACCAAGAAGTTCATGTACCACTCTGCAGAGGTGCCTGCTTCCTAATAATTTTGAGCCTATGGTTAACCATAGGTTCCTCTAAGGCCAGAGATGCATTTTTAAAGTGCATTATATCTGGGAAGGATATAATGAAAGAGATTATACTTGCAATAAGAGAAAAGAACACAAGTCAAATACATGCTCTAGTTGTAAATTTGAAGGACTTGGCAGAGAATGATTTAGCCTTAGGTAGAGACTTCCAGAAAGTTATTTTTATTTTAGTTATGCTTCAAAGTTCAAAATGGTTTTTTTTACATTTGAAGGACTTGGGAGATGCAGAAATGTAATGAATCAAAAGTATCACTTCTTTTTCCAAAAGCAAGAAATTAAAGCTTTGTATTAAAATTTGTTACAAATGAAGCAGTACTGTAATTAGAATGTGTTTTATAATGTAGATACAACCAGAAATTTATGCATACTCCAATTTCATTGTCTGTTTCTGCAGGCTGTATATGTTGGTGTGGGTTTTTTTGTTTGCCTTGCCATCTTCTTTTAGCAAACCATCTTGCAGCTTGATTTACCTTTCATCAGCAGTTTGAACTGGACTATAAAAATCCCATACTTGGCAGTAGTCTATACATAAATAATGAATGTAATATGTTGATTATATTTATAGTAAGGTGAAAATATAGCCTCATGAATCTTCAGAAAAGAAGCTGTGTGTTGTCCTTCTAATAAGTTTTGCATAGTCTTTTATTTTCTAAAACTTGTATGTATGCCCTCTGCACACTGCCCAAATACCATATGACTTTGTGAAAATCTTAAATTTGCAGATCTAGTGAACTCCTGTGGGTGCATGTGTATGATATAAAATTTATTCTTGTAGCGGTTTCACATTCACCTGCTCGCCTGCTCACACCAGGCGAGAGTGCAGTGTAGTTGTTTCATGAGAATAAGGATTAAGAGAAATGCAAAGCAGGACTAAACTTCAAAGATAGAAATAATTTATTAACAAAAAACATCAAAATCAAAATCAACATCAACCCCCAGGTGGTTTCTTCTTCCCCCAACNTCACTTCTTTTTCCAAAAGCAAGAAATTAAAGCTTTGTATTAAAATTTGTTACAAATGAAGCAGTACTGTAATTAGAATGTGTTTTATAATGTAGATACAACCAGAAATTTATGCATACTCCAATTTCATTGTCTGTTTCTGCAGGCTGTATATGTTGGTGTGGGTTTTTTTGTTTGCCTTGCCATCTTCTTTTAGCAAACCATCTTGCAGCTTGATTTACCTTTCATCAGCAGTTTGAACTGGACTATAAAAATCCCATACTTGGCAGTAGTCTATACATAAATAATGAATGTAATATGTTGATTATATTTATAGTAAGGTGAAAATATAGCCTCATGAATCTTCAGAAAAGAAGCTGTGTGTTGTCCTTCTAATAAGTTTTGCATAGTCTTTTATTTTCTAAAACTTGTATGTATGCCCTCTGCACACTGCCCAAATACCATATGACTTTGTGAAAATCTTAAATTTGCAGATCTAGTGAACTCCTGTGGGTGCATGTGTATGATATAAAATTTATTCTAAACCAAGATAATAATGTTTATCTTAAAAACATGGCACACTTAAATCTGAACACCCTCTTTTCAGTGCTAAAGACAACAGATTTTTTTCCCCCAATTATTAATTTTAAGCCAACATATGATTTGGATGCATGTGCTGACATAATGTTTGTAGGTTGTATGCACAATTACACTCTTACTAAAAAAATGGCCCCAAGCATGATGGCTTCACCCTGAAAGGGGTGTGCATAAAGATCCTGCCTGTGCTGGGAAGACACACACAACCGTTTCATTTTACTATATCCTCATAAACACTGAGAGAAATTGCTTTCCCAGAGATAGGAATCAAGTGAATCCAAAGGGTTTTTATGAGAGGCAGGAGAGACCCTGGAAAATAAAAATTCTTCTTTTATGAGTGAGTCAGTCTGTAGAGGTCATTGCCCCTTGTGGAAAGTGAGTGAACCTCTTAACAGTGTGTTGCCATTGACAGTTACTTTATTGTCTTATTTTATGTCCTGAAATGAGGGCTACAGAGGTTGGAAATGCACCCCTTTTCCTCATGATTCTCACTCAAAAAATACTGAATTGAAATGTCAGGATTTTTAGGCAAATCCACTACCAGAATATGGGCAAGAGAAAAGTTGCATTCAAGATCCATTAATGTGCTCTCAGAGATGATAGTACCACTGAAAAAGAGAGAACTAAATAAAGTCAAATACTGTTTTTTTCCTGATGAGACCTTTAAAGAGTCCCTTGATGGAATAGACTTAAGGAGTCTTTCTTTTGCAGTGTGCCTCTAGAAACAGGAGGTACCTCCTGAGAGATTTGTGTATTTTAAAAAATCATTCTTACTACTAATATATCCCACAGGATCATGTCTGGAATAACAGCTAGGAGAGGCTGAGTGACTAGTGCTATAGTTAGTACACTTGCTGTGTGTGTGTAAGGTCTGCAGATGTCTGTAGAGAAGATGCCCCTGGAGTACAGCAACATATCCAGCCTGCCTGGCAGTTCCGGGGTGCAGTTCTGCCTCGTGTGGACGTGTGCTTTTGGAAGATATGAGCTGTCTCTTGTGTAGTTTTCTGCATCTGTTGCACTGCATCCTCCTGCAGTCCTAGTCCATGCCAGCCTTTGCCCTCTCTTCAGCTGGAGACTTGCACTGCCGAGCTGTGGATTTGCATGAGTATTTTAAGTATTTTAAATATTTAAGTATTTTAAGTTCATTACTTTAGTCCATCCTGGCTCCTGAAATGGTGTATGCACCTCAGCTGTGTCTTGAGTACACAAGGAAAATTAAGCCTGCACTGATTCTTCATGTCTGCTGCCTGAAAGGTGCAACCTAAGTGAAACCTGGCCAGGGACACTAGCACAGAGCCAGGCTTCCATAGGCAGAACAGGAATTTTTAGTGTTCCATGGGATAGACACAACCTTAAACAGTTTAGATGTCAAAATCTCAGGACATACTTGGGGAAACTCTCCCAGCAGCCACCTGCACCCTTTTACTCAGACAATGCTAATAAGAGCTCTAGGATTTGACTTTAGGATAGTGATTACATAGCAGTTCATTTTAAAAGAATATTAAAAACCCTTGCTGAATAAAGCTAACAGCTCCATGGCTGTGCTTGAGTGCATTCATTATGAGAAACCAATTTTACCCTGGGCCAGGCAGATATGGGAATTGTCATGATGCAGCTTTCTGTGCTCCAGGGCAAAGCTGGGAAAGTGGGGAAGTATTACAGCAGCTTCAATTATTTTGCATGTAATGCTGTAATTAGTATTCATGTAATGAGTAGAAGCTTGTGCCTGAAGAGCTCTTCAGTGTGAGGTGTGATGAGGGGTGAGCAGTGACAGGAGTGACAGCGATTCCCATGTGAAGACTTTGAGGGCAGCTGCTGGGGCAGCTGCTGGGGCAGCTGCTGCTGTGTCTGGGCTCCTGCCACAAAGGGCTCCATGGGTTGTCCTTCTTGGAGTGGTGCTGCCACCCAGCCAGATGCTCCCAGTCCCCAGTGTGTGCCCCCAGTGTGGGCAGAGCATAAGGGAAAGCATGGAAGCAGCTCTCCCAGGCTGGGCAAGTGGAAAGCCAGCAGTAGAACAGGTCCTCTGGCACCTCTGAACAACAGGCAAGCACCTGGGTAGTGCTGAAATACAGATTTTGGGAAAGAGCTTTCTAAACTCCAACATTTTACTGCGGGGTCTATTCAGTATAGATCTTTCATGTTTTACTTGTTTATTGGAGGTAAATTTATTGGAAGTGTCACAGTGTGAACGTGAGATTGCAACAACAACAGCGAAGGAAAAGCTGCAGGGCAAATAATTCAGGACAACTTTCATACTCTGGTATGAACCAAGCTGTTTTTGCCCTTGTCATCGTTCTGATTTTTATTATTCATCAGGCTGGGGGCCATGATCTGCTCTGAGCTGTAGCAGGACCAAAAAGAATAAATTACCAAACCAAGCGTGGTCTAAACTGAAGACAGATTATTTGCTCTGGATTCTTCATGCTGTGGTTAGTCTCAAGGTTCAAGTGTAATTCAGCAGAAACTGGCTTTTTGTATTTTGTTATCCAAGACACTTTGTTTCCCAGACAAGGCACTCTTTCAGAGAGAGCTGTGGCACGTTAACTGTTATGGGGGGATGGCCTCAACTCAATAATCCTAGGACTCTTCAGGGTTTCCTCCAAGTCATATCCCTGGTCGGGTCCTTATATCACTGATTGCTATCCTACTTGTACTACAGCCTCTGCTAAATTCTCCAAATCCAGTTGCTTTTCCAGGGAGCCTGGCCCAGGGCCTTCGGACCCTGAGCCAAAAGCTCTTTAGGAGACACCAGCCCTGCAGATGTATGTAGCTGTGCACCATCAGAGACAATATCCCCAGCAAACAGGGCTGTCCTGCCCCCAACAGCACATGAGCTGTAGCCCAGGTCCAGCTTTGCTGCCCCAGGAGAGCCCTCTGCTCTCTGCCTCCAGAGTCCTTCCCCAAACATTTTTTTTTTTTTCCCCAGGCTGTCTGGTAAGTTATAGGGACAATTTTAGGATTCACCAATAGAAGTTCAGGATTACTTTTATAGTCTGACAATGACCAAAAGCCTGAAATTTTAGTGGGAATTAATGTGTATTGCAGATTTCCACTGGTGAAGTATTAAGTTTAGAATTGATGAGGCCTTAGAAAGCATCTCAGGAGGTTCAATGGACAGTTTGCCCCTGAAACACCCTCTCACTTAGTATATCAAATTCTCCCTGGACCTTTAGGGAAAAGAATGAGACCTTATTACACTTTTCTTTCTGTGTAAATCTGTAGTTGATTTCATAATCTATAATTTAGAGTACTCTCGTCATTGTTGAAAACATGTCTGAATATGACAGGATTTATTTACAGCTTTCAGTGTGGGATTATATTTGAAGGATGGAAATTTCCTTATGTTCCTCTCATAAGTTGTGTGGTGCTCAGTTTCTACTCCTTTTTTAACTGCTGACCATCTCCAGGGCAAAGGGGAGGAGGTGTGAGAGAGAAGCCTGTCAGAACCAGTTCAGGAGCATCACTCCTCCAGGTATGTCAGAGCCCCATACCACCTCAGGATCAAACATCTCATTGCTTAACACAGCTGTGCTACCTTTGCTTAATTTGTGGGTGAGTGCATTGACTTCCCCTCTTACTTGGAAAGAGGAGTGTGAAGATAAATGACACATGCTAGATGATAAGCTACAGCAGAGTTGGTCCAAAGGAACTACTGTTCCTAAAAGTATCTTGGGATGCTTAAAGTATTGGGCATCTCTTGTAGAGCCATCACTTCATACGTATCATATTTAGGCTGCTTGAAGTAAGACATTAGTACAGTCAACCATTTAGATCAGTGAGGGAGGCAAAATTTAAAAACCTGTGTGTGGGAAGCTTGTGGCACAGCGAGTTGCAGGGAGGTAGTTTGTAATAGTTATCTTCAAAGACAAATTGTATTTGTCTAACTAGGAGAAAAGATCCTATAACAAGCTAGGAAAAAAATAACCACAAAGAAAATTAAGAAAATAACAGTTCTTAAGTCAACCTGACATTTGTTCTTCACTTGAGAAAAATATCTGAAAGAAACTTGGCCTTTAGAGCTGTAGGAAAACGGGCTATTGGAGTAGTGTGCAGATGAACTTGTTATCTGCTGTTCTGGTTAATGATACACAACTGCTAATGCCACATGCACAGGGTAACAAAAGAGCCATCTTAGCCAAGTAAAGAGAGATTAAATTGGCCCGTTCTACACTCCTACTCATTACACCATTAAATATTTAGCAGTTTGATTGGGTGTCGTAAAAGGGGAGAACATTAGTCTGAGGACTCATAATTATAGCTTTGAGCTGTTCTTTAGTGTTCTGCAGTTCCAGCATCAAGAACTTAAATCATTAAAAATGTAAATGGATTATTACTGAAATTTCAGTGTGTGTTGCTGATATTATGAAATAAACAAATTCAAAGCAAGCTGGAAATTGTTATTATTTCTATTTAGATCCACTACTAGTACTGCTAAATCCTACAAATAGCCATATTGACAATCACTTCAGTGCTTGTGCTTGTGCTGCCACACGTGCTTTATAAATCTTCTCCTAACTAACCAAGGTAAGGCACATATACCTTTCCTTTCCTTGGACATTAACTGAAAGCCAGAAGGAAACCTCGTAATGGATAATTCTTGTTTGCAGGATATCATTTTCTAGCATTGGGTAAGAAAGGAGAGGAAAAGCAAGGTTTGCTGGAGATCAGGAAAAGCTGTCTGGGCAGCATGGAGTTGTTCACCTCTAAAGAATCTTCTCCCAGCATGACAGAGGCAGTGGAGGTTGATTCCCTTCAGAGTCCCCTCTTTACAGGCTGATGAACACAAAGCCTCTCCTGCAGTACTGGGGTACCAGGAGAACAGTGTGCTGACCCAATCCCTGCAGCACGGCTGGAGCTGGTACACGTTGGTCTCGTCCTGGAGACCAGGAGAAGAAGCTAATTTCTTAGCAGTGGGAAGGAGGGGGACTTACTGTGCAACTGCATCTGCCTCTGTTTGCTTATGCAGAAAACAGCTGCTGATTTTGGACAAATTTAATCAGAATGCTTCGTCTCTCACTATATTTAGCTTCTACTACCGGCATTCCATGTACCTGTGTTATTCAGTTCAATTTTTAAAAATTGGTTTTCTGCAGTCCAGAGCATTGTTTCATATAGCTGGCATCACATCAGTTGGTGTCCTTGAAAATGATCTGGTGTGAAAGTGCAAGATTACTTGGCAGTATTAAAAAAATACTGTTTCTGCTTTGACACTGGACTACATTTTGATCTGGTACAAAGATGGAAAAACAGATATTGGGATATCCACACTTACTCCATGCATCAATTTAGACCAATGGCTCAAGTTTTTTCCTATTATAATCTTTTTCTTTTCAATAATAATGCAGCCTCCTTGAAGTCAGAGATTTTCACACCTTGCAGTTCTAAACATTCTTGCTTAAAACCTGTTTTCTTTCTTTTCTTAACATTTATCAGTTATTTCACCAGTAAAGATGGGTGAGTTGTTGAGGTTTTCCTACACCTGCATCCACCTGATTGGATGGGGTGATTGGAGGTAGCAGCAAGGGAATGTGTCAAATTAGTTCAAGGCCACAAGTTTGGCAAAAAGAAAGAGAATATTTTTTCTCCTGTTCCTCCTTCCCAAAAGTGATTCACCTTTCTTAAAATTCATTTGCTTTTTAGTAAAATGAAAAAATTCATCAAACACATTATTTTTAAAAGCTCACTGACTTGCTCCCTTAGGAGTATCTTGAGAATGTGAAAGAAAAGGAGTGATCTGTAATTGGTGAGTATGGTGATTCTCTAGATTGAAATGAAGATCTTACATTTCTTTAAAAGTATTTGAATGCATCTTTTTATAACCTCAATTTCCAACCATTATTCCCCACAGGCATTACATAACTGAAAATACAACTGAAGTGTAAAAGCTCATTTTAAACTCCTACATCACAAGCCTGTTGCTTCTTAAATGGCTGGAACACAGCACTATGTTCGAGTTCCTTGGGTTTGGAGTGTAATCATCCCACTGTCTCCTTGACAACACGAGGAATGTCAAGCAATTCAGAAAAGGAGAGCCACAGCAGCAAAGGGTGCAGCCCTTATAAAAGGCATTTCAAAGACTTAGATCTGCCCAGAGAAGAGACGTCAACTCATGCCTGACTTTCAGAATCAGCTTACTTCAGGGGCATTATTTTTTAACTTTTTTTTTTTAACTTTTTCTTTTTTCTTTTTCTTTTTCTTTTTTTTTTGTGGGATGGAGATGATGTACAAGTAACCTGATCACCCTATATGTCAGCAGTAGCAAAAGAAGAAAGATGTGTTTTTACATGGTTATTGCAAGATTAGGAAATACATACGAGTAATTAGAGATAATGAGAAAGTATTGGATTTTTGAGAGATTTTAACATAATCCTTCGTGCTTCCAGGGTACACTTATTTCTAAGACTGTTCTTTTTCTAAACAAAATTTGCTCTCAGATGGTGAAAATCTTTATGTAATGCCCATTGGAGTGGCTGAGATTGAATATTAGGGAAAGTTTCTTTACTGAAAGGGTTTCTGAGCACTGGAACAGGCTGCCCAGGGAAGTGGCACTCACTATCCCTGGAGGTATTTAAAAGCCATGCAGATGTGGCACTTAGGGACATGGTTTAGTCCTAGGCTAACAGTTGGACTTAATCTTAAAGATCTTCTCTTAAATGGTTCTGTGTATTGTAATTCAGGATGAATCAGGGCTGGTAAATTGAAAGAGATACAGAGGCTGCAAAAATCTCTTAAATCTTCTGCCTACCATGTAAGTGAAATGGTTTGCAGGTACAGAAGGTTATAGTTGTGGACATGTCAAAGAATCATATATAGCTGGAGACATATCAAAGAATGCCAAAGAGAAGACTTACATGTTTGGGGCTGCAGAAAGGGATATTGCCAAAATAGGGGAAAAGGTGGGGGGAAAAATCAAAGTAAGTAACCTTTATTTTCAAACAATAAATGGGTTATAAAAGAGTATTCTTAATTTTTGGTACTCTAACCATTGCACAGGCATAACATATATATTACAGCTGCTTTATGACAGTTACCAACTCAGATTTTTAAAAAGGAGAAAAGAATGAGTCACCCACAGTATATGGAATTTAGCCTCTGTGAGCATTAAGACTAACTGCCCTTCAACTAGGAAAGGCTCAAAGTCTGTCTAACACACAGAGGGATTTACAATTTTTCACACCTTTAATCTGGAAACGTGCAGTGTGATTTGAATAAATTCAAAATGTCTGGAGTGTGTTAATTTTTGTGAAAGATGACATCCCAACTCCCACTTCTGAATCAAACTTCAAAGAGACAGAAAAGTTAGCACTTCAATCCCAAAACAGGCCGGAAGATTAAGACAGAAAGTCGTGAAATCATGCCATCCAAAAGGGGGAAATTGCAAATGTTGGTGATCAGTCATTCTGCAGAGGCAACCTGGGCATCTGTTACAGGGAGCTTCTCATCTGTGCTTCCTGCCCTCCAAACTTTCTTGGATACAGCAAAAAGAAGGGTCTGCTCCCCTTTCCTGTGTAGGAGCCTCTTGAATATGTACAGAGCCTTGTCCAAGTGGAAGGAAGGGGTTTTTCATCCCTTGTTTCTTTTTTTGTCAGCCTGTTTGTTATAGCTAAGTAACACAGAGCTTGTGTGGTGGTTTGTCTTCTCTTTCAGTTGACTAGGGGAAGGATATATGCTTCTATGTTTTGAAACCAAGACAAGGCATTCAAACCTTACTGGTTGTCCTCGCTGGCCTTTCATGAACAGTTTCTAGCTCTGTTTTCTATTTTTGAGAAAAGTAGGTAACACATATTCTGTTTTACCTTCCCTCTTGGGGGACACCCGGAGTAGTTAATCTCTTTAAGTATCTGTGCCTGTGGAAGTACTATCCTGCACAAATATTTTTGTCCATGGCACTGGAAAATGCACACAAGCTTTCAGAAAAATGTAGTCCAGGAAAGGAAGCAGGGCATGGCATTTTGTTCTTCCATGATAACAGAAGCTGTCTGGACAATTAGACTGGGGAATATTTCCATGTAATTTCTATGGGATTTCACTTCCATCAGTGAAAAATAATACTTTTTATTTGAGCTTTACAAGTTTGGGTTATTGTGTTGCATGATTCTGCACATGGTGATGACTGCATCATGAAAAGCTGATTTTATAACACAGGGCAGTTAACCCTGTAGCTGCCCTTGCCCTCACATACCTGCCCAGGACTTTGTTCAGCTTTGAGTCACATGCTGCAAATTCCAGTTTACAGTGTCAGAGCTGGTTCTGGCCCCTAAGGAAAGCCAGTGTTGGTGTTTCATTGTCTTGCTGCATCAGCTCCAAAATTCCTACTGCTATTTGGGAGGAAGATGGAGAATAACCTCTAAATGCAGCATAGAATATTGTATATGCAATATTCTATGTACAAAATTCTACAAAATATCTATTATACAAAAAAAAAATTACAAAAATCCTATATGCAGCATAAAATACTGTGTATAGATATAGAGAAAAATTCTGCATGGATTATTGTATATAGAGCTCAGCCCTAAGCCACCAGGCAGTAAAATTATCTGGAGCTAAAATTCAGCTGGTGTAAATTCATATAAGTCTCCTGATACTTGTCCTTAGCATAACTGTGTGGTTCATGCCAACAGAACACCTGAGGTTTTTTTTTCCCCTTTTAATATGTTTAAAAATCAGAAGGTTCAGAGCATTTGTCACAAGGGCGTAACACCAGGAGCTGTCAGGTCATGTATGTCTAGCAGAATGTCTAGTGAAATGTTAGTTCTCCAACCCTGACATACACTGCAGCTGTAGCTTTAGAAGAAAAATTTCCAGAACAGAATGTGTTAACAATTGTCTCGGTCTCAGATTAAAGTTACCGTAGCTCCCTCTTTGGAGCATCCATTCTCTGCTTCCCCTGTGAGAAACCAAAGTGACAGAGCAGGAGGTGCTCTTTCACAAGGGACTGACCGACTGATAAATGATCCTAGTGGAATACAGACAAGTGGAAACTGCATTTCCAGTTAAAATTCTATTATTGTATTAGAGTGCACTAAATGTGTTTTCATTAGTTTGATCCCCGCTCTCTGTCTTTCACTTCTAGTGTGTTTTCTTTGGTGACATTTTTTCTTGTCAGAGAAAGGTCGTGACATTTCAAGGTGTTCACTTCCTGAAGCACGGCTCCTTGAAGTAATGAGATTCAGCTGATCTGTCAGTAAAAATCTGCCACAGTGAAAACAAACCCAGCAAAAGCAGAGCTCAGGAGCATCAATGCATGGTCACTCCTGATGGAGCTGATGGCTGCTCATGTTCTCTGTGTTCTTACAAGATTGCCCAGAAAGGACAAAAACCCCAGGATTATGTGTCACTGAGTGCTGTTATTATTTGAACCTCTGTTTTCAAGCATCTCAATAATTTGCATAGTGACTCAAGCTCAGGCAAACTTTGTTTAGCTTAAACCTTAAATGATGCTAACCTTAAATGCCAAAAATTGTTGTAAAGCAATTCTGGTTTCTTAATGAGTATAAATAGATTTGAGACTGCATATGTTGGTTTGAAGTTTCCTGACCGAAATTCTTAGGCATTTTTATGGTGGTTGTTACTTAGGAGAGCAACATTGAGGATTCTAATCTCAAAGGGAAGTCCCTTTAATGCCGGTATCTCCAGAATGTAAATCAAAAGTAGATTTGGGCCTGTTGGTTGTTTTCCGCCCCAATTTTCTTATTGCAGAAAATTTGCACACAGTTTTCATTTTGATTTAATAGTGCTTTGCATTCTCTTTTCACCCTGGAAGGACTACATTACAATATTCTACAAAAACATGTTCAGTCCAGGATGAGTCTGAAAATAACCTTTACATATCCCCTTCATGCCAATGCATGCAGAAATGATAAACTATCTTCTGGAGAGAGAAGGGTGCTCTAGTCCTTTTAACCCCTCCACAACCTCCTTTCTAGTAATATTAGCTAAATAATCCTTTCTGATAATTTCATCACGTCTCCTCAAGAAAAGACACAATTTGACCTGGTATATATTTTTGCCTTTTATGCTGTATTATGTATTGCAGCCTTCTTCCATTTTAGGGGCTCTGCTTTAGGCTGATAATTTTTCTTTTCATAAGTTGCTGTCAGTTTTATGTCCATTTGGAAAAAATCTGTATTTTTAGGCATGAATTTTTTGAATTGATTTATTATTTCTGTTGGACCTCCCAACTTCTTAGTTTTGTTGTAGTTATTCTGTCACACCTGATTTCTGCAGCATTCATTGATCATATTCACCAACAGAAACAAATAATTGCTTTTTAAAAACCTCATGTCTTAGTAAAACTGGAGGTCTTTCATAGATGATGTGTATATTTGAGGAGTTCCTTTGTCTGAGAAGACAGCAATATGAAATCAGAATTAAAAGAATTTAGGAAAAAAATCTCATTAGTGTAGACTGATTTTTCCCTGAATAATATGACTGTGCTCCTCCTTAATGACAATTAAAACTAGTTTGTCCTAAATTTCTAAGTGTATTTATAAAAACCTCCAAAGCCAAAACCATGTCTTTCTCCTGGCATTAATCAGTTTTTAACCTATTACAATACGTTAAAATTTTAAGTTACTCTCCTTTTTATAGCCCTTGTGGGATCACTTCCATTATAAGAATAAGAAATACTGATCCTACTCACCCCAGGGCTGTCATTTGAGATGGAGAGTGCAAGCATGGTGCAGACAGTTGAGGTTTATTTACTGTTACTTTGAGGGCAAAGACTCTATTGATGGGTTTTGGCATTGTTTTGCATGCAGTGGTTGGTAAGATAATAAAAAAAAAATTAGTTGCAGGCTCTGTACAGAAATAATATCCTGTACAGGAAGGTGCTAAAGCCACTATGGGTGCCTTTCTGATTAACCCACAGTAAAAGCAGCTTTGTGGTGCTGGGATAAGAATGAAGGGATTGGTAGAATTGGGTTTTTGTTTATGATTCTTTTGACATAACAAAATCTGAGAATTATTCTTCGGTTTTCTGCCTTCTTAATAAACACTGTTTCTAAGTAGATCTGACACGAGCCAAGTGCTCTGGTCTTAGGAAGGCAGAGAACAGATAAACAGGACAAACAGCAGACCACTGGGATCCCATTGCTTAACACTTTGGGCAGAGAATCTCTGAACGATTCAAACTGGAAAACGCTCAGAAGATTTTAGTCCATCCTTCCAAATTATTTCCTTATGGTCTTTTCCTTCAGACTTTCGAGCAAGTGCTTACATGTTGCATCCATGCAAAGAAATTTCCTGCAGTTGGCATTAGTTGTACCTCACTAGCAAGCTGGGAGGAAACTTTTGGTGAAACACTAGAGTTTGGCCAGTTTACCTAATTCAGCCCCAGATTTTTTTCTTTTTTCCTGAAGCCAATGATAATTCAAAACTTTTGGCAAAATATGAACTTTATAAACCGAATTGTCAGGATTATTTCCTTTCTGCTGGATTTATGTGCATAGTGTGAAAAAAATTCCACAAAATCATTGTGAGGTCATGACATGAGTTTGCCTCTCATTATAAGAGAAACGATCCCATTGTAAAGTCAACTCATCTCACAGAGGTGTGGAAGAGAAAATGACCTTTTCTAAGTATCATTACTTGTCTAGCTCCACTTCCCTATTTTCTTGCTTAAAATCTTTTCAGTTAATAAAACCTGTAGATTCTGAAAGCAATATTGAGGACAGAAAATGGAGATGAGAGTATTTTGTAGATTAACCTTTTTCAAAAACATTTATGTGACCCCACCTCTAACATAGTAATTATAGTAGATAACTATTGCTTTCCTTTGAACAGAAATTTATATATATATTGTAATCATCAGGATTTCATAAAAAATACTCTCTTCTGTTTCCAGTCCCATGTTTTTATAGAATAAATGGTGAATGCTGGTGGAAAGTAGGGAAAATGCTGTGAGTTTGGTGGAGAAAGGTTTATCATCTGTGACCTGTTCCAATTCTAAAACAAACCCAAGTCCACAAAAACTACACATTTCTTCTGGGTATTCAGAATGGCATGGCCACCATTTTGGAAAGTTTATCATGTTTTTCCTGAATTCAGTTGCTGTCATCAAATATTCTTTAGTCATTAGAGGGTTCATTCATTTCTCTTTTACACAAGGAATTTTTTATGCAAAATAGTCTGTAACTTTTGAAGAGAGCCTTGAATACTTGCTGCAATCAGTCCCATCACTGTTCCCTAGTGGAGTCTCTCTTAGCACAGGGGCTGGGTTTTCTGTCCTCATTTCCAGTAGTTCAGGCAAGATCTAATTCATTAGAGGGTCATTCAAGTTTTACTAATTCATGAAGGAAGAGCCGAGGCATCATCTTAGATAAAATAAAAAAAGGAATTTTTTGAGAAAATACAGGGTCTATCATGCCCTATACAACTTGGGTTTTGTTGTTTGCTTTCTATTTGTAGGGAGACATCCCTAAAGACTACTACTGAGTGATTATCTCTTTGTTAGGTCAACACTGTAATAAAAGCCCATTTAGAGGCGATTATTCTTGAATTGAGACTCCAATGACTTTTTTTTTACGGATCTTTTTCTGTTCTGACACAAACTTTCTATTCATTGTTAGTAATTAAAGGAGCGAATACCTTGAAGGAGCACAGTATCTGAGCAGCTATTAATTAAATTTTGAGACTTGCCTAGACAAAATTTAATTCCCTAGAACATAAACAAGAACAAAATCCATGTACACAACTTGCCCGTTGTACAGAAGGATTAACGAGTTATTAATTGACCCATCTGAAGTTGTGAGGAACATCCACATGCCTGCACACAATGAGCCACTTCAAGCACTCTCCAGTAAGTTTGGAATATATTGGTGAAGAAAACGCAGCATGAACAAAAGCACTCTTAATGGTTGCTTTCAGATGTAGGAGGAATGGTTTCTCATCATTTTTATTGAATTGAAGTGGTAGAAACACCAGAGTGCATTGAGCTCTTCCCAGGCTGCGTGTGCGTGCGTGCGGGCAGCAGATTCAGTGACGTGCCTCCTGACCCTGCCTTTGCAGAGACAGACAAGATGAGGTTTTCACATACTCAGCTCTTTGATTTCCTTTCCACTAGCCATAATTAACATTTATTCAAGAAACATTAGGAAGAACATAAATATTTCAAAGAAGCTAATTACAGCATCCAAAACATCCTCCAAGCTATTCGTTTAATGAGGATGTGTTTTGTTCCTGCAATAGTGTAACATTAATTTCATCAAGCAATTAAACAAAACAAAACCAGATACAATAGAGAAAGACGTATTTTTTCTCCTGTTTACAAGAATGCTTACTTGAATTTCAGTGAGTTCCTTGCATAAAGATGGCTGTCATAAACCATGCAAGCTTCCTATAAACTCAGATTCAAGCTTGGTGAACTTGCTCTGTAAAAATTTGACCAATTTCAGTAGAAATATTATCTTGGCATAATATATAATCTGATCTTAGTGCAAATGGACATTTTTGTTAGAAGTTACTTTGGTTTTTTCTAGTATATTACAAGGAGGATTACATCTATGCCCGAATCAGTTCACCTTACCCATGGATCAGGAAAAACTACACTGATGCTTTTAGTAAAAAGGCATAGCCCAAAATGAAATGGATTTCATGCTGGGTCAGAGGTACTGGAGGGATTCAGATGGTGTAACTCATGGCACAAATAGGATTGAATGCCTAATGGCTACTGCTTTTGTCCATCAGCAGGAATATGCTGAAAACAAAATTCGATTTCCTGATGAAGTGTTATAAAGCAATAGAAATCCAAGCAAGAGAGAAATATTAGATTTTTTTAAATGGTAACTGGAAGACCAGAAGTTTTCTACCTGTAAATTTTTTCTCATCACCTTCAAAATCTCCTAATATGTTTTTGTGCAAGTGGGCTCAGCAAAATTTTTCAGTTTCCAGTATTAAAGCACATGGTGCAAAAATACAACTTCTGGGCTAATCAGAACCTTTTCACCTGAAACTAAAGTTTAATTCAAGATGTATCTTTTTTTCAGTATTCTTAAAACACTCTGCACCATTCAACAGGTGCAGAATATTTACAAGTATCCTACCCTCAAATTATAATAGACCCTAATTAATTTTATTTCATGATCTATTAAATATTTAATAAGACTGTAATAATTAAAATGCATAGCAAATTATATCTTTCCTTAGGCTAAAGCTTGGGACACTGATTCATACAGTTGAATCAAGATAGATTAGGGAGATATCTTTCAGCACTGATGACTCCCCATTTATGATAATTTCTTCAAATAAATGCGTTCTTCTTTTATTAACAAAAACCAGAACTAAATGCAATCCCACAATTAAGACTGTTTTTTAAAAACTCTTTTAATTAGGTAGATATAAATACAGTCATACATACAAAATACAGGATTCCTCAATTTATGTACTGGCCTGATAACTGGCTCATCATTGACACGAGGATTAGCTCTGTCCCCAGACCTATAAAGGAAAGTTTTGCTACTGAATCTGATAGAGAAGATGCTTCTATTACTAGAATAATTTTATAGTATCTTAGCATGCTGCTTGGCAAACCTTTTGCAATTTTGATGGCCTGTCAAAGTGTCCAGGGTGGCAGAGCCCACTTTGTTTCACATAAAACTGATAAAGGTGAGGGCAGACATCAACACTATGGCTATAAATCAAAGTTTTGTTTTGTTTCACAGCAACAGCCACTGCTCTTGTCAGGCAGATTTACTCCACCATACACTATTTAGCCCTCAGTCAAAACCCACTGAAATGGTAAAAAAGAGCTACAAGCTGTTTTGGAAAATGACAATCTCTACTATTGCACCATTGTCTCTTTGCTGGACTGTGATGTACTAATTTCCTTTGACAGAAAAAATGCAACCAAGAGAAAAAATAGGAGTGGATGGAAAAAGAAGGGAAAACAAATCATAAAGACTCTAAATTGGGATCTTCTGTCCTGAAATTATCTCCGTAGCATTGGAGCAGCACCTCAGTTGCGCAGGATCTTCCTGGAGCAAGTGGTGAGAAAGCAGAGACAGACATGCACTGTGCTTCGAAGTCAGACCTTGCTGCTGGGCTCGGTGTGAGGAGCAGGCCAGCACCAGCCTGAGCATCTTGCTCACTCTTGGCAGTGGCAGTCGTCATTTGCTGGATCCGATAGCAGGAGGCGCTGGCAGACTCGGATAGCCACTCTGGTAAGCCAGATCTTGCTGTGCTTCAGCCATGGCTGGGCTAAACTTTAGCCCAAGTGTCTGAACAGATTTGAAGTCTGTGCTCTTTTGACTGTCGTATAAGAGGGGCTTTCATTATCTACAGGCATAAATAACAACTGGGACCCAGGTCTGCGGCTGTATTATAAGTAAAATACCTTGCTAAGAAGAGTATTAGGATTTTAATGGCTAAATATTTCCATATGGCTGAGTTCTGTTTCGTGGTGTGGCATTGTGTGTGTGTTGAAGGCACAGGGAAAGTCAGGAGGCAGTCAGACCCCTGCAGCCGGGGAGTTTTCATAAAGTTCAGTGGCCAGCCGGCGGCTGCCAAGGCAGAGGGATGCCTGTCCCCAGAGCCCGCATCCCTAGAGCCACCGATGGTTTCCCCCACATGCAATGTCCACGAGGTTTACTCCAACGTTCAGCTCATTGCCGGCAAACAGCCGGTGGTCCGATTTATCTACTTTAGATCACGCCTTTTCTCCCCCTTACACCGGGCTGGGACAGTGTCTGAACCACCCTCTCCCTTTGCCACTCTCTTTTCATCACTCCGAGCATCCACGGCGGTGAAGGAGCAGTACCTTCCGCGCCAGCCGCCACGGCTCCTGCAGGGCTCCCGGGGGACCAGAACAGGGATTATTTATTTATTTATTTATTTATTTATTTTTAAAGGAGGGGGTTTGATAAAGGACCTGGAGCCTGGCCAGCGCCTCGCCTCTGTGCCAAGCAGGGGCACCCGCCGCCCCAGCACGGGCTGCGCCGGGGCGGAGCGGGGTGAGTCACCAGCCGCGGGGAGCGGGGCAGCCCTCCTCGAGCCAGGCTGGGGCTCGTCCACGTGTCGGGGGGGATTAAAAAAGTTGGGGCAGCGAGCGAGGACATGGCCAGAAGAGCGGCTGGCAGGGCGGCGGCGCCGGGAGCTCCGCCGACATGGGACACCTCTGGCACCCCCAGCCCCCCGCCGCCGCCCCCCAGCGCAGCCCCAGGAAGGCAGGAGGCGGCGCGGCGCTGCCCGGAACCCCGCTACTCCTCCTCTTCGTCCTCCTCGCTTCCTCGATTTCTGCTTGCAAAGGTGAGGATCACGCGGCTCGCAATCCTTTCCTGCGCCGCCAGCCCCAGCCCCGCTCGCTGTCGGGGAGCGGGGTGCCCGCAGCCCGCCGGCCTTGCGGCGCTCCTGCTGCCGGGCGGGGATGCGCAGCCACCGGGCACGCTCTCGGGGGTTGCTCTGCGGGGCTTCTTCCCGTAGCCCGGTAGGGTTACTCTGTCCTAGCAAAACACTCCAGCAACTTGGGGAATAGGCTTTTGTTAAAAGAGACTGTTTTAAGTATCATTTCCTCTGATTTTAAAAAGGTAAGGAAAGAGATGAAACAATATCTATCACAAAATTGCAGGACAAGTTAGGATCCTCTGGCAGTCAGTCCAACCTGTAGTAATATTTATCGGATGAGGAATCCTGAAAGTTGCTATTTTTGTAGCAGGGGGCTCTTATTCCCACCTCAGATAGATTAGCTGCTTACACCTTGTAAAGTAACATTACAAAATGCCGCGCAAGGACTATTTCCACTTTGTTTGTATTATATTTGTATGATCTGCTTTAGTTGTGAGTTTTTGTTCTGCTTTGTTGTGTTTTTTTAATATCAATAACCAAGGAAATCTAATCACAGCATATTTAATATTATGTTAAAAATAAGTTCTGAAGATGCAGAAGAGGGGAGGGAAGGGAGAGGAGCACAATGAAGGGCAGTGGCACACAGTATTTCATCACTGTTCTTACACAAATGATTGCCAGGAGCTTGGTGAGGGAGAGCAGTAGAGGGGAGAGATTTAAGAAGTGAGTCCCAGGCTGTGCCTCTGGCATTCTACTGCCTTGAAAGAAGTTTAATTTCTTGAAGATGGAAGACTTGAAGGATAGGAGAGCAAATGTGTTGTGGACATTGTTGATTTTGTAGAAGGATTTCCTCCTCCATGTTCCCTTTGAATAGGACTCTTTTCTTCAAGCATATGCTTCTCTCTATCTCTCTTTCTCTCTGTTTATCTCTCGCCTCTCTCTTATCTCTCTCCTCTCCCTCCTGTCTCTTCTCTCCTTCCTCTCTCTCTCTTCTCTCTCACTTTCTTTCTTTTTTCCTCCCCCCTATAGTTATTTTGTGTATATTACAAAATAACTTCATGTTTCATTGTGTGTGTATTGTGTAAATGAATGAAGTCTGTAGGTGCTGCAGCCCTGTTCTGGATGGGGTGATGGAGGAACACCACTCAGTCCTCGGAGGAACACAGTCCTGGGTGCACAAAACAGATAGGATTGCACATGGAATAAACACTTTGGAATACGTGGAGAAGGGTAAAGGAAAGTGAGGAGCAGGCAAAATAATTTATTTTCTCTGCTCAGAAGTTTATACTACAGGCCAAAAAAAGGGACAAATTTCAGGCTTTCTTGCTTGTTGCCCTAAGATTTATTAATTCATGCTAATGAATATTTTTAGCTCTCCCTGAAAAGCCTTGGGAACCAGGCAATGGCAGAAGCAGTGTTCAGAGATAGGCAGGCAATTCTTTGATGGGGAAGGTGTGCTAATTTGAAGAGTTGTCCCGTTCCACTCTTTGCAACTAGGATACTAGTCCCAGGTAATACTCCAGTTTGAATACACTAATTTTAGAGCAAAAGACAAAGACAACTGTAGCACCTTAATTTATTTGGCATTTTCCCTTAAAATGAAACAAATAATTGGAAATCAGTTTCCTTGTTATGTGAACAACTCAGAGATTTTTTTTTTAAATCCCACTTCTATATAGTATGAAATTAAGAGCCTCTCTAAATCTTTTTTGAGGCAAAGCAAGAATCCATATAACAATTAGTCACCTTAAACCTGTGCCAGTACAAAAAATGTGGTTTTGAAATCCATCCCTGAATGCCTGGAACTAATTACTGCTGTGATTATTATTATTAGGAGTAAATATAAAACAAATAACATGATGGGCATTTATGCCCTGCTCACTGGACATTCTAGCTAGGTCTACAGGTCTAGCAGCAGCTTCCCTCCCATGGGAGTTACAGCACATCCCCTCACTGATACCATTGTGTGATGTCTCACAATTTGGTGATACCCATTTCTGTTATTTACAGGGACTCTAAAAATACCCTGCTATCAGAAATACACTGCCAGGTAAAATAACAATGTGGTAAGAGGAACATTCTGGGCACTGAGATGGCAGGGACCCTGGGACAATGACTTCCATGTCTGCAGCCTGGGTGGGTAGAGATAGAGAAAGGAGCTGCCTCAAGTTAAGCACAGCTTCACTGCATCATTATGCAATTAAGAACATATTTAATCTACTGGAGAGCCCAGCTTTTCTACATCACATATGCAAGACAGAGGAAACAAATCCAGTTGCACATGTACTGTCTATCAGGTTCTTAAAACATCATGTTCATATCATGGGCACTATTTATACGTGACCTTACATTACATAGTGCATGTTCAATTTTCCAGTTGTAGCATAAAAGAAGACAAGAAGTAAAGTCCACATCCTCAACTCTCAATGAGTGCACTGCAGGTGAGCAGAGTTCTCAGAAAGATCGAGGCTGTAGGCACTGGAATGTGATTGTCTGAGCAGGTCTCAGTGAGACCTAAGCAACTTCCACACTGTTTATTGCTAAGACACGTGAGTGTCCATATCTGCTGTGAACCTGTGAAGAATTGTCCTGCTGTGTTGCTGAAACAGAGCAAGCAAAAACCACCAGACAAACAGCAGAACACTCAGGGTGACAGACTTCCTTGGACCAAGCAGCTCTTGACCTCTGCAGTTCATAGCTGTGCTAGGTATGTCTGACATGGGACACTTGTACAAATGGCCTTTGCTGTACAGCATTGCTAAGCACAGTTTGTGCTTCCAGGTGCACCAATGCCATCCCAAGAACTCGAGCCAGATGAGGATTTGCAGCTGTTGGAAGAGGTAAGCATCACCTGCCATGTGGTATCCTCCCATTTCTTCTGTGCCCATCCTTGCTACAGTCCCACCTCACTATTCAATATTTCTCTTGCACAGAGTTCAGCTGTGTTTTCTTACAGTATGTCTTCCTATACTGACATCAGCAAAGAGGTGGAATATCTAATTTCCCAGATATTCTGAATGGTTCCTTCAGGAGGGTGTTGGGAGTGAGTGTTGAGATGTCATTCTGAGAAGAGATAGTCTTGTCTCAATGGAGAGCTATGTCTGATAACAGTTGTCATTTAACTGTCAATGACAAGGCAGTCACTGTCCCTGGAAGCATCACAGCGTCCCTCCCATCTGGTGCTTTTATAGTCTGTACACGATACTCAGGAATTGTTTCAACTCCTCCAGTCTTGCCTCTTGCATCCTCTGTTCTGCACACAAGGCTGGGACAGTGTTCAATCCTGTCCCAGCCTCTCAATTTGCTAGGTAAAGGACAATGTACTGTGTCAATTAGCCCCTCTAACATTTGGCTACTGATTGCTATCATAACCTCCACTCTCATCTCTGAAATGAACGTTTGTTTTGACTCTGGAGTGTGACGCCTGTGTTAACACAGGCCCTTCCCTGTCCTTTTGGAACAGATGGAGTGGCAGGGCATAACATGTGGAGAGGGTTTATCCTGCAACTTGCATGCCCTGGTGTTGCTGCAACCGTCAACTACTGTGTTGACATTTAATTTAGTAGCTTTTGATAACGCTGGAAAGCAGGTGACTCATCAGGGGGGCAGATGCAGACAGTAAATTTCTTCTGATTGAGACCATGACAGGAGACATTCTGCCTACTGTCATCTCCCCACAGCTCATATTGGAGATGGTGACTCAAAACCTAAACTATTTCCAGACTGGCACTTGAACAAGCCCTAGTGATGTTTATCACCTGGGAAAAAATGTCTCTTGGGAAGTTAGAACCTGGTAACTATAAGGAGTTTTTGATAATTAGTTATTTACATTCTGGATTTTAAAAGCTGTTTTATACATTTCTGCATATCTTGATAAGATTTTCTAGCTGTGAGATTTGTCCCTGTGGTGACTGGAAACCAAGACAAAGGTCCTGTTGATTTCAGTGAAGAAAATGGTACACATAAGACCTTAAATTTTGTAAAATTTTGTAATAGAAACAATATAAAAGCTACCATTAGAACCAGAATTATGCTGGACTGGAAAGGGTCTAAGGAAAGAGAATTAGATATATAGTTATATACCCTAAATCAACCTAATTACCCACTCATACTAGCTGATGCACAAAAGATAGAAACTATTAAAGTTTTTTTAAAGGAATTAACAGAAGTTGTGGGTTTTCCTCAGCCTGTGCTTTGTCTGCAAATGTTTTAGCTGAAAGATACCATTGTGTTGAACACAAAGCAGTCTCTAGCTTGTTCTGCTACTGAATTACGGTAATTCCCTGAGTCAAGTAAATAAACAAATAAAACTCAGACACAGACAATCCCCAAGAGGAAATAGCACTTTTTTTTTTTTAACATAAGCTTCCAAAATTACTTCAGCTTAATTTTATCTCCTTCATTGCTGACTTCTTACTCTGAAAGTAGTGAAGCTGAACTACTACACTCAAACACATGCAAGATGAAGGAAAAAGAGAATGGAGAGGATATGTTACCAACAAAACCTATTTGAAAAGGGAATTCTGTAAGCTACTAGTTTTCCCACTATGTCTGCTAATGCTTTCTCATAGATTGTCTCTGGAGAAATGAATCATCTCCTGTCCTGAAGTGCTCAGATAAGCATTATTTTTAAATATTTTTATTTTACTTTAATGTTTTCATTGCTAATGAGTGTTGCTTATGGCTTTTTATCTATTAAAAAAATTGCAAGAACAATTGCATTGCCTGCTCTATCAAAAAAACCCAAACCACCATGTTTTCTATGCAGCCTGTGAAAAATGAGTGGCAAAGATTTTTTTCCATCTAACGCTATCCAATAGAAAATTACATAGAAAAAAAACAGCATATATTGATGGTGGTTACTATGGATACAACTTTGAAGTTATTTAATAAATTTTTAAGTTGCTTTTTGTCATTGTTAGTAAACTGTGCAACTTCAGTTGCAGTGGTGGAGACTTTTCCTTACAGAATACTCAGAGCTTTCAGTGCTGGTAATATTACTTCTCTGAACTCAAATACCTTTTATTCCACTCCTTTTTCCTTCTCCATTAATAACTCCATTAAAATTAGTCAGTATTACATTATTCTTACATCTTGGAAAAGAGACAACAGAAGGAGGATATAATTAATACAAGGTTATACACCATAGGGAGAGGATGGGTAGGAATCACTTGTTGATACTTCTTCCAAGACAAGATCATGACAGCACTGAATGAAGATAGCTTTGAAAAGACTGGTGAAGACAAACAGTAGTGGTGTTTCCCAGAGTGTTTAGGAATCTTCTGGCACAAACTGACTGGTGTGTGCATAAGATGTATCAGCACATATCATAATCCCTCAAGGGATGCCTGTGTCATATGCCTGCAGGGATGCTGCAATCCAATCGAAAGAATTGTGTTTGAGGATTGATCCTTGAATGCTTTGCCTTAGTTTTGTCATTTTCTTCACAGTTTTGGATAATTCAAAGATATTGCAGAAGAGATTCAAGTCCATAGTTCATGCCCCAGATGCTTATCACTTAAAATATGACTTAGTCTAAGAAGTTTGCAGTTAAGAGGGGTATGTGATGGTTAAGGGAATAAAGGTCACAGATAAGTATGTTTGTTCAGATCAAGCAATTATAAGTTTCTGGTTGTTGTTTTCTTTTTTTAATGTGGCCTTCTTTTTTTAAGGCCCTTTCCCCCTTTGAATGCTAGGTGTTTAATGAAGGGACTTATAAGGATGCTTTACAGTAGACAAGGTTGCTATGCCATTAGCTGCACTCACCTTTTTCTGAAAATATACATATGGTTTTTATTACTCTGACTTCCTAAAAATGTGTGTGAACTCTTACAGATAGACAATGCATGTTCTGCTTACCTGTCCACAGATTCTCAGCCTCGGGTGAGTCAGACAGAGGTAACTCTGCTATTTTGATACTGTATGTTAAATGTAGTAGGATTGGAAGTGTGATACTTGAGTTCCTGTTTTCTTTGCATTAGGTGTCCAATACGCTGGAAGAACTTTGTTTTTTGGTCATGGGATTTCTCCAGAAACCACAGGTAACACACACAAAGGATGGCTTAGCATTTTTGAAGCCTGATCTCTTGCTGTGCCATTGTCTACAATGAATTCTGAGGACCCAGTATGCAAAGTGTCAGTAAGCACTGGAAGAATTTCTGTCAGTTTTTACCCTGAAATGCCGTGTGCCAGAATGTAACACCTTGTAAAGACAACAGGGATACATCAATGTTTGGAAAATAATCTCCTGGTTTCATATCAGGTGTTAGGTGTCCTTATTGGTCTAGTTTAGAAAAAACTATGAATTCTCAATAGACAAGGGAATTTACTGAGGAGAGTCTGGGGATGAACAGGGGAACATCTGCTAAACACATCTAACTCTTCTAGGGCAGAGTAATCAATGATCTCTACAGAGTTTGAAACGATTAGTTACATTGATAAGCAAAGACATATAATACATCTGCCAAGGAAGAATAGTATTTCAACCCAGTGCTGAAAAGATCATGTATGTAATCAAAATTATCCTTTGTTCTTTTTATTTTAATGAATAAAAGCCTCTCTACCAACTATTATTCCCACAGGGTTTAGATGAGAAAGAAAACACCAAAAGGGTAAGATGTCTATAAATGTCCTACAATCACACTAAAAAAGGCAAAAAAATCATAAAATTCTTGCCCTGTTTTGTAGTAAAACCCCACTTTTAATTTTTTCAAACAGTTCTTATTTCATTATTCTAAGACTCATGACTCGGGCAACTCAGACGTCATGGTAAGTGGCACAGCACATCCTTGTGAGTGAGTACATGTGTGCTTGTATATAAGGTACAAGGCAGTATTCCTTTGTGCAGTAGTCTCTCCAGCTGGACTGGGAACTGCATGTTTAAAGTACAGAAGGTATTTTAATAATATGTAGGGGGATCATCTGTACTGTACAGGTGTGGAAAAAAAATCTAAAAAGCTCAACCAAATATTCATGGAATCCCGACTGAATCTTAATCTTGCAGTTTCAAATTGTAAGAATGAGATCAAATACTTTTTTTGGGTATTGGAACATAGCACATGCAGTGAAGCTATGTGGACTTATGGGACCTGAGAACATGACCATAACTATGAGATACTCTTGAAGGATTCTTACTAATTATGAATTAAACTGTAACATATTAATTCATTTGCACATGTCATAAACATGTAGCAAGCAAAATAGTATTTAAGTCTCACTTGGACTTTGGATTATATTTTGAATGAAAAATGTAGTTGAAACCACGGCCAAGAATTGTTTCTCTAAAAGTATTCCTAAAAACCAACAAGTCGAGTACATGTGACTCATTCTCACTTCTGAAGTGCAAACATACTCTGTTATTTGTGTGCATCTGTGCACTACAGGATTTTGAGAAAATTCAACATGTTCGTATTTTCTTGTTTATTAGCAATCATTCTTACATGCCAATGTCCATTTCTGCCTTGTTCATTACCTTTCTCCAGAAGTATGTGGTGTGTTTCCTAGAAAGTGATATTGCTCATACTGGGGTCAATGTTTTCATGCTACAGCTGCTTTGGAGGCTTTAATGGTAATTAAGGCTTGGTGAAACGAACTATTTCTGCTGCTGCTTCTGCTTAAAAGGTTACTGCATCCCACTGCACCACCATCCAGAATACCTTTGCCACTGCCCCCAGAGATTACCGCTTTCTCACTTGTTCTGATTTAGCTTTTGGGATGACTGTTTTCTAGCCATTCTCAGAGAAACTAACTTAGGTGAGATCCATCATTCCTCAGCTTTATAACCTCTCNGTTTTTAGCAGGTGAAACAGCAATAGTAAGACAACTTATTTTTTAAGGCAACTTTCCATACACATGGGGAATTCAAGTTCTCCTGTTGGGTGCATTTATCTTAATTGGTCACCTGTTGCAAGGATATAGAAGAAAACAAGAAGAAAATAACACTTCAGCTCTTATTTGAATTGTCCTTATCTGATAATTTGCATTTTTGCTGGGTGTGATTAACAGAATATCCCACTCATGTTGATTTCACTTTAAGCTGTTTAACTAGGCTTTTCTGAATTAGATCATGATTCAACAGAGCAAGTGATTTAAGGCTTTAACTCTAGGCCTTAATAACTCAGAGAATGATTCTGTTGTGAAGATTGGGTTTGGCAGGGGGAAAGCTAGAAAAATCCTTTCATCCATCTCAATATTCACTTACTACAGAACTTGTCTTCCAGTGCAAAGGCACTTGGTTCTGAAGCAAGCTGAAGTAGTTGTGATACAATGCGAACTTTTTTGTTAATAAACTATTTTTATCTTTGAAGTTTAGGCCTGTTTTGCATTTCTCTTAATCCTTATTCTCATAAAATCACTACGCTACACTCTCGCCTGGTGTGAGCAGGCGAGCAGGTGAATGTGAAACCGCTACACATCTGTACTGTACAGGTGTGGAAAAAAAATCTAAAAAGCTCAACCAAATATTCATGGAATCCCAACTGAATCTTAATCTTGCAGTTACAAATTGTAAGAATGAGATCAAATACTTTTTTTGGGTATTGGAACATAGCACATGCAGTGAAGCTATGCGGACTTATGGGACCTGAGAACATGACCATAACTATTAGATACTCTTGAAGGATTCTTACTAATTATGAATTAAACTGTAACATATTAATTCATTTGCACATGTCATAAACATGTAGCAAGCAAAATGGTATTTAAGTCTCACTTGGACTTTGGATTATATTTTGAATGAAAAATGTAGTTTAAACCACGGCCAAGAATTGTTTCTCTAAAAGTATTCCTAAAAACCAACAAGTCGAGTACATGTGACCCATTCTCACTTCTGAAGTGCAAACATACTCTGTTATTTGTGTGCATCTGTGCACCACAGGATTTTGAGAAAATTCAACATATTCATATTTTCTTGTTTATTAGCAATCATTCTTACATGCCAATGTCCATTTCTGCCTTGTTCATTACCTTTCTCCAGAAGTATGTGGTGTGTTTCCTAGAAAGTGATATTGCTCATACTGGGGTCAATGTTTTCATGCTACAGCTGCTTTGGAGGCTTTAATGGTAATTAAGGCTTGGTGAAACGAACTATTTCTGCTGCTGCTTCTGCTTAAAAGGTTACTGCATCCCACTGCACCACCATCCAGAATACCTTTGCCACTGCCCCCAGAGATTACCGCTTTCTCACTTGTTCTGATTTAGCTTTTGGGATGACTGTTTTCTAGCCATTCTCAGAGAAACTAACTTAGGTGAGATCCATCATTCCTCAGCTTTATAACCTCTCACCACTGGCTGCAAGACAGAGCCCAACTGGACAGCTGGGATGTCCAATAACTCCATCACTCACATCAGACTCCTACCTTTTTTAGATACCATACTGCCTACCTTAGGCAGATAGTGCAAAATTGGCTACAAATAACAAGTTCTTTTTGCCTATTAAGTACTTTGATTACTCCAGTTGCTCCATACACTACAATTCTTTTAATTGTATTACTTTTGTAAGAAGTATTATACCAAAAATGCGTGATTTTTCAAATTACATTTATATGAGTTGAAGGTTCAAATTGGTTAATGGAACACAGGTGTTTATACTTTATTTCTCCCTGTGGACCTCTCTCCAAAATCCTGCATGGTTGTGCTTTTCCAGGGTGAGCACTTAGGCTGTACACAATGCCACTGTGCATAACTAGGCTGCCTGCAAGGATAAAGTTTTATTGAACTCAAGGAATTTCATGATCAGAGCTTAGAGTGACTAGTGTCATGGTTACAAATATCACTTGAGAATGGATTTCTACTGTGCACTGTTCTCTAGCAAAAAAAACACAGTTTTTTTGTTGCTGTTCATTTTGAAGTAAAATGAATTTTTCAGTACAATAGAGGTTGAAGCTGCTAACTTCGATAGTAGAAAATTGTAGAAGTGTTAGTAGAAATAGTGTATGGAAATATCCTCAGCACCACTAATAGAGACTGATCAAAGTTTGAATAATTCCAGGAGTCTGTAAATGGTTCTGAACTTTCAATTACTAAAGCCTTTCCCTCCATCACTCTGTGTAGTGTAAATATATATGTTGGTAGCTGTTTGTTGTCAAGTCAAAATGTTAAAAAAAAAAGTATTTCAATTAAAAAGTTTCTCAGTCTTCAGTCCTTTTCTGGTGCATGTTTGGTCCATAAGCCAATACTGAAGAAAGACTTCTTTTGCATCATAAGGACCAAATTTCACTGTTGCTCATGTATGTGTGTTCGTGTCCTCTCAGTCGTCTGTCCTGCATCCTTTACTGCAACTCGTTCCTCAGCTTAATGAGAGAAGACTGAAGAGATATAAACTGGACGTATGTAAACTTAAACTCTGCATGCTTCTGTTCTCACACTTGGTGATTCATTAGCTTTTCTAAAAATGCCCTTGTAGACCTTTCTGCTTATAGATTTTTGTTGGGCTACCCAAACCTTGATGTCATAGAAGGGCTTCAGGAAGGGTTATCTTGCTGGTGATCTTTTTTCTTCTTCATATTGGGAAGAAAAACAGAACTTGCTGTACATAACAATATCCACCTCTCTCCCTGACTAGATAAAGTTATTGAAAAGGTGGATGAGTGAAGGAGGAAACATGCTCTATTAAATTCATTCTTTCTTCCCAATTTGGAACAACACCAGATTTTTTTACGGCTTTGATTCCTCTTGAGCTACAGCCTGCCTGATAGGATATGATCTAAGAAAGAAGACTCAAGCATTTTCTTGGCTAGTCAATGTAAGAGACTGAGCAAAATACCTTCTAGAGGGCAGGTATTAATAAGTAATCATACATCTTCATGAATACATATTTATCTGTGTACATGCAGGTTTGTGAATAAACTTGCATATTTATTATGACAGGTATTTTTTTTTAAGATCTCCAAACCCTTGAAAGTTTAGAAGGGGAGTGTTAAAAAAATGACAGAATCTTAGCTTCAGTTGTTTTCTAATATCAAACTTCTGACATGAACTCAAATAAGAACATGAAATCTTTAAACAACTCTGCTTTGTCTGTAGAGACTCTGCCACCATGAAGACAATGATTATTCCTGGATAATGAAACCTGGAAAATCAGAGGCAAAGGCTGTTTATAGTTTCTAGTACCATTGTAAAGCAATCTGAGCTGAGCTTCAGGTGGAATTTGGCCCCACTCATACATTTTCTGCTGTTTCTAAATGAACATAAACTTCTTGTTACTGATAGGGAAAAATGCACATAAAGCATTTAAGGAGTAAGACTGTATGTAGTACTGAAGAAATACTTCTTATATATACATAAACAACCTCTCTGTATGTATTAATTTACAGCTGTAGATATAATTTAAAATACTTTTGTTTCAGGAAGAACTTCAAGGACCTGGAATGATTCAAAGCAGAGGCTACTTTTTCTACAGGGTATGGTTTG